>OZ005649.1:105299946-105755393 GCA_963930645.1 Salticus scenicus
TCAGGAGAAATTTAGCCTTTTGTTTGCAATACATCACTTAAAACGGCGTTCGTTAAAATTCGGCAAACGAAACGATGGTGAGTAAATGGAACGCATGAAAATTCGTGACTATCTGCATATGGACTCTTAGTGATACACAGATGTATTCCAACCTTCCTGCGCGCGCATCCCACTCGCGGGTACAAAAGGCGAGCCAATCTGTAACAGCTCATTAGCTCGTCAGCTTCTTTTATGTTTTATGCTGCTTCTTGCTTTGGCATTTTCTAGACTTTGCCTGAGCTCGGCCAATTCTTTTCACGCTGCTGTCACATCTACTTGTTCTCTCTTAGTTCATACTTAGTATGTTTTCGTACATTGGTACGAATTAATCAACTTGGTTCTTATTCCGTTGCACTTTTTCTTCGACTTTTGTAAATTAATATTGAAATTTTATCCCTTTTTTGTTTACCCTTCTGACTTTAATTTTCAATTGAAGTCATCACAGGGATCAAATTGTCATGTTTTCCAACCTGTAAAAAGTTATATGCCTAGTTTTACAAATGAAGAGTACGCGGACATGCTATTTGTGTATGGATTTTGCGATGGTAACTCTCGGAGAGCCGAAGAAGAATACTGTCTACGTTATCCACATCGTCGTGTGCCCAACCATTCGGTATTTGCCGCAATTCATCGAAGAATTAGGGAGAGTGGGTCGTTCGAGTACACGCATACTTGCGAGAGAAGGTGGAATCTCCCAAAGTAAAGTGGTGAACGTTTTGCGCAAAAACCGGTATCATCCATACCACTTCACACCGGTACAAGAATTTCGCCGCTCAGATTTCCAAAAGCGGGTAACATTCTGCCGCTGGCTTTTGGAGCGAGATATTGAGGAACACCATTTCCTTAGAACGATACTGTGGACAGATGAGTCACTTTTCACTCGGGATGGCATGTTAAATTTACATAACTGGCATCATTACGCTCAACAAAATCCATTTGTAGCACGAAACTCATCGTTCCAGACGCGATTCAGCTTAAATGTTTGGCTTGGAGTGGTTGGCGATCGTTTGATAGGTCCACATGTTTTCCAAGGTCATCTGATAAGCAATACATATTTGGAGTTTCTGGAACATCATCTTCCAGGATTACTTGATGTCATTCCTGTACCCAACGAGCGGAAATCATTTTCCAACACGATGGGGCCCCTGACATGCTTCCAATCCCGTTCGGGACTTCTTGACTCAGCAGCATCCGCGATGGATTGGTCGTAATGGACCAATTTCTTGGCCACCTATCTCGCTAGATATCACTCCATTGGACTTCTGTGTTTGGGGTTTCCTGAGCAAGATGTTTACCGCACAAGCCGGCTCGATTATGCAATAATAAAACTGAGGGATGAGCTTTCGCTAAGCGCTACCGTGGTCTCCGTTCGTAAGCGGGCGAGAGCATGTATCAGGTGTGGGGATGACCAATTTCAGCAGCGGCACTAAATTTTACACATCCCTTCGAATGCATATGTGCTTTAATCATAAACGTGAGATACGTCTATTTTTTTTTTTTTTTTTTTTTTTTTTTTGCATATTCCTTTGCGAAAGACGTGAGAAACGTCCTATTTCTTTTGTTTCCATTCCATTGTGTTTGTAAACTTAATACAACTGCTAATTTTCTTGTTTGCTTTTAAAACTTTCTTTTTTGCATCTGACAAAACAGCAGGCTGAAGGCGGACATGAAATCAGGAACGCCCATGTCACTTCGTGAGTCTCCTTCTAGACGAATGTCGAGTTCAGTGATGAATGTTTTAAAAACAAAAGGCTAAATTTCTCCTGAACTAGAACACCGATATGGTTTATTGTGAGCTCATTGTAAAGCTTGTGGAATGGAGACGTTTTTGGTAAATTTGACCGATTGTAACTTGAACGGTGTTTGCATAATTGCCGGTTAAATTATTTGGAGACAACTCGATTTTAAACTTCGCCAATGTTTTAGCGTTTGTAGCTCGCCGTCAAATTAAGGTATCCTGATGTAAATGGTGTCACTCGATAGGATTTTTTCTGCTCTTTCTAAATATGTGCTTATTTTGCGTGTAAGTTATTCAGGAAGCTCACAAATTTGGGTTTTTTTCAGACGGGACGAAAAAAAAAACAGATTTTTCTTCTATCTACCATAACTCGAAAACGGTTAGAGATAGGACAGGGTTTCTATGGTGTTTTATGCTCCCCATGGGCTGTTCTATCACCTCTTTTCGTTTGGCAGATTATGTCAAATCACCCTATATATATATATATATATATTTAAGTTCCGCTAATATTTATTATCAACATACTTTTTTATAAACAGTATAAATCTAAAGCTGCCTTCAAACACTGGCAACTGCATAACGTCAACGGCGGTTACTTTTGAAATATCTTTGATGTGGATGTGAGAATAGAGAGTTGACACGAAGCAGGAGAGAGGTTTCCTCGGCTGACAAACCTCCTACTGCGATAATTGCATAGAGAACTTGAGTCTTTTTGTAAAAGAGAATTAAAAAGTAATGTCCCTCATTGTAAACATGTGCAAAATTTTAAGGGTCACTTTCGGACAATGGATTATTTATGACTTTGCTTCTCTGCATTGTTGCCAGTGTTTGAAGGCAGCTTGAGATCCTGACTCGACAATTATTTACTTAGCAAATCAATATTAGGTGCCTATCTTTTAAGTAGGAATTATTGCTAGTGCTTTAATAATTTTGCTGCCGACTGTACATACATGCATGCATGCAGTATTCAAAAAATTTTTGAAAAATATTTCAAAATTTCTACTTATAATAATTTAGGTAAATTTATGCTGTGGTTTCTTAATGCAGTCTAATGTATCTGTGGAATGCACACTATATTGCGACTGTAAATTTTTCATTAATCTAGAATAACATCTCGAAAAGTATTAACCCCTCCCAAAAGTTTTGGATCCGCCACTGGTACCATAAAAAAAAAAAAAAAAAAATGCGTTTCATTGTAACTAGTGCTGAAAAAATCCTTTATGAAAAATTGAACAAGAAAAATTACGCTTCGAAAATAAGTTATACATCGAAATTTATCATCATTGTTTTTAATGTATATAATTTATCCAAAGATCGTCTTTGACTTTCATTAATCAATCTCTGAATATATATATATATATATACATATACACACATATTCACGTGATATTTATAACAGAGAAACAAATATTTTAAAGCAGATTATTTTAAATTATTTTGGCGTAATTATACTGTATTTATGTAAAGTGTTTACGTTCAGAAAATAGTTTATAACTAAGGCAATGTTTCAAATTGTTTTGTGCGACAAGTTTTATATTTTGTATACTAAATATAAAATCACACGTTACCTTGTAATCAGTGTTTAGCAAATATCAACTGAAAATACATATATCAACTTAAAAAAATAAAAAAGATTATTTTTAAACTAAGCTATAAATCAAAATCTGTCACCAGTGCATTTACTGCTTTCAAGTAATTCTAAAATTTTTTTCTCTTTCTTTTGAAATCTATCTCTGGATTTCAACAAGAAATACAGTTAAACTACAGTATAGGATTTCTTGTGACATTTATTATTGATAGTATTGAAATACACGATGAAAGGTATTTCAATACATTATGATTAAAATGAATGTATTTGCATTAAGTATTTATAAATAAACAAATATGACTAAGGCGATTTTCCAAAGATTTATTTACGCATTTTGCATGTTAAAATAAAAATTAAAAAACGGCTTTATTCAATTATAGTGAAGAAATGTAAAATCTAACACGGAAATAAAGCATAAGGAAACAAGCACGACTTAGAGAAAGTAAAAAAAAAAAAAAAAAAAAAAAATGTGTGCTGCTTTTATGCTTTGACGACAAAATAAAATTGTAAAAAGTGTCAACTGAAAATACTTGTATGAATTGTATCGATGTAACTGTACACTTTAATGAGTGCTTCCACAACCCTATAAAATATTTAATAAAATAACCTTGTGTCGCACTCGTACTATTTTCTCATACTGTATATTGCTGTAGGTGTAGCATTACTGTGTTAGGTGTAATATTGGAACATTTGAAGCGCATTTAAAGCAACATCTCAAAACAGTTTTACATTTTTAATTTCTATGCGAGTATGAACTATTGTTTTTAAATGCCTCGTTTAAATATGGTATTTACAATAGTAAAACATTTAAATATTTTATAAGATTTAAAATTTCATATCGAATTACTTACTGGAAGAATTTTGAATAGTTCTGTATTTTATTTATAAATTATATAAGTACTAAACAATGACTTAAATTTAACACAATACAAAAATATAGATGAAACTAATACATTGTGACCACCATAAAAAATTTCTATACATAATTCAAAATAACAGTGTCACCTACCGGTTAACATGAATAAATGTTAAATCCTAGATTATCGCATTAAGTATTTCACAAGTGTATTTAGGAGCAATTTTAACCAATTGATGCTGAATTTTACTCACGTGGAAAATCGTCAAAATTTGTAAGGTATGAGATGTGTCGAGTTGGGAAGATAAAAGTCACCAGTCGGTAACAACGCTAAGAATACGTAGTTTAGGTGATAGTGCCGAGTCGAGTTAAAAGTACTGAAATGGGACAGTGAAGGTCGCCAGTGAGGTTTAATGTTGGTGGAGGTCTCATGTGATAGAGTCGATCTGAGTTCAAGATACTGAGTTGAAAAATTGAAAGATCCTAGTTGGATCCAGGATCAGGTAGGGATGTTTAATTGAAATATTAAATTGAACATAGAAGTGTCGAGTTGAGTTAGAGGAATTGAATTGAGACAAGTGAAGGTTGATCGTTGGATAAAGGATCAGGTGGCGATGTTTGATAAGGAAAGCGAAGGTGACGGCACGCACGGTCAAAATTATTTATTTGTGAGTCTGCTCAGGGCAAAACATTGGTATTTCCACCAATACGGTTCGTTCTTTTGCCCTTAGTGAGTGGCGAAGATTTTTCGTAAACATGTCGTTTCCTTATTGAGATATTGGATTGAACTTAGAAGCTGTCGAGTAAAGTTAAAAGAGGATTAGTGCAGGGTGTTTCTGGATATTGGGGATTAGTTTGTCAAATTGAGAACAAGTTTAGAGGAGTTTGTGAAAGTAGATAACAATTGAATATAAGTAATTTTAGAATGAGTATTTCATATAAAATTATGTGAATCGCTTAAAAAAGAGAATCGTTTATTTTAAATACGTTAAGGAAGTGTTTGCTTACTAATACCCTAAAAAGTGCTTCCATATTACTATTCAGCACTTCCTCTAGTAAACTTGTTAGTGTTTTCAAAAGTAAGATACTGTCATTGTATTTTAGTATTATAAGTAAAGATTGTCCTGCTAATAAGTTGCAAGTGAGGCCAGTGTTTACCAACTTAAAGATTATTCTACAGGAGATTCCACAGAGCACCTTTTGGTAAGAAAATTTAACTTTATTTAGTATTCAGAATAAGTATTATATTCAATTTAATTTAGAAGTTACTTCCTTTCTTATAGTGTAACCCCTCTTCTCTTTTCGAGTTAAAATAAACGTTAGTCTTAATAAGTTTGACTTATTACTGACTTTTATCACACACCTTTAGGCATAGAGGAGCATAATCTAGAAGTGGAGGCTGTAAATCAGCCATTACAAAGTGTGTAATATCAACGAATATCTCTCAGTCGATGTGCACCAAAATTGAAGTTTTTTCACAGTGGTCATCTCATATATCAAGTTCGGTGTACTTATACTCTAGAAAAGCTCAGACAATGAATTTCAGTAATTGTGAGAAATTGTAGCATAGCAATCCTCACTGTCCGCCAAACTGCAGCCGAATTTGATAGGCACCAATGTATATCATTGTGCAACTGAAAATAAAGTTTTAGGAAATTCTGCGCATTAATCCATGAGTTACCAACAAATTTATGTCACACACAGACAGACATACGGACATTTTCCCAAACAGGCAAAATGTGTACAGAGAGTGTCAAAATGTTTAAATCGATAAAAATTAAAAGTCGTTTTTTATAAATTCAATACATCTATATATATATAAATGAATTGCTGTTCGTTAGTCTCACTAAAACTCGAGAACGGCTGAACGGATTTATCTTATCTTAGTCTTGAAATGTTCGTGGAGGTCTAGGGAAGGTTTAAAAGGCGAGAAAAAATCGAATAATTTCCTGGAAAACCCTAAAAACAGCCCTTTTCTATTTCCCATACAAACGTTTTCTAGAGTCAATTTGAACTTTATTGCTATTCAATAAAGTTTAGGTGTGTTCCTAACGGCTGATGGCTGAGCTACAAAAATTTGCATGTTGATTCGTAATGACCTCCCCTGATGCACCTCGAAGCCGGATTTTCGAATTTTGTTTTAGTTTTCTGTTAATTAATTAAAATGTTAAAATAAAAACCTTCTAATAACTGATAAATTGGCCATTTAATTTTAATCCTTAATTTAATTGTTGCCAAAAAAAATTATTCTTTTTTGGACAGAAAAAAAGAAAAAAAAAACGTGAACAATAAAAATTACATTTATTTAAAATATTTAATTTTATTCCTTAATTTAATTGTTGCCAAAAAAATTATCATTATTTTTTCGACGGAAAAAAAAAAAAAAAAAAAAAAAAAACGTGAGCAATAAAAATTACATGTATTTAAAATGAGGAAAGTAAATTAAAAAAATTAGAAATATCAGTCGTATCGTTACAAATAAGATACCAAATGAAAGATGCAATTTTTGTGAATCCAGCGGATTAAACAGCTTATCGATCGGACAATTAGATTTTTTAAAATTAACTAATGTATGTATTTTATAAATTTTCTTTCACAAACACAAACGTGTAGTATACAGCCACAGCCTGTACAACACTAGACCAAATTGAAGTTCAAATTTCATCGATATTTAAATAAATAATCTATTCTATATATATAAAAATGAATTGCTGTTCGTTAGTCTCACTAAAACTCGAGAACGGCTGAACGGATTTATCTTATCTTAGTCTTGAAATGTTCGTGGAGGTCTAGGGAAGGTTTAAAAGGCGAGAAAAAATCGAATAATTTCCGGGAAAACCCTAAAAACAGCCCTTTTCTATTTCCCATACAAACGTTTTCTAGAGTCAATTTGAACTTTATTGCTATTCAATAAAGTTTAGGTGTGTTCCTAACGGCTGATGGCTGAGCTACAAAAATTTGCATGTTGATTCGTAATGACCTCCCCTGATGCACCTCGAAGCCGGATTTTCGAATTTTGTTTTAGTTTTCTTTTAATTAATTAAAATGTTAAAATAAAAACCTTCTAATAACTGATAAATTGGCCATTTAATTTTAATCCTTAATTTAATTGTTGCCAAAAAAAATTATTCTTTTTTGGACAGAAAAAAAGAAAAAAAAACGTGAACAATAAAAATTACATTTATTTAAAATATTTAATTTTATTCCTTAATTTAATTGTTGCCAAAAAAATTATCATTATTTTTTCGACGGAAAAAAAAAAAAAAAAAATGTGAACAATAAAAATTACATGTATTTAAAATGAGGAAAGTAAATTAAAAAAATTAGAAATATCAGTCGTATCGTTACAAATAAGATACCAAATGAAAGATGCAATTTTTGTGAATCCAACGGATTAAACAGCTTATCGATCGGACAATTAGATTTTTTAAAATTAACTAATGTATGTATTTTATAAATTTTCTTTCACAAACACAAACGTGTAGTATACAGCCTGTACAACACTAGACCAAATTGAAGTTCAAATTTCCTCAATATTTAAATAAATAAATGAAAATAAAAATATGCTTAATGGGAAATATATATAACCATTAAAAGTTTAGTTGTCTAAAATATGTCAGAAATAGCGCTCATAGCATATTGTTACAAGGTATTAAGTCTTATTTTTACAAGGGATAAAATCTAAAATGGTGACAAAAATTCAAAAGTCGCCAAAGAGAGCTATATTAAGGCGGTACTATGATCATGCTTACAAACCATGAATACTAATAACCACAAAAAATTAATTGTCTCATGCATGCAACAGACGTAGCCGGTCATAGCATATTATAATATTTAGCGTGAAATTGTTATCATTTTTATGGTTGATCGGGGATAAACAAAATAAACATAGGAAATAACGTAAAAGCAAATATTATGTGCACCACGTATAGTGTTGTTCATATGTAACTGGGATTCAAATATAAAGGGGATACTTCATTTTTTTTTTCGATACTATCTATTTCGAAACTGTTATCTAATAAGGACTTAATGCAAGCCTATTGGTAAACCATTGTCTCAGGTAATAGGGACAAGCGCCCGAGTTTTAGCGGATGAATCGCTAAAACTCGCCAAATCGCTACCGAAGGCAGCAGGGATCCGAAGCGAGCTTTTGAGCAATTTTAGTATTTTATTTTATTTTTATAAAGCTATATAGAAAAGAGTTTCCTTTAAATTTAGTGACCAGCGAAGCGGGCAAAGCCTGCTAGTACATATAATAAAATAAGATGTTTGTGTGTGTGTCATTGTGTATGGTTTCCAGAGCTTTTTAAGAAAACGGCTGATGGCTGAGCTAAAAAAATTTGCATGGTGGTTCGTAATGACCTTTCCTGATGCACCTCGAAGCCCGATTTTCGAATTTTGTTTTAGTTTTCTTTTAATTAATTAAAATGTTAAAATAAAAACTTTCTAATTACTGATAAATTGGCCATTTAATTTTAATCCTTAATTTAATTGTTGCCAAAAAAAAATTATCATTACTTTTTCGACAAAAAAAAAAAAAAAAAAAAAAAAAAAAAAAAAACGTGAACAATAAAAATGACATTTATTTGAAGTATTTAATTTTAATCCTTAATTTAATTGTTGCCAAAAAAATTATCATTATTTTTTAAAATTTATATATATATCTTTATATATATATTTCTTTTGTGCGTGTGTATGTCACTGAACTCCTCCTAAACGGCTGGACTGAGTTTAATGAATTTTTTTGTGTGTCTTCAGGTGGATTCGAGAATGGTTTAGATTTACAAATGAAAGTTGTAACTTAATTAGTTCTTTCTTAATTAATTTTTAACCAACTCTTTCAACAACTTTTCCACCTAGATGGCGTTAGTTGTCGTAAACACGATGTCAGAATTTATTTAATGTTGAAATGAAAAATGAATTTTTAACCGTATCTTACGAAGTGTTTAAAATATTTTTTCAAAGTTAATATTTTAGAATCGTAAACACGATGTCAGAATTTATTTAATGTTGAAATGAAAAATGAATTTTTAACCGTAAGTGTTTAAAATATTTTTTCAACGTTAATATTGTTAAAATGTTAAAATTAGTTAAAATGGTATATTCTTTTAAAAAAATCGTCAATATCCGACGGAATTATTTTATGTTAAAATGAAAAATGAATTTTTAGGCCATTATTATTTGTGCAGATGGAAAATATACTAAAAGTTTTCCGAAAAATTTCACGATCACAAATGTTGACGGATATCCAATATATCGTCGAAGAAATCCCGATAATGACGGACAATCTTATCATCTATGGCGGTCATCTATGTCAACAACATAGATATTGACATTGATAACCGTTGGGTGGTCCCATATTCGCCTCTGCTGAGCAAAACATTCAATGCTCATATTAATAGCAAGAAATTCAAACGTCTTCACACACCATAAATTTTAAATCAGTACAACCGGTTTCGAAAGGACGTAGCCTTTCTTCATCAGGTGCAAACACGTGCAACTGCCTTGGAGGCAAAAGCAAGACTGAAAGCAGGACAAAATTCAGAGGGGGAGGAGCAACACCAACAACAAATAGGAAGCAACATGCAGGACAGGACCAAACAGAGAGGAACACACGTACACACACACCACAAAATGAGGAGGGAGGAAAGGAGTAAACAATTAATATTATTATTATTTTTTCAATAATATTAAACTAATAAGTAAATTTAATAAAATTTATCCATTAATTATTATTATTTTTATTTAAATTAGAATTATTTTATTATAACTAATATGATGTTATAAACATAATGAAGGAAATTATTTAATTGAATTAAACAAATTTTTCCAGGCTGTAGACAGCAAAGTGGAATCAGATTTTTCATTGACAATTTTATCACGATTAAGGTAAATAGCTAAATTTTCTAAAAAATCCAGTTAATGTCGTTTACGTGAACATTCTCGGTATGTTGTTAATCAAGAAATTTCTAAATCTTCTATTGCGAAGCACAGTTGGGAATTTGATCATAGTTTTAATTTTAAGAGTGCCAAAATTATCTTTCATGCCAAACGCGTTTCCGAACTGGATTTTTTAGAAAATTTAGCTATTTACCTTCATCATGATAAAATTGTCAATGAAAAATCTGATTCCACTTTGCTGTCTACAGCCTGGAAAAATTTGTTTAATTCAATTAAATAATTTCCTTCATTATGTTTATAACATCATATTAGTTATAATAAAATAATTCTAATTTAAATAAAAATAATAATAATTAATGGATACATTTTATTAAATTTACTTATTAGTTTAATATTATTGAAAAAATAATAATAATAATTGTTTACTCCTTTCCTCCCTCCTCATTTTGTGGTGTGTGTACGTGTGTTCCTCTCTGTTTGGTCCTGTCCTGCATGTTGCTTCCTATTGGTTGTTTGTGTTGCTCCTCCCCCTCTGGATTTTGTCCTGCTTTCAGTCTTGCTTTTGCCTCCAAGGCAGTTGCACGTGTTTGCACCTGATGAAGAAAGACTACGTCCTATCGAAACCGGTTGTGCGGATTTAAAATGTATGGTGTGTGAAGAAGTTTAAATTTCTTGCTATTTTCTGTACGCCAGTTTTTTTAATTTATTTTTGGTGCTCATATTAATGTTCAGTTCTGCAGTTCAGTGAAGAGCATCAAATACATTTGCAAGTATGTGAATAAAGGAAGTGATATGGCTGTATTTCGAGTTGAAAATACCAATGTGAATGCTCCTCCGGTGAATAACAACGATGAAATAACACTTTACCAAATTGGCCGGTACGTCAGCTCCAATGAAGCTGTTTGGCATATCTTTGGTTTCCCAATTCATGAACGGGATCCAGCAGTTCTTCATTTAGCCGTCCATCTTGAAAATGGCCAGCGCGTATATTTCACGAGCGAGACAGCGATTGATCGTGCTATAAATCCACCAAAAACTACACTCACCGAATTTTTTGAATTGTGTAATCGTGCGGATGCTTTTGGTGCTTTTGCACGGACATTACTCTATTCAGAAGTACCACGCTATTTCACATGGGCTCCAACAAAAAAATGGATGCCCCGCCAGCAAGGCAAGCCGATTGATGCATGTCCCGGTTTATTCAAATCAAATACCTTGGGACGAGTATTTACAGTCAATCCAAAGCAGTCTGAGTGCTTTCATCTTCGACTGTTATTGGTTAATGTCATCGGCCATTTGTCATTTCAAGATTTACGTAAAGTGAATGGACAACACTATCCAACGTATAAATATGCATGACTTGCACTCGGCTTGCTGGAAGACGACAACCAGTGGGAGTGTATGCTTGCTGAAGTAGAACTGAACTGTACAGCAAAACAAATTTGTCTACTATTCGCTATAGTGTTGACTACATGTTTCCCGGCCCGAGCAAAGACCTTATGGGATAATCACAAAGATTCAATGACTGATGATATATTGCATCAACATCGTTCACGGTGCAACGATCTAACGATAGTATTCAGTGACGCTATGTACAATGAAGCATTGATTGCTATTGAAGATCTTTGCATTATCATTGCCAACTTACCACTCAGTCATTTCGGTATGCATTCAACAAATCGAAATGCATCTGATTTAATAAGCACTGAATTGAATCGTGAACTACAATACAATACTGTAGAAATGGCAGCGATTGTTGCTCGCAATGTCCAACTAATGAATGAAGAACAAAGAACCATTTACGACCGCATTATGCTCGCAGTTTTGGCAGGACACGGTGAATTCTTTTTTTTTTTTTTTTTTTTTTTTTTGGGTGCACCAGGTGGAACTGGCAAAACATTCCTTATTTCGCTAATTCTCGCCGAAATACGATCAAATAATGGCATCACATTGGCTGTTGTATCATCTGGCATTGCGGCAACTTTATTGGATGGAGGCAGAACAGCTCATTCATTATTTAAACTGCCACTAAATATTCAAAATAACCCAGACGCAGTGTGCAACATAAAAAAACAATCGTCCATGGCCACAGTGCTGATATAGTGTAAAATTCTTATCTGGGATGAATGCAATGAATGCACTATGGCACACAAACATTCGATTGAGGCGTCGAACAGGACATTGAAAGATATAAAAAACAACGACAAACTATTTGGCGGCACTCTGTTACTCTTTTCAGGTGATTTCAGACAAGCACTTCCCGTTATTCCGCGTTCAACAAACGCTGATGAGATCAACGCGTGCTTAAAATCATCGTCATTGTGGCGTAATGTTGAAAAAGTACAACTGAAAGTAAATTTGTGCGTTCAAAAGCTTCAAGATCCATCCGCTGAAACATTCTCAAAATAATTGTTAGATATCGGCGATGGAAAAGTTACTACAGGTGAAACTGGATGCATAAAATTACCGACCGATTTCTGCACAATCATTGATTCTCATGATGCTCTTATTGACCAGATATTTCCCGATGTACACAGACGATACACAAATCATGAGTGGCTGGCAGAAAGAGCAATTTTAGCAGCAAAAAATGTGGACGTCAACGAATTGAATCTCAAGATACAACATTTGTTACCAGGAGACTTGGTGTCATGCAAATCTAATGATACAGTTTGCGATGCCACCGAAGCTGTAAATTATCCAACAAAGTTTTCAAACTCATTGGATTTACCAGACATGCCACCGCATATTTTACAACTGAAGGTTGGATCTCCGGTTATTTTGCTTCGTAATTTGAACCCACAACGGTTGTGCAACGGCACGCGATTAGTCATAAAAAAATTAATGAAAAATGTTATCGAAGCCATCATTTTAAATGACAAAATCCGAGGTGAAAATATATTACTACTGCGAATCCCTATTATACCCACAGATAAGCCAATTCAATTTAAACGCCCTCAATTTCCAATTAGATTGGCATTTGCAATGACTATCAATAAGTCTCAGGGCCAAACGATGTCTGTCTGTGGCTTAGATTGGAGCACATCATGTTTTTCACACGGACAATTAATTATACGTGGCTCTCGAGTGGTCAAACCATCCAGTTTGTTTGTATTGGCGAAAGATGGGATAACAAAAAATATTGTACACTCTGTTGCATTAAGGGATTGATATTGTTTTTAAGTAATATTGTTATAAGTAGCGATATGTATATAATTTTAAAGAATCAATTTTAATAAATTAAGAAAATAAATGATTGGTGTTTTGTTATTTTTATATTCTTTCACCGTTCACAGCGCTCCATACATCTTCCAATTATATACCACATCCTTACACACTTACAATAAGTTAGTTATTTTTTTCTAGCAAAATATTCTCTAGAAATAATTTATATGACAAAACAACGTTTGTCGGGTCAGCTAGTTTTTCTATAAATACAGAACAAAGTCAAAAAATGCATGGCACAAGTTCAAATGCAGTGTAAGTTATTTCGAAACATAGAACTAATATATCTGAATTCTTTTTTTGTATAGTTCTATAAAAGAAGTATAAATATTTTTCCTAACCGTACTTTATGTGAAACAAGATTTTGAGCTCATAAAAATATACGTCAATATATATATATATATATATATATATATATATATATATATATTTGGCTTTCTCTTACACATATTATTGTAAAAGAAAGTGTCGTGTATCGTTTTTGAATCAAGTTTTCAAATTTTTGTTATATTACTCCGTCTTGAGGTACTCTGAATCCGAAAATCAGTTTTTTTAGAGGTTGGTCTAAGTGTGTGCATGCGTGTTATCAGCATATCTTAAGAACAAATAATAGCAGAAATAACAAACTGGGCATTCTAAATATGTATAATACTACATATTTAGAATGCTACATAAAACTTTTCGTTTAGGTCAAGAAAAAAAGAAACTCTTGTAAAGGAACATAGAAAGGAATTCAAATACATTAAGTCTATAGAAAAAAAAATTTGGTAGGCACAGTTTAGCATTTGTAGGCTGAGCTTATAAAAAAAAAAAAAAAAAAAAAAAAAAAAAAAATGAAATGAATGTATTTTTAAACATGTATAAAAGCATGTTTAATTTAGAATATGGGAGGAAAAACATTCGCCATTTGTTTACAAATCTACCCAAAAGATCTAAAATATAGGAAGAATACACTTTAAATTTGCAATAATTTAGGTTCTGCTGCGCGTTATTAATACAATCTATATTACAGAGCAATATGCAGTGTGTAAATAATTTATACAAGTCATACATAGCTACTAATAATTAAGCAGATTTTTCTTTTTTAGTACGACAGGACTATTTCTTTCAGACATCGATTTTGCGTTGTCACATTTCCAGTATGTCTTCAATATCGAATTTTACCATTTAATTTCTTAAACTATCTTAAAATATTTAGAAATTTTATTGAAAACTAGTTTGGAGTATAAGGTTTATTTATTTTTATTTATTTATTTTTTTTATATCAACTATGTGAAAAAAGTCAGAGCCGGGAATTGCAACCAGACACTCCGCGTAACGTGCTGATGCGCTTCCACTAAGCCACCCTGGTTGAAAACCAGCTCGACATTACCCACTTAATAACCGTTACATCTGCGTTTACAGATACGGTGACCTTACCGACGGTTATTATGTGAGAAATTTCGAGCTTGTTATTAGTCAGGGTAACTGATATTTTTTGTTTTTTAAGTTACAAGATTATGTTACAGAAATTAGTCCTGTCGTACTAAATTAAATTCTGTCAAAGACAGATTTTTTTTTTTTTTTTTTTTTTTTTTTTTTTATGTAATTGGTATAAGTAATCTACTAAATTTTTCCACGTCTAGGAAAAGTACACAGGAAGGATTAATTCCTCATTTTCATACTGTTTACAAAGTACTTTTTAAGTTGAATTTTCAGATCTTGTTTTATGTATAATTACGCATTTTGATTTTCCCTGAATACTAAAGTCAAGTTTTTATTAGTTGTTCTTTGTGTTCGTCTCTGATCAGCCTAACTTAAAAATAATTGCAGACAACTCAAATGTTACATTTTGAAGTTCACATGAGCTTGCTACATGAAAAATCTGATTAAAATTGATAGGTTTCAAGTATTGGTGCGGGTGAAAGTTGTCTGAATAATTTGAAATAAACTTTTTAATTTCATAACATCCTTGAATTCTATATAATTATAGATGCTATATTCAAATACACAAAATTAGTTCTCAAATGGAACTGTTTAAAAACTTAGTTTGAATATTTTTTTAACGTAGTTTACAAATCAGTATACCCCAAAAATACTTTTTCTACCACTATAGGGGAAAGAGAAACCATAAATTACTATTTTAAAACAAAGTTATATTTAAAATATTTCATTGAATCAGGAATTTCTCCATTCTCTATTTTAATTAATCTCAAAATTTCAACAAAAAATGCAGTTAAAAGCAGTATAGATAATTTCACGTAATATTTTTAATGGATAAGGTAAAAATTCCTAATGAAAGTTATTTTAAATTCTAATGCCACAAACTTAGTGTTTTTACATAAAGCATATGCGGATAGAAAATAAATTAAAATTCCAGCAAAGTCTATTAATACATTTTACATGCAAATATATATTTTAAAAGAAAGCAATAATGCAATATTATTGAAGAAAACCGGAAATAATCAATAACAATAAACAGATGGAAGTATGTGTAATTTGAAAAGTAAGTGAAAAAATTTCATAAAGCTAATTGTTGAAGTCGAGAATGTGTCAGAACTAGGAAAATTTATTTATCAGTTTTGTTTTTAAATTTTAAAAAAAGTAAATGATTGCAAAAAGTTTTAATATTTGCATAAATTGTCACGTAAATTATTTTTAATTATTTATTTATTTATTTATGTATTTAATTCTAAATATAATAAAAGCACGCGTTTATTTGTAGTTCGTGTTTAGCATATCTCAAGGAAAAAAAAAAAAAAAAAAAAAAAAAAAAAAAACTTTCTTAAAATATTAAAAATTATTTTTTTTTTTAACTAAATCATACATCAAAATATGTCATCATTTCATTTGCTGAACTTAAAATAACTCCAACATTATTTGTCTTGTTGAAATCCATCTCCGGATTTCAACAAGAAATTTAGTTGAACAGCGGTATATATTTTCTTGTGATATTTGGAATGGAGAAAATAAAAGTTTTTGATGAATGATATTTTGTTTTAAAAATTTAATGTATTTATATTAAGTATCTATGAACAGAAAATTAAACCGTTGTTAAGATGATGGCTCAAAGTTACGTTTCTCATGCTACAATGTATTTTTAAGTACGGATTTAAGCAATTGTATTGAGAAATACGAGAACATCAAAGATAAACAGAATAAATAAATAAATAAATAAAATAAAATAAAAATTTATTAAAGTACGATGATTAAAAACCCGTGTATATTATGTAGGAACAAGTAAAACAGAGTCATTCTAATATACTTGTCATTAACTATACATTCCTTTATATTCGAACTGTATTTACCTTATGCCAACTTGCAATTTATTGTAATCTTATCTGCCTGCGTTTCCACTGTATTTACTTTAACGCAATCTGCTGTATAGTTTTTTTTTTTTTTTTTTTTTTTTTTTTTTACACACTTCTGAATGTAATTTTTTAAAAATCATTTTCATGTATTTTTTAAAGTGTAAATCTATGTTATGGTGGAAGGGATCTGTAAAATATGAGAATGTTCGACATGGAATGCAGTTCATTAATGTTTAGTGTTTACAATTTTCTGTTAATATATATATATATATATATTGTGGAGACAGCAAAGCAACCCTGGCGACCAGATACAGTCCTACAGGAAATAGATTTTTTCCTGAAGTCTTTGTGCTATACGGCAAGAAGCCATAAGTCGTTCTAGCACTCTCAACTTCTTATTGGTCCATTTCCATCTTCCCAACAGCCTTCCAGCTTAGTAAATTAGTTTAACTAGCTGTACTTAGCCTACCTAAAAATATTTTTAAACTTATAATTTGGTATTTATAAAGCAGTTTTCAAATAGCTTGAAAAATGCAAAAAATAACATATTAGGAAATTTATGTTTTTTTTTTTTTGTATATAACCAAATTTTCTGAAATTAGATTAGTAAGTGAAAAGTATTTTAATTTTTATGTTAATATGATGATTAACATGGAATAAAAATTTATTTTTCTAATTATTTTAAGGTGTTTTTAGAAGTACGACCTAAAATACATGTTGGTTCTTATTTTTCATAGACCAGTGTAGAAGATTTAGTTATAACTACAATATGCGAGTTTTATATTTTAACAAATTACAATGTGTTCAAAAAATTTTGGCATCGGTTTACAATAGACATTTATAATGAAGACTCTCAAAATGTTCTATCATATGTTCAATAATTGATTGCCACTACGCTTTTGAGCTATACTTTTTTCGGTTCTAAATTTTCTCCTTAAGACTTGATACTAAAAAAAAATCACTTAAACGCTCATGTACAAGTGTACTAGTCTTAGGTGTCATAGTTTGACAGAGCAGGTATATATGTATATATATATATATATATATATATATACTCCTTGAATGATGCTAACAAATGCCCACCATGAAATAATAATCCGCGTGTGAATAATAATAATAATAATATAAGTGATAAAACATTATATTTATGAATGTGCATATTTAAGGGTGCAGTTTAATTGTTGAAAAAGATAATATTGTATCACCATTATTTAGTAATATAATTAAATGCTAGTTGATCTGCGTCCGCCTAGCATCCGATTTTTAGACACTTATTTCCATTTTTTTTTTTCTCCATTCCAGTTCAAAACACTAAATAATGGCTTTCATGATGATTTTTATCAATTTTGTTATCTTTTACAGCACAACGTTTTTATAAGCCCCAACGTCTCCAAGAAATTAAAAATGACATCATAATTCATGTTTTTTAGCTACGTATCTATTTGTTTATTTATATAATAAATTTCTTGTGACTTAGCTGAATTTTACATATTAAATTTATTGTTATTATTTTCCTTGACTTAGAAAAATTCCACATAACAACGAAAAGGGTTTCTTTTAAAAATAGAAATTGTTTTGATTTATTCATTGAGAATTAGTCAAATAAAAAATTTATTTTTATTTATTCCAATGCATTGGTGCGTCTGTGTTCTAAGTTTTCATTAAGTTATTCTTTTACAGTATTTTATTCATTTAAAACGCACGCATGGAAACCATGGATAACATTTTCCTTTCTTTATTTTAAAAAATGGTGTAGTTATGAGGTTAATTTAAAGCGTTACCCTCGTAAACTTGAGCTTTTACTATTATGAAAATGATAGCTTCTAAATGGCTAATGTTGACTTTAAATGGTAAAATAACTGTATTAAACGTAGCCGACGTTGAAAATTAAAAGCTAGCTATTAGTATTTCTTACAGGAAACTTTCAGGGAAATTTATAAAAAAAGAGAGAAATATTTTCACTCAGAAATAATGCAAAGCTAAAGAGTTTATTCCGGTAAATGAAAAAAAAAATCTTGTAAAACAAAATTTTTGCTGAAAAGCTTTCAAAATTTCAATAATCTAACATGAATGACTGTTAGAAAGCTTTTTGATACATATATTATATTTCGGTGTTTATCAGATCAAAGGTCGTTATTTACTTCTTTCCGTTTTTCTGATGACTGTACTTCAGCATCTATTGGTTAAAATTCCACCAAACTGCAAATTAAATGTTTTTATTGCGAAAAGTCATGGCAATAAAACATTTATACATGCTAACTGGTAGGTAGTGCTGTTATAAATAATAATATGTAGAAATGTTTATGTAATGGTCACAGAGCATACTAGTTCAGATATTGTGAGAAAATTGTGATTTAAATGTTGAAATGACAATTATTTGATTCATATTAATTTTTATTTTTATTAAATTAGTATGATTATAGGGGAACTAGAGATGTTGCAATTAATTACATTTGTTTTACTTTCCGTTGCTTCTAAAATCAAGTACTGCCATAAAATGTATCATTTTTATGCTAATAAAATATGTTAAATGATTAAAAGTTGGAATGAAAAGGATGGAATGATTGGAATGAAAAGGTTCTTTTTTATTGGAATAATAATACAAAATAATGCGCACTTCCAAAATGATCCATGCTAATTCCAAGTTATTTTAAAACTTTTTTTTTTTTTTTCCCTAGTATGGAGGACTGTTACTCTCAATCTACGGATAAAACGATGTCACCAGTTTTACGATGATTGGACATTTATCGAAATTGAAAATTTATCGAAAATATAACTGAATAATTTGGAAGCAATGTTAAAATTTGAAAAAAAAAAAAAAAAACCTAATAGTCCCTCCGCACAAAACTAAATTCTGCTATTAATTATTGCCAAAAAAGTTTACGAGTTGATTTTAATTTTTTTTAACATGAAAAGAAATTCACGTGTAAAAAATAAAATTAATATAAAAAATTGTGAAAAATTAAACTTGTAGAGTGAGATTAGCGTCATTATAGCTCAATAGGTATATATATATATATTTCTTTAGCTGTGTGTCTTTTGTATTTTAATTAATACAGTTGTGCATTGAATTTTCATAACTCGGTCACAGCATATGTTACAAAGAAATCTTCATGAATTTGAAATCTTCATGAATTTTTGTCACGAGACAGAATTTAAGAGTTTATAATTTTTTGAGCAATAATTTCTTGAGCAATAATTTCTTGATTTCAAAATGAAGGCTCAGTTTTGTGACAAATGCACTGATTAAAATTCATGTATATTTTTAAAAGGATTACAAGAAAACAAATTAACATGGAGCATTATAGGTAGCTAATTATTCCCTTAATTTGGAATCCAAGGAAAATAAATTTAAAGTTTGCAAATTTGTATTTTTCTAAAGATAACATTTAAGGAGCTGTAGAATGATATTATTTTAAAAATATTACATTGCTACGTATATTCTGTAATAACTATCTAGATATTTTTAATTGCAACGATTTTGATAATTTACATCACCACCTTTCCTCCCTTAGGGCCTACCAGCGGCCAAGCGGTTCTGCCCTCAAAGCTGATAGACGTGATGTGCCGGGTTCAATCCCAGGTCGCGCTCGTTGACCTAGCCGTTCGGAGTTTTCCGTAGATTTCTCCGAAACTTGCGTAAATACGGCTAGAATGCCTTAGAAAGACTTCCACGGAAGGCACTCCTCTTCAGGTCTAGGACCCTAAAGCAGTCAATCAGCCTTATTCCCAAACACCAACACTAACCACTGAAAACAATTTTATTACACATTTATGGCTAAAATCATATTAAAAAAAATACTGTCAGCATATAACATTATTAAATTACATTGTAAAAAGTGTTTTTTCTCATTTGACATTTTGTCAAAAAAATAGTAACACTAATTGCTTTTTCGGATAATGCGAATCGACCTCACGAAAAAACTTTATGATGCTTTCAGAATATATAAATAGGTGTCAGCGAATCATAATATTTTGTAATTATATACTACTTCGTATATCATTTGCCTTTACCGGAATTTTCACATGACTGACAAAAGCTAATTGCTTTATTGCGTGGAGTAAAGTTGAAATGTTTCTAAGTTGGAAGCGAATGAGAATGCTGTATTGAATTTCTATTTTTTTTTTATATATATATAAAAAAAAAAAAAAAAAAAAAAAAAAAAACTATTTTTCTTAAGAAAATGGTGTTTATAGAAAACTGTAAGAATTTCGATAATCTTGAGACAGTATAGAAAGTGTTTTGTTTTATAAATCGTTAAATAAAATACAGTCGAACCTCGTTAACATGAACACTGTTAACGTGAATTAATTTAACATGAACTATTTACACAATCCCCGTCAAAATGAAGATTAATTTAGTTATATAAAGAATAGTTAGTGATAGCATGAACAAATGTTTTATCCTCCTTGAGATTAAAGTTAACCAGGTTCGACTGTAGTATAAAGGGGCCATCACAAGATTTTCTTATGTATTGTTTTATACAAATTCACGTAGTACAGATTATTTATTAAATTATTATTCATTAAAATTATTTTTCGTCATGAATGCAGATGATTTTTATTTCAGTGAAGTATAACTTTAAATGTCAAAAAAAGTCAGTTTTGCACCGATATCTGAAATAAATACTGTTTTATTTTCTATTACATATGTATTATACATTATTCTATTACATTGTATAACGAATATATATGTATGTATATATAATCGTTTAAAATAGAAAAAAAAAAAAAAAGATAAATTTGTTTTCAGTTGTCACAGATCTATGGTTTAACTATTCGTTTTAAAGGTATTGACGAGTTCTTGTGAAAGATACCCATATATATATATAAAGGCTTCCCAGAGGGAGGAGTGGATAACGAGGTTGCTACATGCACACAAATATCTTCGTAATTTACTACTCCTATTATAAACAATTCATATTAATTTCTCAATCATTTGCTAAAAATAATCCCCTTTATGTACATTTATATGAAATTCTGTCCTATTCTTCCATGTTAAATATTATCAAGAAATGGCATGGCAGCTCCACCTGTTAAGTGATTGATCCCAAAATATAATCAGGAATAGTTTAGGCCAAATTCCAACTAAATTTATGATGCACTCACACTGGCACACAGACAGATATTTTCTAAAAATGGATCAATCGTGTTCGGAATGTCTCAAAACGCGTAAATCCATAGAAAACGAAGTGAATAATTAAAAGTATGGAATATTGATTTGTGAGCATATGCTGCAGAAAAATAATGCTAAAATTTACTATTATCTTTTTAAACAATATTAAAATTATTATTTTGAGGTGAAATATTTGATAAAGTAATGCTATAATTGTATAATTTAGATCTTCTGAAACCAAAAATCAGGTTTTTGCTGGTAGGTATTTCTCTGTGACCACGTGTGTGTGTTTATTAGCATAACTCGAAACATAAATTAGAGAGTCATCTAAATTCGCTCATCCATTTTTTTTTCTTTTTTTAATATCTTAAATATCACTTAAAACTTTTTACTGAGATTAGGCAAATATTTTGTGCATAAAGAATATTCTTGAAACACAAATGTCTTCTATTGCATTAAATTCTACGGGTGGAATTTAAGGATAATACAGTTTAGAATTTTTAGATGGCATAAAATAAAATTAAATAAAGATACATTTCTTTCACACAAAAACATATATTTTATACAATACAATATAAAAAAGCATTCGTGGTTTGATCTTACAGGATCACGGAAAAGAATTAATTCATATAATGACTATCGTTTGTGCAACTTAAAGTGCATTTAAGGTAGTGTTTCTTCTTATCATTTTTTATTTCTATTTTTAATTATTATTTTTATTATTATTATTATTACTGTGACAAATTTAAGCCCATTTTGTGGGCATATGGAGTTTACATATAAAACACAGGTCTATGAAAATTTAATTAAATGTACTCTATTCTATTGGAAGTAGTTGATGTCAGTTCTGATATACTGAGTTATATCGTGCCCAGAAAAACTATTAATACATAAGCTTTCACCTATACTGTAGGTTCAAAAAAAATTTAGAGCAGCTATAAAAAGTATAATATTAATAAAATGCAAGGTAAAAGAAAATTGTGTTAGAGCAACGGAAATTAAATAAATAAAATATTTTCAGGAAAAAAAAAAAAAAAAAAAAAAAATATATATATATATATATATATATCTGCATATTTCCATGAACAGTGTTCGATTATCTGACGTTTGTAATTCCATTTCCCGACTACCGTAGGTAATGGAAGTATTGTATTCGGTCCAAAAATTCGATATCGAGTTTTCACCTGATTTACAAGTTGAAGGTCTCCTGAGTCCAAAAAAGTAGTTTTTGGCAATTTGTCAGAGTGTGTGTGGTGTGTGTATATATATGTGGGGAATCTTTTGACTATCATATATCTTAAACTAATAAAGATAGAACTACGAAACTTCAGAATTGAGACAGATCTGGTGTACAAATGAATTTTCCAAATTTTTGTGAAAATTGGAAAACCGGAAGTGGGACATCGGAATCTGGAAGTTTTACCGTAAGGCGTATCTCAAAAACGAATCTAACGATTTTTTTCAAAGTTGCTATATAAACACTCTATTAGATATTCTTTCGAATAATATAATTAGTTAGTTCAGAAAAAATGATAGGCGTCCTGTATAAATAGCTCAATTTCAGGTCTCGCAAGTGCGTTACTTTAAAAACGGCTGTACAGTTTTTATTTATTTTTTTTTTTCCAAAAGCGATACTAACTCCCTTTTGAATATCCTTTTGTATGTAATTATTATTTTTCAGTCAATAATTGAGTATGTCAAGTTTTGGTAAAAGTTGGTATCTCAAAAATTACTCTAACGATTTTGTTGGAAATTGTTATATAAATCCATTTTAGATATACTTTCTCGTGTATTACGTGGATATTACAGAGAATTAACAGTAATCATGATTAGGTAGGTCAGTTTTAGGTTTGATAAATTGGTGTTTCAAAAAATAACTCTAAAATTTTTTTCTTATATTTTAACTCGCTATGTAAACTCTATTTTATATGTCTTTAAGCGTGTATCAAGTTTTTCTTATCGGAAAATACTTTGTGTCTACTTCAATAGGTCAATTTTATGTCTTCTGATCACATTGTGTCCAAAAAATGCATATAATATGTGTAATAATGAGTAATGGAAGTCTTGTGGTTGTTTCACACCATATTTTTCAGAAATTAAACGCCAAAAATGATAAAAATTACTCTAATTTGAGCTTTAAAAAAATCTTTAATGAATTTTAATTGATACGTTGCCAATTTTTATTATTACTCTTTATTTAATGTTAATCTAAAAAGATGATTAAAAAAAAAAAAAAAAGATTTATTTAAATCATGTCTTTTCACAATAAAAGTGGGTAGGAAGAATCTGCAAAAAAGTGCAGAAATTATTTTAAGCTATACATTTCCTTTTTTTTCCCCCAAATATTTTAAAACATTCTTCAAAAATAGAAATATACGAAACTAAAATAACTTCGGTGTGGTAATTCTTGATAAAAATTCTAAGTGGAAACTAATTACGATATCTGTTATATTAGCATATGCCCTAACAAGGGAACATTCAAAAGGTGTCGTCTTCAAAAAATATTGAAAAAAAAAATATATATATATATATGTGATTCTACTTTTCATAAAACACCAGAAAGTGAAAAAAATATCGGCTGAAATGAATTACAGCGACCACATAAAAATATCAAAATTAAGCATTTTTGGCGATTTAGCGGTGTTTAGGCGATAAGTTTGCTAGCACCGAGATTGCCATGTACGAACAGACCCGTGTTTTGCTTCTCCGCCAAGTATTAATCGCCTAACAGTGTGAAATCGCCAAATATGCTTAATTTTGATAATTTTTTGTGGTCGCTGTAATTCATTTCAGCAGATAATTTTTTTCACTTTCTGGTGATTTATGAAGAGTAGAATCACACATGTATTTTTTAATATTTTTTTACATAATTATAAGACACCTATCTAATTTGACAAATAGTGAAAGAAAAGATTAAGAGCTTAAAAATGTTTTATCAAATACGTCAAAAACATAAATTTATTCTGTTATCACACGTAATTGTTTTACAGAAATGATATTTTTATAGAGTTTAATAATAATAATAATAATAATAATAAAATACTATGGACAAAATTATAAGATACCCTAACATTTTAATTAAAACACCTGCTTTTTTTCGAAAATAATGTGCAATATGCAAATTTTCTGCACGCTGTTATGACGTCAGCGGTTAACTAAAGCAGACGGTAACCAACTTCACGCATTTACAAACATGCCACGAGGTACAGAATTAAAAGAAAGTGAAATTCGCAAAATTTCGAGATTAAATGGAACTGGTGCTTCAATTAATAATATTTCAAAAGTTATTAAACGCTCTAGATGTGCTATTAGAAATGTTTTGAAAAGAGGAATTAATGGATCGGTGATAAAAAGATCCGTACGTACTCCTTGCTTGTCTTCGTGAGACAGACGTCATGTGCTTTCGCACGCTACACAGAATAAGATGACCACTATAGGCATTAAAAATACTTTGAAACTGAAATTTTCTAGGAGAACCGTTCGCAGGGTGTTGCATAATGATTCAGTTGCATAATGCAAATGAATTCAAAATGACTAGTATTTTAAGTACATTAAGAAGGACAAGAAAAAATACTATTCACGGAATTTTTAATGAAAAAAAAAAAAAAAAAAAAAAAAAAAAATCTTATTTGCGTCTGGATGTGAAATATATATATTTTTAACACTTCAGGTCATTGCAATGATATTTTTGGCGAAATTTAACGACATATTTTTTGTATTATGAAACCTATTTTATACATAATCGCTGACAAATATCATATACAACAGGAAAAAAAGAAAAAAAAAATACAAATTAGTCTTACTCAAAACTAATACTTAAAGAGTAATCCATTTTTTAGACATTAGAAGAAGTTTTTTCTTTTTTTATTGTTAAATAATTCCGCAAAGAATTAATGCAGTGAAAATATTTTAATTGATAAATTTATATCACTTAAACCCATTTCGCGTAAATATACGCAAGTTTCTTTGTATCCCGAAAATTTATGTTAAAATTTTATTGCTTAAGTAATATACATTATAATGAAGAAAAAAATACTCTTTCAGAATTTAAAATAAAAGTATACCATATATTTCTTGCACCTTGAAGAGGATTTACTTTTCGTATGTAAAAATTTCTTGTATTTTGTATTACGTAATTTTAACTTCCTTCCAGAAGATTAATTATTGATATTTATAGATACAGTTGCAAAGTGAAATAATTTCATTTTATAAATCGTTTCATTGCAACATTTATCTGTTAAAAGAATTAATCAATTATATTTATATATATATATATATATGAAAATAAAATCTGAAAATCGATTAGGAAAAACCTGAAACTATGTACTTATAAAACAATGCGCAAAATGCATCAAAAGGAAGCATAACACGAAAATAATTTTATTGTATACCGACAGCAAATTAAAAACAATCGAAAAACACACGGGGGTCTTCTTCAGGGGAGAGCCCCTATGCAGGGTATGGAAAATGAAAAGTTTCTGTGGGACGCGTGCTTTAAGTCAAGATATACATCCTCAGCCCCCAACTTATCTAAGATGAAAGCAAAAATATATAGAATCATCGAATTTAAGATTAAAATGAATTAACACCAAACATTAATCTAAATAATTAAATTTTTAAATAAAGTATATTAATATAGGATAACGCATCAATATAAAATTACAAATGTTTAAAAATGTATAAAGATAAATTTATAAAACAAGTAAAAGGATAAAAGAAAAAATGAAATATTCCCCACCATATGTATACATATATATATATATCATGAGCACTTACTTTGAAAATTAAAGCCGAGAATTATATAATAGGAAATTTAAACATACGGAATAAAATGTCTTACTAAAATCTAATAATTAAAGAAAATTTTTATATGTGTAAGAAATTTATATTTTCAACATGTTTTTTGAAATGAAAAAAAAAAAAAAAAAAAAAAAAAACTACATTTTTGCAAAGAATTACTAAGTTTTTTGAAAAAATTCCCTTTCGTAATTCAAATCCGTTTTTGACGGGAATTTATGACAATATCGCTATGTTCTAACTATTTATTTAAATTAAATTGACATATTACAAACAATGTATTATAGAAAGGAAATTATACCAAAAAAAAAATCTCTTTTAAAACCGATAATTAAAGAAAATAATTGTTGTACATCTGCAAGAAGATTTTCTTTTTATGTATAAGAATCTTATATTTTTCAAATACATGTTTTCAACATGTTTCTAGAAGGATAATTATTTGTATTTGCACAAAGAACTACAAAATGAAATTATTCTTGGTGTACTTGTATCAGAATAACATACATGGATTCTCTAAATAGAAATACTGCTGCAATGGCATGATCTGAAGTTATCAGCGGTCACGATTTTACAGGGAAACATGGAATGGGAGTGGACAAAATTTGGGCAATGATCACACAATATACGTCCCCTTTACTTCACATAAAGTTAAACATTTGGACATCTGCCCAGATTTTGTGATTTTTCAGTGCTTAACTATACATTCAGCTTCCTATAATCAAATGAACTTGTATACTCATGTCTAGACGTCTATATATTCCAGTGTACCATAATTCAGTGATGCGGGTGATTTAATTTACATTTCTTTTCCCTTTATAGCTTATTTGTTCTATCACATTTCTAAACGAAATAATCGTTGAAAGATATTCAGTATTTTGGAATAATTTAACCTTTATTGTTTCAATTATATTTAAATAAATAATTTTATTTAAAAATTTAAGAGCTTATATTAAAATATTTTTTTCGCCATTTTATGTATGCTTTCTGAAGATTTTTAACTTCTTGCATATTTTAATGATTACCATGCATTAAACATAAATAATATATTAAATTATATTTGGAGAAATTATATTCAGTGTTTTTCTTAAATTTATGACTTATTTATGGAAAAGTTTAAGCATGATAATTTAAATATAATTAAATATATTTATAAATAAATAATTTTTTTCATTGAGAGAGAAAGGTAAAATAAAGCTAAAAGTATGACAATGCTATTATTATCTATAATAGCTAGTATTGCATTTTCTTTAAAACTTCTCATTTATACAATTTTTAAATATTCCATAATTAAAAGTGCAAGTCTTAAACAGTCGAAATAAACTGAAAGATTTAAACTTACAAGTTAAATCTATAATAATAAAAGAAAAGGTTTGTCTGTCTGTCTGTCCGACTGTTCTTTTATACGTTCAGCCCCTACTGAACGCAGAAGTACAAGAATTGACATACTGATGCTCTGGAGCCTTTCCGAGTTCCTCCTGAAAACAGAATTTAAAAATTTTAATTAGTTGTGGAGATATTAATTAAAATGTCCACTCATGTCTAATCTAAAAGCGATCTCAATGACTGAGAATTTACCGCCATTGCATAAAAAAAGATATTTTAACAGAGTTAAAATTAGAAAAAGTGGAAAATAAATTAGAAATATTTGTCCGATCGTTACGATTTCAGTACCAAATGAAAGGGGAATTTTTTCTGAATTTAAGTGTGCAAGCGGCTTATCGGTACAACAATTAGATTTTGTAAAATTAACTAAAGTATGAATTTTTTGTAGCAACATCATTTCAAGTGCCAGACGACCGTCTGCCAGAAAAAGGAAATGATAGTAACCGATCAAGATGTCACGTGTTTTACAGTGGGGATAAAAATTGCAATTTTCAAACTTTTTCAAATTTTCATTCACGTTACATTTGAATTAATATTCGGCTTAGACAGCATATTATAAAGCTACTGTTCAATTTTCATGAAAATATCTGGATAAACAAAAAAAAAAAATTAGATTAAATTTTGTTTTATATTTTGCAGTATATATTTTAAATTGAGATATGCCGTTGAAATTTCGTAATATTTGGTTTTAACGCCCGATAATTCGATTCTGAATATTTTTGAAAGTGTAGAATTATTAGGAAGGGCTTGAGGGGGATGGGTGGGGGGGCGAAGGGGAAAAAAAAAGAGTTACAGCGTTTGAAATTGGTATTATTAGGTTCTAAGGAAAGATACATCGATTTTCAAGTGTAAAATTATTAGAAGGGACGGAAAGGGGGGGGGAGGGGCAAAAACGTAGAAAAGAAACGGTTGTTTCGGAGAAAACAACGGAAAACCCAGAACGCCTTTAATCTTTTACATTTTGCAGAGTTTCGAATTCTGATACTCCTTTCACATTTCATACTATTGATTTTTAACAGTATTTAGTCCAGAATTACGCAAGTTTCAGAGAAAACCACGAAAAAGTCAGACATAAGTCGTTTTATAATAGTGTTTATATCATCTTTGTATCTCAGCTTTTAATTAGCATAATTTCAAAAGTAATATGTCATTTTGAAACTTATTTGAATTCAATTTCAAGAGTAGACGCCACAAATTTTTTTCACCTTCCATTAACCGACTACCGTAAGTAATGGAATTCGAGATTTCACGTGATTTACACGTTTTAAGGTGTCCTGATTAGTTTTTTATTTTTTATTTTTTTTATTTTTTTGTATCTCAACTCATAATTAAAATAATTTAATAAGTAATACATTATTTGAAAGCTTTGTTGATTTGGAATTGAACAATAGATTACAGAATTTTCTACAGCCAGATGGCGCTGTAATATTTTAAAATTTCAATATTTCGAATTCTGAATATGATTAAATTATTTTTAATGCATCACTCGAAAGATATTTTAAAAAGCTTTTATATTATCGAAAGTAGAATTCGAGATTTCACCAGATTTACACGTTTTAAGGTCTCCTGATTAGGTTTTCTTTTGTATCTCAGCTACTAATTAAAATAATTTCATAAGTAATACATCATTTTAAAGCTTTGTTAATTTGGAATTGAACAGTAGATTACAGAAATTTCTACAGCCAGATGGCTCTACAATATTTTAAAATTTCAATATTTTGAATTCTAAATATGATTAAATTATTTTTAATACATCATTCGAAAGTTATTTCAAAGTACTTTTATATTATCGAATAATCTACATTAAATTTATCCAATAGAGGGCGCTAATGGCAATTATTCGAGATTTCGTCTGGTTTATATGTTTTAAGATGTCCTCAAGGGGTCCAAAAAATTAGAAATTGAGTTAGACCGTTCAAAATTGGTATATATAGGTTTTGGGTGCCTACGAGTCGAATGAGAATATTTTCGAAAGTGTAAAATTAAGGAGGGACAGGAAGGGTGGTGAAGGAATACGCGCGAGCAGCGAGCGTATATATGAATTCGTGAGCACTGCGCGCACACCGGTCTACGCTGACGAAGGCAGAGGGGACCCGGTGTGAGTTTTTACCCGATCAGAAATGTTTTTTTTTTCTTTAATTCCTTTTCTTAAGAATAGAAGTTTATGAGTAATAAAATGGAATTTTGAGAATTCATAAGGGTGATGAAGGAATACGCGCGCGCAGCGCTCATATATATGCATTCGTGCGTGCGCATCGCGCACGGGTCTACGCTGCCGAAGGCAGTGGGGATCCGGTGCGACATTTTTCACGATCAGAGTTTTTTTTTTTTTTTTTTTTTTTTTTTCACATCATAAAAATTAATGCAATTTTGAGAATTCATTAATTATAATGATTCATTTAAAAATAGTGACCAGCGAAGCGGGCGTAGCCTGCTAGTAATCAATAAAGTAAGAAATCATATTTTTCTTATAAAATTAAATTAAGAATAAATTTTATTTAAGTAAGTAATTTTAATCAATTTTCTTTTCTAATATTTATAAAATTCATTCATCTTAACCTCTTACCATAATACCAGCTGTTTATTAAAAAAAAAAAAATAAGAAATTTAAGCGAACACTACGTTATATATTTACGTCAAAAACTATTTATTATCAAAAACTTCTATTCACAAACTTTTTTTTTTTTTTTTTTTAATAGCTCTCTCAATAAGGTAATTTTTATTTAGTGCAAACGAGGCTTAATTTCTTTCGCACACTATATGCAATGTATCCCAATCTTTTCATCTGCCTGCAGTTAATCTGTCAGTCTTCCAAATATATTCCAAATTCTTTCATGTTTCTAAAAAAAAAGTAGAAGTATTTTTACACGCGTTTTAGCTACACTTGTAATTCTGTATTTTTTAAACATTTAAATTATAATATGAACCTTTTGAACAAATGTAAACATTAACGTCTAATTTTTTTTTATTTCTGAAACTTTTTTCTTTAACAAACCTTTGCTTATCTCTCAGAATCTGAGATTCAAAGGAAAACTACTGTACTAAATAGTTCTCAAAGTAAAAAGCTTAAATAAAAGAGGTATTTTGCTTATCTTCTGGCATGTTTGAGATAAAGAAAGTCTACGGTAATAAACAAGGATCAGTATAAAAAGCTTTGACATACACTTTTTCTTTTGCATTAATTTGTAAGCAGTCCTTTTATACTGACCGTCGATGCCTATCAATAAATGGATAAAATGACATAAGTAGTTTCTATAAAATATTGAATATCAATATCCCATATTCATATTCACATATAAAATATCTACATTATGTTCCATGATTGTAATTTAAATTCTGTTTTTGATGCAAACCAGATTTTAGACTGATTTGGTATTTAATAATAAGAAAGCTCCACAGAACTGGCGTTTTAAAGTAATTAGTACGAAACATTGAATAAACACCCTAAAATGCAATAAACTCTAAGCTTTTTTTTTTGGTCGAAGAAACAGACGATCTTTCGTCAGGCGAACAAAGTAGGTGCGAGTGCTGCAATCAAAGCCGCCTGAATATACATGGAATTTGACGTAAATATACATGAAACAACTGAATTTCCTAATTTAAAAAAAAAAAAAAATGTATATCATGACGTCTGTAATGAAAAAAAGAATTATCAGTGATTAACATTGTTAAAATTTTTCTGTAATAAAATTTCCATATATTCTAGTGATATTTTGGTGACAATGGCTCACCAGCCTTATACGTCTTTAAGGTGAGTGAACGCGTTAAATTTCAGAGTTTTTTGCTTTATTATGCTCGTAGATATTCAACTAAATCAGGCTTACGTTTTAAATATCTAGACAGCAATTAATATGATATCAATATTGTTATTAAAAAACTTAAAAAGCAATTATAAAATTTCCACACAATTCACAGTTATCTAAGTCAAAAGAATTAAGTTAAAATTAATTTACAATAACATTGCCTTCAAATCTCGATCAAGCTTTTAATTTTCTTTTAATTTTAGCAAGACAAAGAGCTTGCTTACTATAAGTGTCATTTATCAGTACATTTCAAATTAATATTTTGTGCTTTTGGATTTTTTTTCTGATTCTTCATATATACATCTAGTTCATGCCAATGCTGTGCTTTATTATCAAATTAAAATAATAACTTTGGATTAGTATTTCCTTTTATTTTTGATATCATACGATTAAAAATTATAAAAATTCATTATTATTATTTTTATTTTTTAGGTTCGACCTGAATTCCTCGTTCGATATCAACCAATTCGACATACGGACGGCCAGACAACGGCGGTTCTCGGCCTTCGATTTACCGTCCGAACTCATCATTTCCTACGGGAAGAAATGAGGCTGAAGTGCACAGCCACACTTTCAAAAGTGATTAACATGAGCAGTGAAGAAACTCTTGTGGGTAGTAGTCAACAGAGCTCAGGACTACATGTCTCAGAAAACACTGGTGCAGGTAAATTAGGTACCCCCTAAAGTTTCTATTTAACCTTTCTCATTTATAATTTAATCACAATTATGCAAGACTCCAGGTAAATGTTTCAGGAAAAATTAAGATTCGTCTCATTAATTACATTTCGCGATAATAGTCGCAAATTGGTAAGAAATAAAATACAACCACACTCTCAAAAATGATTAACATGAGCAGTGAAGGAGTTCTTGTGGGTAGTAGTCAACAGAGCTCAGGATTACATGTCTCCAAAAACACTGGTGCAGGTAAATTAGGTACCTCCTAAAGTTTCTATTTGATCCTTCTCATTTATAATTTGATCACAATCATACAAAACTCCAGATAAACGTTTCAGGAAAAAAATAATATTCGTGTCTTTAATTATATTTCGCGATAATAGTCGCGAAATGGTAAGGACGAAAAATTACATCGTCCTACCTATTACACGGAATAAGAGTCTTAACTGTACACATCTCTGAAAATACTTGTGTAGGTAAATTACATACCTTCAAAGGTTTCTTTGTAATTCTTTTTATTTACAATTTGAACGCACTTGTACAAGTCTCCATATATATATATATATATAGGAATATTTGAGATCGTGTCGTTATTTTATTTTATTTATTATTATTTTTTTTTTTTCGAGATAATAGTTTCGAATTGGAATGGAAGAAAAACTACGTTGTTGTGACTACTACATGACGAAGCATTTGTAACTATACACGTCTCTGAAAACACGGGTGGATGTAAATTAAATACTCTTTAGATATTCATTTAATACTTTTTAGTTGCATTTTGGTTACAATTTTAGTTCAGATAAAAGGTTTTATAATAGTTAAGATATCGTAATTTTAACTATATTTCGTTATAATGGTTTGGAGCTAGAATGGTAAAAAATCTACAATATCATGACTATTGCTAAAATATTTAATTTCATGCTAATATCTTATAATGGTGACTTCTTTTTGAAGTAAAATGCAGTGTAAGTTGTAGAGTATGATAAACAATAATTTTGTAATACAACACTATAAGTTGGGAACTTACACAAAATTTGCTTCGATGAAAGTTGAATCAGGACCTTTTATCAGGTGAAAAAAAAAAAAAAAGAAAAATGTCGGTAAGTTCAAAGAAAAAAATGCATTTACTACTTGTATGCTGCGCTAGATTACGTGAACACATTATTTACATTGTAACCATATGGGATAAATTACAAAAGTAATTATTAATAAGATTTTTCAAAACTGTACATGTAAATCGAAATTTATATAGAGTAATTTTATAAAAAATAAAATATTTCTCATCTAATAACAACGTTAATGTATTTCAATGGTGTACTATGTTTTTTAGATATTTTCAAAGATTTATAATACAATTTAATTTATTTTAATAGGTTTTTAACATTCATTTTCACGCATGAAATAAATCAGAAAGCTGTGATTAAAAGAAATGACTCAATTTAATCCTATTAAAAAAAATAAACATCATAATTGAAAGTTATTCGTAAATAAACGAAAGTGGAACATTTAATTTATTAAACTTGTAATTTTTTCAAAAATTCTATCTGTTATTGCTAACAAGTTTTCGAAAAAGAAGTGTGATAATTATGCGTTTATAGCTGTCACTTCTTAGAAGCTGAGTTAGATTTGTTGAAAAATAATCTCAATTAAAATAAATAAAATATTCTTTTAAAATAAATATTCCAATAGAAAAATTTAAGATTTTAACACGTTCTAATGATTCAATTAATGGTGTGATGTTTCGTGAAGTGAAAAACTAATGACATTTTATAGATACGAAATAACATTCAATCATTTTAAAGGAAATTAAGATAAATTAATTGGCGGATACCGAAATTAGTTCTTATGCAATCTTTTAAAAATTTACTTGATACGTAGCTTTATTAGAACATAATTTTTAAGTAATGCTAAATGAAAATAAGTGGTTTCATAAATTTTAATAGAATACTTACAAATTATATTTTAACAGCAATTCATTTATGTAGTAATTCATGTAGCTCTATAGATTCAACCTTATTTATTTACTTTTTTATATTCAAATGCCAATAAAAAATAAATAATATATAAAGCTTTATGGATAAAAATTTCAAAAAATATGTAATACTATTTCTATTACAGAAGCCTTATTTCTGTTTTAAATATTTCACCTTACATTTATAAATATTTGTCTCATTTTCAAATGATATTCAAAAAAGTTTTATGAAAGTAGTCTTCATAAGTTTGGCACCTCAATTTGATTTTCAATGCAGAAGAACTGTTGTTAATTTAGTGACTATACTTTAAAATACTGTTATATTAAAACGTGTCTAAAAGGAGATTTATGGTAGAAATTCGAAGTAAAATAACTAAACTTATAAATGTTATTTTATTATCACGGATCATTGCCATTTTCACTCTCTTTACCAGGCTTATAACTTATAAATCATCTAAAAAAATCTATCAACTGTTTTCAAAAAAGTTATAAAGATGATAAACAAATACTTTATATATATATATATATATATATATATATTCGTTTCTGTTTATTATTTTACCCCTATATACGAATCGTACAAGTGAGTACCCCTTCATTAAGCTTTTATTTTCCATATTAGAAAAAAAGAAACAAAAAATCTGAATTTTTGTTTTTCAGTTATTTAAGAGTAAGTTTTAAAGGTGTAAGATAGAAAAATTAGGAATATTACCTTGCATATTACTTTACATATATTCTTTTTGCACTGAAGACGGTACGCTTAAGACTACCGAAACAACTGTATGCATCGCAAAATTTTTTCTTTTGGCGTTTCTGACGTAGTAATTTATTTGAGTATTAATATTACCTTATAATAATTATTAATAAGAGAGAAAATTTACTGTACAGTTGACAAATCGAAGTCGAAAATTTTTCAGGATTTTGAAAAAGAAATTTAAAAGTCTTTATATTTTTATAACTTTTATGTTTTTCTAAGATTGATGGTTGGTCAATTTTCAATAACAATTAATTATAATACAGTAAAAAATAGTCGAAAATGTGTGACTACACGATATAAAAATCCCTTTTTCAGTTAAAAACTGCTTACGTTAGGGTATAGTACTAGGTCGTGAGATTAAAATGGAGTATATACGTTCGAACATTGTACTATAGACATTTAACATTCCTTACATAAATTCGATTCTATAAATATGATACAATTTTAATTTATTAAGATAAAACTCATTTATTTATTAAAAAATAATTTACTACATGCCTTTCCTACCAACTTGTTGCAATTAAAATTTTGATTTTAGTAGAAATGGAATATTCAATTATTTAGAATTTCTTTATTAGCCTTTTAAATTAATTTTTCAGCAATTCTCTATCCCCCTCGAGGAGCTTATTAAGGTATATTTCTAAATTTTCGGTGTTTTTTTAGATTATTTATATGAATATATATATATATATATATATATATATATATATATATATATATATAGACTTGGAACTTGATATAATATATATAGATATATATATGTATATATATATATGTTTAATAACTGATTAGTAGGAAAAACTGAACGTTTTCAGATAGTTTATTCTAAAGTATTAGATAAATATCATTTTGTAATGTAAAGAAAAGTTATTTTAAAAGTCATAATTATGATTATGATCATTCGATATCTCGATACTTCAGTGCCAAAGCCTTTTAGAGCTAATTGCCATAATATATATATATATATATATATTAACCCTCTCACTGCGTTTTTTTTTTTTTTTTTTTTTTTTTTTTTATCAAAATAGGTTTAAAATTGCTTATTTTTTTTATTACATATTTCAAATCTACATATATTTTAGCGTTAAAATATGCAAAAAAAGTTTGTGAAAGAGTTTTTTTTCAACATAGAATTAGATCATAGAAAAAGTTTGTCAGAATATTGAAACTGGAGAATAATGATATAAAAGCAAAATTTTGAAAATTAATCTTGGTTACATTACGACTTATTTTATAAATTACAAAGGTAAAACGTATATACTAATGAAAATATGCAAAGTACTTACAAAACATTTATTAAAAACGAATGGAAAATGAATTTTCAGATTCATCACTATCCGCAGAGGAATCCGAGAAATTCTCATCAGTTTCAATACAACTATCTTCAATATACCTGAAATCAGAGCCAGAACTACTATCAACGTCGAAAATATCGTCAGGAATATAGGTTATACCACTCGCGAAACGCTTCTTGCTAGGCATCTTTGAGCTTTGAAAAGCGCCCGCAAAATGCTACAAAAAGTTCTTGTATATTTAGCAGAAATGTGGACAACTAACGCCATGTCTTAGCCTACATCTAAATAAACAATTAAACATCACAGAAAAACCGAAATAAAACGATGAACGGGGAAAGAGTGGGTTGCACAGTTAAATAGACGGCAAAAATGCTACCCCGCGGAAATTGGTTGCGCAAATTTTGCTACTTCTACGTTGACCGTGGAAATCGCGGGATGCGCAGCGAGAGGGTTAATATAATTTTTACTTTTTAAATTCATTTAGTTAGCAGTATTTTAAATGAATTAATTTATAAACGACAAAAATAAAATTCATTTAATTCTTTTTAAATTTTCATTGATTTAAAAATGCACTTTTAAATTTCTAATAATATTATATTATAAAAAAAAACTCAGATTTTTATCGAAAAGTAATGGTATTTCGATATTATGAATTCATTATTTTCGTACAATTTAATGTAGGGATAAAGTGCAATTTCCATTATTAACGAATGATTTATGTTTTTTTTTTTTTTTTTTTTTTTTTTTTTTACAGTGATCAACCGTGGAAGCACAATAGGCTGTCTTCTACAAACTCTTTTCGTGTCGACGTTCCTCGCTGCCCTTTTATAGCGGACATAAAAAAACTATTTCTCTCGAGCATTTGATGTACACATCATGGTGGTTGTGAATATCACACTATGGATTGAGTGGATCCCTCAAAGAATTCCTTCATTACGATCCATTTTGCATCAGTGACTTTCTCATTGCATGCATGTGTACAATTGTACAGCAACCAACAAATTATCCAAGAGAACAAATTTTGGTTGAATAGCTATCCAGAATATACGCATATATAACCAAAGTTTTAACAGAGTCTGAAGATAATTTATTATTTTGGAATGACCAGGACTGTAAAAAAAAATGGAAGAGCGAAGAAAGTTCCAGAAGCCATTCGCAACAAACACATAATCAGCTGCTGCTGCAGGGACATGGTCTGCTGCAGGATCTCTTAGGTGTGTAAGAAATTTTGTAACAGATTCAGGAAAGCGAAAATTAGTTAACCATTCTTGAATTTTCCTTCCAAAAAATCTATATATATATAACCAAAGAGCTTTAAGAGGATATATGGACTAGAATAAACCGGTTTTAATACTCAGGCAGTGGATTATTATTATAATTTCATTTCATTTTAAATTTACTAGTGGATGTTTCTGGCGGTTACGAAACTGTTGTACTTTGTAAAAAAAATCTGATAAACCCTTGTACAAAATATGTTTTATCTATATCACTTATAAATAATCTGATATAATGCTAATGAAGGAAATTTTATTTGTTTTTGAAAAATAACCCATGTTGATACATATTTCAAATATATATATGAAATTTAAAAAATATTATATAATTTAATAAGGGGATTGCTCATTAAGAGGTTTCTGTCAACACACATAAAAGTGTTTTATGCGTAACAAAATAGTTCATAACAGATAGTTTTACATAAACAGAGCTGCCAACCGAATCCGGCAAACCGAATCCCCTTTTTCTACATCACTTAATTTTTAGAGTATTTTTCTTCTTACTTCATAGTAGATACATTTGAAGAGAATTGCTCTAAAAATTAAGTGGTGTAGAAAAAGGGGCGGTAATAACAATTTGCTGGATTAGGTTGGCATCTCTGCATAAAAATTATCAGAGATTCGAGTCCATCAAATATTTATGTATGCTATTATAATGCTACATATAATTTAGCCATACAATTTTAAAATGTAAAATTTATTTTTTTTTTATTTCAAGATCAAATAGTCTTCATTTTAGTTTATTTAAAAAATCGTTCTCTGAAAACAACATTGGAAGTTTTCTCCTTTAAAAGAAGGTCAGAGTATACAATAATTAAAGGAAAAACCTCTTTTTAAATAATTATGTCAGTCCTTATATAAGTCGCGTAAAATGAATACTTTTAATGTCTTATGTGTATTTGACAAAGAAATCCCTTTTAATATTAACAATTTTTAAAATATAGATTATTACATTAATACTTATTTCATATTTGATACATTTTTATTATTTGTTTTGCAAATAAATATATTAGAAGGCAAAATATTTCATACGCTTTAATAATTTAAAACATCGAAGACAGATTTCCGTACAGTAAAAAATTATTTGTACACATAACTAATAATAATTTACTATATATATTTTCCTTTTTTTAAATTAAGGTTTCATATTTTAGTTGAGGGGAGTCACTGCATTTTATTATTATTATTATTTATTTTTTAATCGCCAATCTTAAATTAAAAAAAATAACGATTATTAAATTTCTGTAAATATTTTATAAGAATAATTTTAACAAAATAAATCAGTTAAAAGTATATTGCTTCAAATAATTAGTTTTTGTCAAAAAAGATGTTTAAGAATTAAATGTAGAATCAAATTTATAAAAAAGCACTTGATAAGCAGTATGATGAAAGTTTAACTACATATTAATTTATTTAAAACATATCATTACGAGATTTAAAGAAAAAGAAATTTTTTAAACATAATATTACATACATTAATCAACTTTAAAAGAGTACAATATATTATGACACAGTTAATATTGCTTATTAACATATATGTATATGCATATGCATACACTGAGATAACCCTTAAATAGGGCATATATATATATATTAAATCCAATACGTATATCCTCTATTTGACCCTAAACACTTTTTAGTAATATATCAGCTCTCTTAGATAATGTTAACCCTTTTTATAGATATTATCTTAATCTTGTTATAGATATTATGAGGATCCCGTCAATTCGGCACGTGTTAGCATTATTCCTAAGAGCTGATATTTTGTAAAAAAGTGTTTAAGGTAAAATAGAAACAAAAATAGAGGATATGCGTATCGGATTTAAAAAAAAAAAAAAAAAAAAAAAAGGAAAGGAAAAGATAAAGATAAAGATAAAAGAAAAGAAAAAAAAATCTTTTCATTTAAGGGACACTATGCTCATAAATTTCATACAATTTACACTCATAAATTTTCAAAATGTATGGAAATCTGTTTAAAATAATGCAGTCGTTTTCTTACCAAAGACATTTAATATTTCAGTAAAATATATTGATAAATTATGCATTAAATGCTATACAATGAAAAATACGTACAAATTTATAAACTTCTTTTTTAAATATATGAACCAAAGTATTTGTATTGTAATACTTAAAAACAGAAAATGTTTTCATTTCCTTAAAACGTGCAAGATAAAGTATTTTCGGAAAACTATCACTTGTTATTGTGTTACATTAAAATGGTTTTGTTTATAATGTATTTACATAAAATTATGGTTCAAATTATATGAATTTTGTTAAAACTTGAAGGTAGTTAAAACATGTGAAGTAGTTTTAAATATGCATTTAAGATTTAAAAAAAAAAAAATAAATAAAAAAAATAAATATTTCCATAACTGCATAATAAATGATTTGAAAATATTTTATTTGTTAGGCTTTGTTATATTTTGTTATAACAATTTAAATATATTCATTTATTAATAAAGTTGTATAATATATATATATATATGTATATATATATATGATTTTTAAGATTTAGTTTAATATTTTTTTCTTATTTTACATGCATTTATGCTATAATTTAAATTAAAAAAAAAAAAGTATATGACTAACTGTATAACTATGGGATCCAACTAAATTATACATTTAAATTCAAAAGCTGTAATTACTTATTAGATTTTGACGATTACAGAATTGTACAAATTAAGTGTTTTTTATTTTTTAAGAAAAATTACTTAAAGTATTTTTACGAAATCGTTGATAAAATGAATTTCATCAACTGAAATGATAAGATTATGGAAATAAATAATAAAACCACGAATTTACGCAACAAAACAAATTTTAATATGAATTATACTAAGTTATATGACATAGAATATTGTATAAAAATTGTACATACTCCTATTAATATTCCATTGCAAATGGAAACCAAAGATGGTTATTTATGATAAAATGTGGTTTGTCTAGTCAAAAAAGATATGAAATTCACAGCAAAATACCAAGAATTTCTTTTTAATAGAATTATAAAAACACAAAAATAAATAAATAAATAAAATTTCTAAAGATAATTATTCAATTATAAATTTGGATTTGATTTGCAATCAAAAAAATAATGTAATAAAATATAATATTACGAAGATTATCATTATTATTATATTTAAAAAAAAAAACTATTAATGTCAACAAAATTTTAACCATAAAAAATAATAAGAACAAAAATATATAATTGATTTTTTTGGGACTTTCAATTTATCACAAGAAAACTGTACAAATTTTGAATAGTAAAAAGAAAGAAAGTAAAATATTTTGGTGATGGGGGGATGGAGAGGTTAGGACAGATTGTCTACACAATAAGTCCTGGGCCAGGGCGGGGTAACCTCGGTTTTTGGAAAAGATCCTGGATTCAGATGAAATTTGAAAAAAAAAAAAAACTGCAAAAAACTACAATTAGCTAAAGCGAAGAGCGTAAATATTTTTTGAACCCGGCATATCCTGTCTACTAGCTTCGAGCAGAACATTTCGGCCAGAGGTGGGACTATGAAGAGTTTTGGATAAACGAATTTGTTTTTAATAAATATTTTATTTAATTGATTGCAAGATCTAGAAATACATAACTGAGCATTAATCTGAATTAAATGTACTAAAAAATTATATGTTGTTTCAAAAATTAAAAAGCAAAATATATATATTTGTTAACAAAGATAAATATTTCTAAATGTTTATTAATCTTAAATTAAAGTTTCCGAAAACAAAGTACTGTAAAATAAAAAAAATAAAAAATCTTCCTAATAATTAGTTTTTCTAACTTTCACAAAATAATATTAAATAAAATTTTGTGTGTGTGTGTGCAAAATTTGACTTAGATTGTTTTACTTTCTTTTCTTTTTTTTGATTGACACAACTCAAAGCCACCTGTAGCTCAGTATATGTTCGAAATATCTCTGTTAATGGAATGTATGGTGCTGTTACAACATACCGAAACGGGAATTTGCATAAAAGACGAATATCAAAGCAAAATTTAAATTTATGATTTAGTATGCGACAACAACGCCATTAATATGGGCAATAAAAACGTGCAGGCAGCTCCGAAAAGCATTCTAAGCTAAAGCGGACCAGCTGAAGTGAATACGCGAAACACATTACAAGAATGCCGTCGTACTGAATGAGGCCGAATTCCTTATTAGGGAAGTGAATGTAGTGAATAAAGTTTAACATTTCACTGTAAATTTGTATGTTTTATTACCTTTTCTTCATTTTGTAATATTTATTCCACTGTACGTTTCCTTAAATACCTCTATCTGTGATTTTCGGAATCAAATTGTTTTTTCACGAAATCCTACATTCCATGTCAACATTTGCCTACACACAAAATTTGGTGCCATTTCGGCTTCTAGATCCAGATACAGGTAGGTGACTCTGAATACTTATCATTAAAAATAAAAGAAATCGCCCTGTATACCCGTATATATATATATATATATATTAGGTTGTCCTTTAAATGGCATTTCTTTTCTTTTCTTTTTTTAAAATCCAATACACATACTTTCTATTTTTTTTTTTAAATTTGACTTTAAACACTTTTAAGCAAAATATCAGCTCTTTGGGAAAATGTTAACATGTGCCGATTTGATGGAAAAATCCCCAGAGAGCTGATATTTTGATAAAAAGTGTTATTGCAGAATAGAAAAAAAATAAAGGGTATGCGTATCGGATTAAAAAAAAAAAAAAAAAAAAAAAAATCCTTCATTTAAGAGACACCCTAATATATATATACAGAAAATAATAAACAGCGATTTAGGTTTTTTTTTTATTTTATTATTTTTTTCCCCCTACAACATACTTCAAAATAGACTTACCTAGTTAAAAAATATAATTCACTAAATGCCCATCTGCCGCCCCGTTATCACACAGATAATGTATTTAAATTTAGTCGTGTGCATCTAATTATTGTAAAAAGTTTTTTTTTTTTTTTTTTTTTTTTTTTTTTTTTTTTTTTTAATAATGATTCTTAGTAATACATATCAATAAACAAATACCGTTTTTTTGCTATTATTCATTACCCCCCCTCCCCCACCAACACCACACCCACACACAAATATTCAAATAATTAAAAATTTTTGGTCATTCTATTCAAGAAACAGACTGTTCCACAAATGAAATTTATGAATCATTTAACAGTTCTTGCATTTAGATTGGTAGGTTCCATTTATGCACTATGAGAAATAGACTTTAAACATTACGTTTCGTTTTGGTTTTATTTGTATGAATAGTAGATAAAGAAGGAGTTTGGGTTTTAATCATAATGTAAAATTATGAATTTAATTAAATATCTTTGTGTATAGATTTTTAATAGATTTTTTTATATCAAGTTTTAAGTATTAACATTATAATATTACGTATAGAAAAATTAAGAATTAATTCACTTTAAATATACGCAATAATTATATTAAAATTTCTGAAGAAAAGAAATGCAAAAATTGATTTGTATGGAATTCTTGATATCTTGCTGAGAATTACCGCTGTTTATTTTTGAAACAGTGTTATAAATTCTAGAACCCTATCTTCACCTTGCATAGGTATATTATATTCTTTAATATATATATACATGTATGTTTAAAATGCACGAGTTTTTATAATTCCTGTAAATTCTGGGTTATTTGTTTGTACATTTATAAAATAAAGTGAAATATTTTCATTGTTTTGAAGAAAAAAAAAAATTGCATCCCTGCGCGAAATTTTCTAGAAATAATATAAAAAATATTATTATAATCCCTTAAATTTTATTTGTATGCAGTGTAGTTAATATGTTTATATATTAACCCATTGCAAAAGTGTATACTTTTTAAGTGTGTATATTTACTTTATTTTTCAGTTTTGTATCATAATTTTAAACTGCCTTCACCTGCTTGTCTGTATAATATTGTGTTTGGTAATAAAGTATTATTTTGACATTTATTGTATGAGTTTGAATTTAACTCTGACGTCACAAAAAAAGATTAATAATTTCACCCCTTTTTTTTTTAACTCAAAACTTTTAATTACTTTTGAATAATTTTAACTTCGTATTTAAAATTTCGTATGTTTTAGAACATTCTAATAAAATAAAACACTTATTTAAATTGGAATAATTTAAGAGAAATATATAACACTGCTCTTAGTGGGGGTTTTAGTGCCAATGATTAAAATAATGGTAATAATGAAACGAAAACGTCTGCATATTAAATTTATTTATTTACCAGAATAAACTAATTTTAAATAAATTTATTTTTAATTCGAGAAAACCAAAAACTAATAATTTTCATTCTGCTCATCAAGAAATTCTTTCATTGAGATTTCTATCAAGTAACAAAACAATTAATATATTTATAAATACGTGTGGATACATAAGCACGCATGCTTTGCGTATTATAAAACTATCTTTCATATTATAAACAAAACAAGATATATACAATTTTTTATACGATAACTTATAATTAAAAAGACACATTTGCAAAATATAAATATATACTTAAATAAATAAATAAATAAATAAAAATCTGTAAACATTACGTTCAAAAACACCTGCAATATTATCCAATGATAACTTACAACACTAGACCGTTTTCTGTATCTCTAAGAATTTTCAAGAAATATGGATGTTTATCAATTTTCTCGCATTAATCAGGTGAAACGGAAATACATCTAATATAGGGTTTACATACAAAATTGAAAGAAAATCGTTAGAGTTGCTTTTAAGAAGCGGACTTAAAATAAATTCCGACTTTCCATGTCCCACTTCCGGCTTTTAAATGTTCACCTAATGTTGGTATTTACATTTATGCACCAGACATCACTTATTTATGCACTTATCTTATTTCGATTGGAAGATATTACAGTAATGACTACAAAAACACATATACAGACGAATTCACACACACAAACTAACCAATTACTAAAACACACTATAAAACACACAGTTAAACTGTTATGTTTATTTTACAGTAGGTAACAAAAGTGTCCGAACACTAGCAAAAATTCCTATATAAAAAAAGTACACTTAATACAGTTTTGTTAAATAAATCCTTGTCAAATCCTGTTCATAGTCAGTCTAAAAACAGGATTCGACAAGGATTTACTTAAAAAAACTGTATTAAGTGTACTTTTTTTATATAGGAATTTTTACTTGTGTTCCGAAACATTTGTTACCGACTGTACTTCTATCAGTAAAAAGGATATGAAAACAAAAAAATATGCTTCAGCGAATTGGTTTTGTTTATTGTTTAGCTAGATATTTAAATATTTTTTATTTATTTATTTATTTATACTAATTTCTTCCTTATATATCAATAATAATAATAATAATAACAAGGTGTTGTCATTGAAAAAAATTTTGTTGTTTATATAAGAGCTTAACATATTATAAAATGGAAGTTTGCTTTTAATAACGAAAATAATCTGGTGTGTCACAACACACGACTTTCTCTTAACCTGAAATTTAATACTATAAATACAGATTGCAGATTAAAAGGTAAGATAACAAGTACTGTTATGTAAACCTGTGTTAAACAATTCATATTACGCTTCTGCAGAGTTTTATATGATAATAAGTTCTGAATTAGGGGGGCTATTAGCGAGCTCTTTTGAACGATACCCATCATGAAAATTTACTCCCCTCGAGGGAGGACTTCCCCCCCAGGGGGGGGGAGGCGAGGCTCCTACATACAAAAAAATTTTCTCCCCAGTTAACTATCTCTATTACAAAAAATATATATTCGTTTCATTTGGTTTAGTGCAGTCTATAGACGTTAAACTCTACTTACCTGCAATTTCCCCCATACACGTAATGTATTAGGATTCTCTTGATTGTCCCTGTACATGAGCCATTTGCTTGATATTAATGAAAAGCTTACTGTAGCATCTGTATATGATACACATTTAGAATACCAAGTTTGAACTTTCTGCCATAATTTGTTTTTTGAGATATGCTGATAACAGACAGACACACACACAGACACACACACACAGACATACAGACACACAGACATACACACAGACAATTTGCTAAAAACATGATTTTTGTATTCAGGGGACCTCAAAACGTGTAAATATAACAAAATCTCGCGTTCGAAAATTTGACCCAAAAACAATACTTTCTCTACCTTATGGGTAAGAGAAAGTAAAAACAATGTTTGGATGCAAATGCATAAAATCAAGTTTTAACTTTTATAATATAACTAGCAGGCTTTTCTTACTTCGCTGGTCACTATATTTAAGCCAAGTCTCAAAATTCCACATCCTTATTATTTTAATATCAAAAAAAAAAAAAAAAAAAAAAAAAAAAAAAATCACCAAATTTATCGAAACCTAAATAAAAGTTCTCAATGCATTCAGTACTGGTTTTTCCACCTGACAACATGAGGAATCCGGTACTTCACTGCCTTCAGTAGCGAGTACTTTTCTCCCACTTTCCCAGCGTGTAAGTTAGAAGTTTCGCGAAATCCCACTGAAGTTCATACTGCGTACACTTAATTAACACCAATACAATATATATATATATATTCTAAGATAATTTCAAGAAAATTTAAGCTTTAAAACGTATTTTGTGCGCCGCCTGCTTTATGAGGAGTGTGATTAATATATAAGCAACCGACACATAAAGAAATTTGGAGTAGAATTATGTTTGAAATCGTGTTTTGCCACCCACTTTTAAAAGGTCGGAATGAAGGAATTTCGTAAATTCTCTTTATGAAACGCGTTGGATACGGATAACGGACCCACACATCAAAAATCGCTTTTCTAATGTAATTTGGAGCAGATTTAAGCTTGAAAACGTATTTTATGACCGTACGGGGTGGGGAGGGAATAGAAAGTAATTTCACAAAATCTATTTGTGATGTGTGGTTTGGGTATGCATAACTAAATGACGCATCAAAAAATCGCTTTTTGAGAAGATTTGGGGCAGATTTTACTTTTGAAAACTTGTCTTCTCCTCCTCCGCCTTTAAAGCTGGGAAAGAGGACATATAAAAAAAATCCTTTTATAGTTCTTTTTTTGAACGCATAATTAACACACACACACACACAAAAATCTTACTGAGATAATTTAGGGAGAGTTTACGCTTGGAAAAGTGTTTCCCCCCCTCCCTCCACCCCCATGGGGTAAAGGAGAGAATTTCGTAAAATCCCATTACAATGGGTGTCCCATACATGTAAACAAATCAAACAATAAAATTCGTGACCGCTGTTGTCATATATTTACCAGGACAAATTTAGAGCTAAAAGGGGGATCTCGAATGATGCCCCCCCCCCAAAAAAAAAAAAAAAATCGAAAAAAAAAAAAAGCTAAAAATAAGTTTTTTGGAATACTTTAAAGAAATGGCTGTTTCGAACGTCTGCGTGCCATTTTGGTAGATTTCTACTCAAAAATCCGCTTTTTACGAAATTTCTCCCTGGAAATCTATTTTCTCCTTTTCCTTCCTTAAGCAACGGAATTTTCAGAATTTCAGAATTTTTTTGTTTTTTTAAGGACTGAAGACTATTAGTCTCAATCTGAGATTTGTGCGGTGTCACTTTTTGATAGTTGGACATTTATCGAACTTTGAAATTTATCGAAAATATAATTAAATAATTTGAAATCGATGTTATAATTAAAAAAAAAAAAAAAAAAAAAAAAAACTAATAGTCCTCCTTTCTAAACTAAATTTGCTTTTGCCATAATTTCATCAAAATCAATTTTTTTCATTTATTTATTTTTTTGGAAAGAAAAAGAAAAGAAAAGAAAATTAATAATAATTAATATCGAAAAAACACTATCGAAAAAGATTTTTATTTATTTATTTATTTATTTTTAATAATTTTGAATTAGGAAATAAAAAGTGTGCGTGCAAAATGAAATAAAAATAAATAAATAAAAAAAATAAAAATAATAATGATTTCATTTTTATATAAAACATGATCGCGTGCTATCTTAAGATGTAGATATAAAACTTAAATTTTATGTGGTGCGTGTGGCATCTATAAAAACTGTTTTAAGAAACAGAATAGAATAAAGAAAGCAACGATGTTGGTTGCATAGTTTGAATTTTTGAATTTTACTGAAGTAACTTTTTTTATAGAAGTAACTTTTTTTATAGAATTTTATAGAAGTATATTCTACCGTAGGAATAATTTCTTCTATTAAAACGATAGGGAATTGCTATGCGAGCACGAGTGATGCTGCTTTATTATTATTTTTTATTTATTTATTTTTTATTCATGTCTAGCCTCCCCATGTGTGATTTCTTACCCGTGAAGTAATTTGGAGCCGAGTTATACTTACAAACGTGTTTTGACTTCCTGCCGTCCAAGAGGATGAATAGGAGGGTGGGGAGGGATTTATCAAATTTTGGTAAATATAATTTTAAGTTGCGTACAGAACTAATTTCCTGGAAAGTGTCGTTGAATTCCGTCTGGCATTCTCACGTGAGACCTTGGAAAATATAGCGTTACAGACACCACGACCCACACGTACGGACACCGAAAAAAAAAAAAAAAAAAAAAAAAAAAAATCTGAATTCAATTTTTGGCTTTTACTATCTGTGAATCGTGAAGATATCGCAAAATTATTTGATTCTGAGAAAATTACAGACAAAAGTCTGATTTTAATAATATAGGTTTTTTTCTTTTTATTGAGACTATGTATTTTTTATATCTTACGCTATATTTTAAACAGTGTAAAATGGATAACATAGTATATATAATTTTTCACGATACGTAATAGTATTGAAAAGTTTAAGATCCTATAATAATAACAATTATTTTCAGAAATCTAATAGCATTAAATATTAAAGCAATTTTTTTTCATTTATCTTTTGATATATATTAAAAAGTTTAAAATATTTTAAATAGCGTACATATATTATCACGCTGTTTAATAGCATTAATTAGCTAAAGATCTGATTATAATGAGAATTATTTTCGAAAAATCTAACCATCTCAAATACTGCAAATACCAGGAACCGGTTAGTATTTTGCTAGTAAATATTCAAAGTTATAGAAAACTTTAATATATATATATATATATATATATTAGTTAAATATACAATATTACTTTAAAAATACTTTTTTGTAAGTTTTAGAAAAGAAACTGTCTGACGACAGACTGTTGATAAGAGTTCTAAAAATTGATTGGCATTATGACAGCCAATCAAGAAATGAATAAGGTAATTATTATTTTAAAAAAAAAAATGCATGATCATTAAATAAAGTCCTAATTATTTTTTAAGTATTATCCATCCTCATTATAAATGCTCGATTAAGCCGTTGTTATTTGTAAAAGTTTTAAAGAATATGATAAGTAAAAAAAACTTTTTCCTGCATTTTAACAATCAATTACCCATCTACCTTTTAAAAAACTGAAGGCTACATAAAAGATAATTAGCTTTTGAACGATCTGGAACACAAACTTTTTATTGAACTTGCATTAAATTTCTGTTTAGCTTCATTTGCTAGCACAAAAACAGTATATTTTTATTATATTTGTTAATATTTTAGTTTTTGCCTTTATAACAATCTATTACTATTCTTTGATTACTCAATAGAAATATATTTGATTTAAGATACACAATTTACAAAAAAATAAATTTAGCTTATTAAACATTATATTAATAAGAAAAAAAAATCTTATAAAATAATGAAAATGAGTAATGAACATTTCAGAGTTACGTTGTAAGAAATTCTGGAATAAATAGGAAAAAAAGGTATGAATGTAATAACAGACATAACTTTTCATGTAAAAAACAGTTTTTCTTTTTTTTTACGATTAATATTTATTTTACAGTCCTTTGAAGAAGTTTAAGACCAGTAGCCGATTTTTAGTATTTTAACACATTGCAAAATTTGCGCTGTTTATTGCGTCATCTCATGTACTGATTGCATTGGACGCATTCTACTGCTGTATATAAAGGTGCCCGGCACTTTTATAACCGGTTGTTTATTGGATTTTGCCGTATACAGTGTTGTGCAATTATTGTAATGGTTAAAAAGCCTTCATTTACTGTTACTAAAAGGTCAGAAATATTGACCCTGCATTTTCTGAACGTCAAATAAGTTTGAGGGTAAATGTGTGCAAGACAGCTGTGCATCAAGTTATTTGTAAATTTAAAATTTCAGGAAAATTTGTGGACCTTAAAAGTCGTTTTGTTTTTTTCATACTAGGAGTAAGTCGAAGTTTCATTTCAGGTTTATGGGATGATGAACCAAAATCTTTGGCCAAACGTCCTGAAATAGTACTGAAACTGACGCTGGTGCCTTTTACAGCAGAAAATGTCTAATCGTAATGAAGGAGGATCTTTTATCTCTTACGACCATCCTTATAACATGATCATCATGTGCACTTGTTTTTCTAGGGCGACCGCCTCTCTTAAGGTACACAGATTTCCCCAAAATTTTAAATTTTGCTAATAGCTTGATGCACAGCTGTCTTGCTCACGTTTACCTTCGAACTTATTTGACGTTCAGAAAATCCAATTTTATGCAGGGTCAATATTTCTGACCTTTATGTAACAGTAAGTGAAGATTTTTTACCCATTACAATAATTACACAACAGCCCTGTCTACGACAAAATCCAATAAATAACTGGCAATAAACGTGCCGAACACCTTTATTCACAGCAGTAGAATGCGTCTGATGCAATCAGCGCATGAAATGATGCAATAATCTGCACAAATGATGCAATGTGTTAAAATACTGAAAATCGGCTACTGGTCTTAATCTTTCGCAAATGACTGTATATATATAAAGTAAATGATATCACGCCAGTTTAAAACACGCTTTTTTTTTTTTTTCAGCTCTTTGATCACTAAAAAATGAAAGAATTTTGATAATTGGAACTATTATTGCACTTTAAAAATAGGAAATTCCCCAGTATTGTTTGAGTATTCTATATGAAAATTATTTAATATGTCATATGTCCATGATGCAACAATTAGATTACAAATATATTAGCTTGAACAAAAAATATTTTCGATCCTGGAAACAAATTTTTATTCCAATTATTTAATATAATGAACACCTTAAAATCTAATTATAAACCATCATACTTCACAATTTCATGCTTTTTATTTCTTTTGTAATTTGAATAACATCAATTTGATATCATTCATTGAATTTGAAAGCTTAAAATATAGGCTGTTTTGTTGCTTCTCATCAATATTAGAAAAAATGTCTTCGCCATAGGAATGATTTCGTTGATTGAAACCTGTGGAAATCAGAAAGCGAAAAAACCGGAACTATAAAGTTGTGTAGCAAAAGTTCAATTCCTTTAGGCACCTCTATTTTTTCACTAATGATATGTGCGGTTTCGCATTGTCTTTTAGGGAAGGAAGACCTTTCTCTCGGTTGTCCAATGCAAGGTATCCTTTTGAAAGTAGAATAAAATTTGTCCAGTTGTGTACAGCGAGGATCGCAGTTGACCGATCAACCCCGTTGAGTAATTTTAAAACTAATCTCATAATGAAAATTCACCAGACATTAATCTTGACCTTTTTTTTTTTTTTTTTTTTTTTTTTTTTTTTTTAAGCCATTGGATTGATTGGTACTCATTAAACTGCTATTTTGGATTTTCTGGATTTCATGTATAAACTAGATTCTCATCACGTCACAATGCATTTGTAAAAACAAGAAAACCGGTGAGTATTTAAGCAGAGTTTTGTAAATTTCTGTTATTTGCTTACCATTCTTGGGAGTCTAATCACGAGGGACTTCTCTAGAGCTGGAGTTCTCGTAAGTTTTCTTAAGCTTACACAAAGCTCGGCACGTAATGTCGTTGGCAGGACACTCCTCTCAACATTTGAGGGTGTTAGTAATACACTGTAAAAAAAAAAAATTGTAAAATCATGGTATTTGACCGTATAATATTAGGGGAAATGACCGTTTTGCTACCTAAACGGTTATAATCCGTAAATTAATGTTTTGGAAGCATAATTTAGGAAATAACCGTATAATTTTACGGGAAATGACCGTTTTGCTAGCTAAACGGTCGTAGCCCGTAAATTGATGTTTCGAAAGTATAATTTTTTAAATTTTTACGAGAAAAAGCCGTTAATCTTCGCAAATTGCTTTTATCTTTCACCAAACCATTTTCTTATAAGAAAATCTCTTCAAATGCTATCATTTCAGTGACATCAAGAGAGAATTCCATTTTCTTCCATTTTCAAACTGAAACTATAATTGTTATTTATACTAATTGGATGTGTTTAATTATGCACGCATGACGCATAGAAACATCCATTGGTTTTAATAAGATATTGTTTTCTTGATTTAATTAAAAATTTTCCCATCTGACTGAAACTGAGTAATTGATATTGATGAAATTGATTTTCTTTGTCTATTAGCACGAAAGCATTAAAAAAAAAGAAAACTAAAATGGTTTCTTGATATGAACCCGATTTCTAAAATACAAACTACAACCTAATAATTGTTTTATCCACTAAACGCCATTTTTTTTTTTTTTTTTTTTTTTTTTTTTTTAAAGCGTACAGCATTCTAATTGCTCTTAACCCTTTAGTTAAGCCTTAAAAAACGGAAAATTTTAATGTTGTTTCCACAATGTATTTTTTACAATATGCTAAAATAAAGTTTATTTCAATATAAAATGAATATGTAATTAACCATTTGAAGGTAACTCTTATGATTATTATGTATGATCTTCACTATTAAAAAACAAAGCTGTTTTATCTAAATATGACCATCAGATATGTACATTACATCATATATAGCAGGTTCTGCTCTCGAAATACTTCAGTCCTTTCTTCATTCAATGGATTTGGATTTTGGGAGTAAGGGCGATTGACTGCTATAGGTCCTAGGCCAGAGGGGGAGTGCGCTCCATTAGGGTCTTTCTAAAGCGCACTAGCCCGTATTTACCCAAGTTTCGAAGAAAGCCACGGAAAACTCCGATCGGCTAGGCCAACGAGCATGACATAGGATCGAACCCGGCACCTTATGTCTACCAGCTTTGAGCGCAGAACCGCTCGGCCGCTGGTGGGCTCCCTTCAATGGAATACAGCTTAAAAAAAAATCTTCTACTATTCTAAAAAGTGCAAATACGCCTAACACTTCATAAACACAGTTTGAAATCGGCCTTATAATGAAAACCTGTTTGGATGAATAAGAATTAGGATCTAGTTATTTCTTCTTTGCACTCACTATTGAAACCATACAGATCGAAAAACATGAAAAAAATCGTATTAATTGGAGATACAAATTCTCTGTATTTATGTAAAATATTTATTATTATTATTATCCAAAGTTTATTCTGCTTCTCGGTTAATTTTCAGAGATCTCACATAGTTTTCAAAAGTTTCTTTTTATTTTTGAAAAAGGGTGAGAAATTCTCACCCATTATTTACCTCTAATGATAACCTTGAAATAAGACTACCTCTTTAGTTCTAGTGTTTACGAATAAAAAAGGCCCACCAGCGGCCGAGTGGTTCTGCGTTCAAAGCTGGTAGACGTAAAGTGCCCGGCTCAATCATAGGTCGCGCTCGTCGGCCTAGCCGTTCGGAATTTTCCGTGGTTTCCTCCGAAACTTGCGTAAATACGAGCTACGACCCTTCAGAAAGACCCCTCGGAGGGCACTCCCCCTCAGGCCTAGGACCTACAGCAGTCAAATAAAAATGATTTCGAAAAATAGTTAGATTTTCTTTCACAAAATTCAGTATCGTAATCTTTATAGGAAAAAAAAAAAAAAAAACTTTTGTTCTTTCAATATGAGAATTGACTGACTTCTTAATTTTGCCAAAAATAGCAAATTTAGATTTTAAAATAGTCTTAAAATAAAATAATTTTTATGCATAGTTGTAACGTTAACAATTTAATCACTGTAAAAAAATTCTGTAAAAATAAAGCACTTTTTTTAACATAAATACAGCATAGGTTGCTGTAAATTTGTATAGCTAATTCTGTAAAAATTTGAAGATTTGTTACTGCCCATTGTGCTGTAAATCAGTTTAAAAAAATTTCAGAAGTCTTTTGGTGCGTATGGCAAGATTTATCAACTAGTCACTTCAGATGTTTACTTTATCTATTTTTGTAAAGAAAAGTTTCTGTCATCCCAAAGGCGCAGTTGGTAAAGCGCTGGCCTCTGGCACAGTTGATTGTGAGTTTGAATCCCGGGCGTCTCAAGACGGTTTGCTTTGCAAGAAAATTATTAAATTAGCTTTTGCGTGTAAAAAAATAAATAAGTTTTTTAGTGTTGTGGATTTCTCCCAGCACGCATGTGTAATAATTGCAAGAAACTTTTTTAAGGCATTTGAGAAACTCAAACTTTAACTTTTAATTTTACGGTTAATGTTACTTTTTTGCCGGTTGGTTGTATGTTTCATCACAACGTAAAATTACTGGCAATACATCATTCATCGTCTAAATGTATTTTTACGGGCTTTGACTGGAATCTCTGCTGCTGGGCTTTGCCCGTAATTTTACTGCAGCATTTTATACAGTGTGTCTACTTTTTCTTTCAAAATATGAAGATTAACAATTTAAGATTCTGGACTTAAAAGTGCTTATAAATTTAAACGTTTTGATCAATTTTGTGTTGTACGATCACGTGTAGCGATCAGCGATATTACTTTAACTAAAATCCATTTTTCTGAAATTTTATTAAAAAAATTGCATGAACAAGTAAAAAAAGTTTTACATATCTTTCATTCAGTAAAATTTTATCAAAGGTTTACTTCTCCAAGTGATTATTTGAGCTTGTATTATATAAATAAAAATATTTATTTATTCCAATGTACTAGTAAAATTAATTTCACTTTGAATAAAATATCAGTGAATAAAGGAATTGTTAGGTAAAATTCTCGGATTATAATCTATTGCATTTACTCTGTGAACAATTTAAATTTCAAAAACTACTGTACCTACTGACACTTTAGAAAGAATAATATTTGAAAGAAGAGATATGATATAGTTTAAATAGATTCTTAAAATTTCCTTTGCTTAAAAATTTTAAAATTCTTATGTTTATATATTTAGGATATAAACAACCCCTTTATTAAGTAAAATTTATACGAGTAATATTTAAACAAAATGAATGTCAAATTCCCTTCAACCAAATCCCCAGTTCTTGAGCTTCATAAGTGGGGTATCTATAATGTCCCTTGTAATAATTGTTATTTATCTTAAATTGGTCAAACAAAAAGAAATCTTGAATGTCGTTTACGTGAACATTCTCGGTATGTTGTTAATCAAGAAATTTTTAAATCTTCTATTACGAAACACAGTTGGGAATTTGATCATAGTTTTAATTTTAAGAGTGCCAAAATTATCTTTCATGCCAAACGCGTTTCTGAACTGGAATTTTTGGAAAATGTAGCTATTTACCTTAATCGTGATAAAATTGTCAATGAAAAATCTGATTCCACTTTGCTGTCTACAGCCTGGAAAAATTTGTTTAATCCAATTAAATAATTTCCTTCATTATGTTTATAACATAATATTAGTTATAATAAAATAATTCGAATTTAATAAATAAATAAATTTTATTAAATTTACTTATTAGTATAATAGTAATTAAATAAATAAATAAAAAATAAATAAAAATAAATAAATAAATAAATAAAAAATAATAATAAATTTAATTGATTACTCCTTCCCTCCCACCCTCCTTTTTTTTAAAAAATTTGTTTTGTCTGTGTGTGTGTATGTACGTGTGTTCCTTTCTGATTGGTCCTGCTCTGCATGATGCTTCCTACTGGTTGTTTGTGTTGCTCCTCCCCCCTCTTGATTTTGCCCTGCTTTCAGTCTTGCTTTTGTCTCCAACGCAGTTGCACGTGCTTGCACCTGATGAAGAAAGGCTACGTCCTTTCGAAACCGGTTGTGCTGACATAAAATTTATGGTGGGTAAAGAAGTTTTAATTTCTTTCTATTGATTGTGCACCAGTTTTTGAATTTAGTTTTGGTGAAAATGAATGTCATTTACTCAATAATTTTAGAAATAAACCCTTTTATTATTTGGAAAAACCCGAATAAATAATTTTAGTTTGCGGAAAATAGTTTTAATAAATAAACAGAACACTTTTGTGTATTTTTATAAAGATCATTTCTAAAATTAAGAGTCATCACTATTCATTAAATAGGTTCTTTTTTAACGGAAATAAAATTTCCAAAAAAATATTTTGTTTTAAAGCACACACAAAAACTTACAAAATAAAAATGGCATTTTCTTAATAAATGGGAATTTAAACGAACACTACTTAAACAAATTGAAAGTTATTTACTTAAAGTTATTTCAAGATTTCAAAATCTTAGACAGTAGTAAAATTAAATCAAGCTTATTTAAAACATCTTTGATAAAAACGTTTGGTGTTTCAAATTTCGACCAATTTAAATTTAAAAACTTCACTTTCATAATAACTTTCTTGAAAGAAGATTATTACAAGTGATTTTACATACTCTAAACAAAATTTTCGAAATTTATTTTAGTTTACATTTTTTTTAAATGCAATATTTTATTCTTAATGATAAAAAATTAAGGGGTGTGTAAACAGCACCAAAAAAAAAAAAAAAAAAATCATTATTTACTAAAAATTTTGAACATCTCATTTTCAGTATTTACTTTCAACGCAGATTACTTTTCATTTTTACAAAGCATCCATATTTTATAAATAATATTTTGATAGATAAATTTTCTTACTGTTATTTAATATATTCATATATATTTAATTTCAGTTAAAATATATCTTTAAAATCCAAATCACAATTTACAAGGTTTTTAAAATTTTTATAAACAGGAAAAGCTTCAAGGAAATCGAGTTCATGAATGGATTTAGGTCTGCAAATTATTTTAGCTGAATTAAATTAATACATTGCTGGGAGGAAAATCCTAATTTTAAATTTAATTCAGGTAAAATAATTTGCAGACCTAAATCCATTCATGAATTCGATTTCTTTGAAGCTTTTCATATTTATAAAATTTTAAAAACCTTGTAAATTATGATTTCGCTGTTCCCTATTTGTCTGATTGTTGGAAATTTTACATTCAGTCCACATTATCTTAATTTTTCTACTGTTTACACAGCTAACATTCCTAAATTCCTCTTGGCCACACTACGCACCTTTTCCCGTAATGCTATTGGTTGAACTAAATTCTGTCCCTCTACTATATATATACGTGCACTTCTCCAGTTTCAGAATTCTTTTTGCACTGAAGACGGTACGCTTAAGGCTACCGAAACAGTTGTATGCATCTCAAATATTTTTCTTTGGCGTTTCTGACGTAGTAGTTTATTCGGGTTTTAATATTCCAACGCCAAGTCTCCTGTTATTAAAATATATCTTTTTTCAAACTGTTAAAATTTCCTATTTGAAACAATTTAAGTTTCATAGACCCCATTTAAGAATTTCTTTTATTGAAAATCTAACATTTCAAAAAGTTTTATGTAATTTAAATAAATCGCTAAAATTTATGATGTTAAAATAAAATAAATAAAAAATTGAAATTTTATATAGAAGACAGCAAAGAAAATTTGACTTTGGTGATAACAAAACAACACTTCCAGTATAGACTAATTATATGCAAGTACATTCTCACAAGAAATAATAATTTTAATAATATATAAAAAATATATATAAACTTGGAAAAATTTATTTTAAATAAAATAGGTTTTTAAAAAATAATTTTGTTTGACTATTTATGCATACCACCTAAAAAGGCTTGACATTCAATAACGAAAACACAAAAATACTAAACAAAAAATATAATAAAATGATCACATAAACATAATCATGAAATGGTGGTATAAAATTATTTGGTAAAAAAATTTGATATATTAAATTTTGAGCAAAAAAAATTGAAAAAAAAAAAAAAAAAAAAAAAAAAAAAACTCTTACAGATTAAATTATTGAAAGGATAGTTTAAATGAATTATTCGTGCTATGAGGGTTTTGTCTTACTTTTTATTTCAGACAATATTGTTACCAATTTTTATCTACTATCTTGAAGGAAGATGCAAACTTTTTTATTTATTTATTTATTTGAAATATATAAAGCTGAAACATTGTCATTTTATCTGTTCGGATTTTAGTCCAGATTATTAGATTTTCTGAAAAATTGGTACACGTATTAATCAGGACCAAATCTAGCTAACGCCGTATTGTTTAAGTCCATTAATTGGGGTCCAAAAGATAATTAATAGAAACCCATATTTAATTTTAAAGTTATTAAAAAAAAAAAAAAAAAAAAAAAAAGAAAAAATGAGGCCATAAATAAATAAACATATTTCTATTCATGTCTCAAAAAAAAAAAAAAAAAAAGAACGTACAAACATTTTTAATTTTTATTTATTTATTTATTTATTATCGTTATTATTAATTAAAATAAAATTGAAAAAAAAAAAAATCTTTCTAAGGAAATGCAACAGCAAAAAAAAAAAAAAAAAAAAAGTAGTAACTGATGCTAGTTAATAAAACACATTTACTACATGCTTTTATATGGAAGAATAAATTAAAATAAACCCTGTCGCACTACATTAAATTTTGTTGTGTAGAGTTTTATACCTTTTACTTAAATTTAAAAATAAACTTAGGGCTTCCATTTCATTTATTTCTATTTTCATATATTTTAATATCGAATTAAAAAAAATCTACGCATCCAAAAAATTTCACGGACACAATTTATCATTAACTTCTAAACTCAAAGTTTAGATGATTTTATTTTATTTTTTATTTTTTTTATAGAATGGTATTTTGCGAAATATTTTTTTCTCTGTATAACTCTGTATATTAAAACTACCTAAGGGTTAACATGCACAAAAATTTAAAGCCCACAAATGCTCTCGATAAAGGTTTTACCTTAGCAAATTTCGCAATTGTAATCAACAACTGCTGAGATGCAGTTATCTGAAAAATCTCAGATAAATAATGTCATCACTAACTGTCGTCCGATATACACCAAATTAGCAGATTGAGATTGTAGCAGCATTTAAGGAGATATGTTTAATAATTCTTTAAATGAATACAACGTGAAGTGGAACCTAAGAATGGCTATTACAGTTATTTATTAATATTACTCTCTATGAAAAAGTAAACATTTGAAAAAAATTTTTGCAGAAGAATTTTATTTTAATTACTGAATTAAAAAAAAAAAAAAAAAAAAAAAAAAAAAAAATTGATTTCACGTATAGATTTTAGAGTATTTATATGCTGTAAAATCTGAAAAGAGCCTTTCAGTTCACATAGAAAATTTCAGAATATTTGCCACTCCTGTCGGCCAATAAGCACACGAGTTGAACCAGTATAATTTTTCACAATGACTCTCCACCGCCACTTTAGAATGTAGAAAAAGAGGGAAAAAAGCTAAAAAACTCCATAGAAACAGCATGGGAAGAAAAGCGAAAAAACTCACAATGTCAAGTGTGTAAAAAAAAAAAAAAAAAAAAAAAAAAACACGCTCACACCGGAAGTAATAAGGGGACAAACTTGACTAGAAAAAGACATTGAACAGCGGGAATCGGGCGGGCTGGGGCATGGGTCCTATCGTCCGGGATTAATACGACTCGCTTAGTATAACTCTTGGTGGGGGTGGGTGGGCGGGAACCTCGTAAATAAAGATTGGTGCAGTTTGCAGCATCGAAATTTACATAAATATGTAACTCTAACATGTAGTGCACTCCATCAATGGGTGAGTGACTACATGTTAGACGATATGCACTAAAGTTTCATAAACGATAGTTTATGTCAATTAAATGTAAATATTTATTAAATTATGTGCATTAGATCTATAATTAGAGCTGCCACAACACTTTCGCCAATCTTAAAACGGTAAGAGAGACAGACATTTTCAAAAATAGTCAAATTGAAAACAGGAAGTGGAACATTTTTACAAATAAATAATTTCTTCATTGGTTATACAACAACAACAGCAATAATAATAATAATAATAATAATAATAATAATAAATATTTACTTTAAACTGAATAAAAACGTTTTGTAGATTCCAGAATATTTAATTTATTTAACAAATCTATTATGAAGAAATGAAACACGTCCTAAAAAATTTTTACATATATGTATATATATATATATATATAGATAGATAGATAGATAGATAGATAGATAGATAGATATTTTCTCTCTCTGTCTGTATGGGTTTGGATGTATTTAATAATTAAATATAATAAAATGTGTAGAAGTATTTTTTTTTAACTTATTTTGTTTAAATGAGCTCTTTAAATCACAAAAAATGCCAGACGATCATTAATGAAAGTACAAGACAACTGAAATAACTTTCATAAAAACAGATGACGTCTCAGACTTTGAGCAATTTAAATTTCGAAATCTTTACTTACTGAAAGACTTTTTCGAAAGAATATTATTATGAAAGATTTTCTATATTTCAGATTGGAATTTCAAAATCTGTTCTTCACGAAAATTTGTACTGTGAATATTTTAATTATAAAACACAGGCATGTAATAAAAATGCATCAGAAGACTGGCGTTGAAAAGTAACAAGTAAAAATCTTTGAATAAACACTGTGAAATGAAAAAAAATAGCTGGCAACAATTGTTTCACTTCGAAATAAAACACGATCATTCATCATGCGAAGAAAGTAAGCATGAGTGTTGTAAAACAAAACGGCGACATATATAACCGATTTTTATTGATGAGCGAAAACAAGCAAAATCAAATGTTGATGTATATAATGGTGTGACAATAATCATAATAAAAGACAAAAAGATTAAACAAAAATAAATTAATAAATTTAAATAGCAATTAAATTAAATCGAAATCGAAAAAAAAAAAGAAAAAAAAAAAAAGGAACAAGCGAAAAGTAAGTAAAGAAATTCATGTGAGTAGCTTCGAAACATCAGACAGGAAAGGCAAAAAAAAAAAAAAAAAAAAAAAAAAAAAAAAAAAATCAAAGCAGTCTTTGGGGACTGCCGATAGAAGTGAAAACTAAGTAACTTGTGAATTGTATCGTCCAGCTATTAGACTATTATTTTAGAATTATTTTTGGTTTGTAAAGAAGTGTTAATGACCAATTTAAACCTTTATCCTTGATCATAAACATTTCTTTATAAACCAAAAATAATTCGAAAATAATAATCTAACAGCTCGACGATACAATTCACAGGTTACTTAGTTTTCACTTTTATCGGCAGTCCCCAAAGAATGTTTAGGAAATATTTTCGCATGAATTGTTTTATTTATCAGTAGAAAGTACTATCATGTATATGGTGAAATACAATTTTCATTTATTGCGCTATCGTACACAATTATTGCAAATATTTTACATAAAAAAGTTTACACTTCAGAAAAATCAACTTTGAATAATTAAAAATGACGTCAATTTTCGTGAGATGCATAATTTATTTTTATTTTATTTATTTTTTATTGTTCACGTTTAGATAAATGTATTTATTTTCCTGTTAGAAAAAAAAAATAAATAAAACTCGTATTTTTTTTGGCAACAATTAAATTACAAATAAAATTTAAATGGCTCATTTCTTGCTATTTTATGCATAAAAATAACAAAAACAAGGATTTTTTCGGAATAAAAGGCAGCCAACTTTGTAAGTTAGGGTATAAGCTATCGCCATTACAAATTTGATCGAAATCCGTCGAGCAGTTTTGGCGTGAAACTCAGTTAAATAAATTCAGGGACATTCACATTTATAATATATATAAGATTATTTGTATCATACAAGGATGGAAAGCGTCAGCTGACGATGACGGAAAATCAAGAATTTTTCTTCACCCAAAAGTGCTCAACGCGCCTAAAGAAGTTTTCACTTCAAAAACTGTTACTAACAAGAAATTTCGTGTTTTAAAATAGGTAAAACATTTCAAGTAAATCCAAATCTGAAGAGGAGATAAGCGAATAAATGATGTTAGTTTTAGAAAAATCAAAACAATATGATCATGAGACCAGCAGTCAGAAGCAATAGAAGTTTCAGATAACCGTACTTTACGAACATTCCGTCGGTGGTCCTTTATTCTATATATCACAAACCTCCTATTTTGACCAATATAACTTAAATTAAATAATTTAATAAAATTAAACATAATCCATACGTCTCCTTATTATATTAAAACCAAAGTAACGTTTAAAATGAGATAAAGCATACTAAAATTTTTAAAATTTTTCCTAAAGTTATAAATTTCACTCACCGTACTACTATCCTTTATTATAAAGTTATATCCGAAAACATTTCTAAATTGCTTAGAACAGTCAATACCTCTACTAGCTTTAAACCTCAATTCCATATGAGTAACTTTCTCTCAAACTTTAAACCCACTGCCCCCCCCCACCTCTTTAAGCGTTTAGGTGCAATCTATAGTATCCCCTGTAAAAATTGTGATTCTACATACATCGGTGAAACTGGCAGAACAGGTGAAAGTTGATTAAAGGAACATCAACTCTCATATAAAACAGGTGATTTAAGATCGAAACTCGTAATCTATTCTCTCAATAATGATCCTATTCCTGATTTTGATAACTTTAAAATTTTATCTTCAAATGTAAATATGTATGAATTCCGTATTTTTCTAGAGGGCGCTTTTACTAAATTACAACATTCTGCCTTGAACGAGGCTAAAGCTATTCCTCCGGAATACATAATCTTAGTCTGATGTATTATGATTTTTTTTTTTTTTTTTTTTTTTTTTTGTAAATGTTGTGCTTTGTATGTTTGACACTGAGGAGGGCTAGTGTTTAGCCGAAACGTCTTTCGTGTATTTTAATGTTTTTTAAATTAAAATGTATTTATTTATTTATTTATTTTAATTTTAGTATTCTTTATCTCATTTTAAACGTTACTTTGGTTTTAACTTAACAATGTACGTTACATGATTACATGAATAATGTGTGAAATAAACGCCGGATTTATTTTTTAGTAGGAATGGGGTCTTTTAGACCAGAGAATTTAATTCTGTTGACAGTTTTAAAAATGACAATCCAACACAAATGTAAATCCAACTGTGAAATAATTTTAGAAATTTTAAGAGATAGAGAGGGAAAAAAAGGGTAAAATCACACAACTGAGATTCAGAACATTTAATATAGAAAAAGAAACTTGAGGTGTTTTGAATTTATATAAAGCTTTATCGATGATAGACGGATTTTAGTCTCGAGAAAGAGCAAGAAATTTTAAATAATTAATTTCTTTCGAAAGACTAGAAGGATCATAACAAATGTGCAAGGCATGAAAAACATAATTATAAAACCAAGACATTTTCTGTTGAAGGGAGTTGTTAGAAAGGGCATGTGGCGGAAGAAAGACAAAGAAAGATTTTCTGAAAAAGTGTTTAAAAACTTATCACTGTACTTAGAATCCAGAAATTGTCCCTAGACTTTTGAAATTTGAAATAAATACTCCTTACCTTTGCTTGACGTTCTGATCATTATATAAGCATTATAAAAATTCAAAAAACCTAAACATTCTATTTTCAACTTGATTGATCCCAGTCTGAATCCTATGCTTTTATCTTTCTGTCCCTAATTTTCTTTTAAAATTTCTGAAATCCTTTTACAGTTTGCATTTAAAGTCTTTTTCAAACCCGTTAACAAAACCATATTCTCTTCTCTTAAAGATCCTATTCCTACTGAAAATAGATTTGTCGTTTACTTCATCCCTTGTCCTTCATGTAATTTAGGTTATATCGTTCAAACTAGGAAGCGTTTAAGATACTAAAAAAAAAATGAGTACCGACGGAATGTTCGTAATAAAGAGATCTCGAAATATATTGCATGTCACTACTGCTCTCATTGTCATTGTTTTGACTTTTCTAAAACTAAAATAATTCCTTCTCCTACCGTAACTTCCGATTCGGATTTACATGAAGCTTTTTACCTATTCAAAAATTCGAAAAATCTTTTAAATGACATTTCTTCCCCTCCTTTCCTGCCCGATGCTTGAAAGTTACACATATAACTTTCTTTTCTTTAGTTAGATTTTGATTTATTTTGATTTAAATTTGATATTTCATTTTAAGTTTGTCTTTTTTTTTTTTTTTTTTTTTTTTTTTTTCTTTCACTTTTTTTTATTATTATTGGAACACCAGTGTATTTTATTAACATTCCGATTTATTTGCTTTCTTTCATAAAAAAAATCGGTTTTGTGCGTTGCTGCTTTGTTTTGTTGCACTCCTGCCTATTTTGTTTGCGTGGCGAAGGGTCGTGTTTTATTTCTACTTGAAACAGTTGCTGTGAGTTTTTTGCATTTTATGGTGGTTATCCATTGAATTTTACTTGTTACAGACAACATGTCTTTATGGTGTTTAATTACAATGGTTTTATTCACCATTTTAAGATACCTTTTATCGAGTAAATTTTAACACGTTCGTTACATAACTGAAAATTGTAATTTCTGACAAATACGCGCCATTTAGATGCAGGCACTATACTATTCAGCTTAGAAGCTTGATAGCGACGTCCACGCGAGAACGAATGATAGGCCGTTTGATTAGAACTGGAATCACGCGATATCGCGGGATTGGCAATTAACGTGTTAAATAATTGTAAAATAAATAATAAATAAATTGTAAAATTGTAAAATAATAATTTTTTATTTAATTTATATATACAGAATTAGGGAAAGGAAATTAATTTTTCATGTCTTGGGAAAAACAAAATCATTTGTTAGATGTTTCTCAAAATATATTTGACGGTTAAATGAAGAAAAAATAGAACAATGTTTCTTCAAAGAATCCATTGCCCTTATAATTTCTATCTAAATGAGTTAAAATTCACTTACGAGAAGTTTAGGACATAAATATAGTGTGTTAAAATAATTTTGTATATCCCTGTAAATAAAGCATTCGTTCGATTTCAATGAAACTTTTCCAGTTACATCCCTGTATGGTAGAGGTTTAGAAAATCGAGTTTTGGTCTTCCTGGGAATATTTCTTTTTGAACTATTCGTGTTATATACTTTTACTCGCACATACAGAATGATAGGCAAAAACTTTATTTTGGGATTCAGGGAACCTTAAATGGTGTAAAATAGCAAAATCTCAATTTTGAAAATTTAACCTAAAATCCGCATTTTCTCTACCGTATATGGATCAGAGAAAATGATAATAATAATAAATATATATATATAATAATAATAATAATAATGATAATAATGAGTGAACTTGTGTAAAGCATAGCATTTATTATTATTCTTTAAAAAATCTGGTGTGAAACAACCACACGACTTTCATTACGCACAATTACACATGTTATATGCATGTTTTGGAGATAATGTGATCAGAGAACATAAAATTAACCTAACAAAGTATGAACCTAAAATTTTTCTCGTAAGAGAAACTTGATACATGAGTGAAGACATATACATGAAACAAAGTTCACATAGAGAGTAAAAAAAAAAAAAAAAAAATAGGTAGAGTTATTTTTTGAAACCCCAATTTCCAATATCTAAAACTGACCTACCTAAGCAGGATGACAGTTAATTTTCCTTTAATAACCACGTAATACATGAAAAAGGATATCTTAAATGAATTTATTTAACAATTTTCAAGAAAATCGTTAGAGCCGTTTTTGAGATGCCAATTTTCACCAAAACTTTGCATACTTAATTATTGACCACAAAACAATAATTACATACAAAAGGATGTTTAAAAAGGAATTAATATGGTGAGATTGGAAGAAATCCGTACAGCTGTTTTTAAAATATTATACTTGTGAGACCTGAAATTAAGCTATTTATACAGGGTGCCTATCAATCTTTCTAAACTAACCAACCACATCATTCGAAAGGACTTCTAATAGATTGTTTGTGTTGCAACTTTAAAGAAAATCGTTGCAGTAGTTTTTGAGATACGGATTGACGGTCCCATTTTCGGTTTATGATATCCCTCTTCTGGTCATCCAAATTTTCCTAAATGTTTCGTAGTTTTATTTTTATTAGTCTCGGAGATATCATAGCTAGAAGATTCCCCACATACACACACACACACACACACACACTGACCAATTGCCAAAAACTACACTTAGACTCTGGAGACCTTAAAAAGTGTAAATCAGGTGAAAATTCGATACCGAATTTTTGGACCAAATGTAATACTTCCATTACCTACGGTAGTCGGGTAATGGAAGTAAAAATTATTCCCTTGATATTTAAAATATGAAACACCACTCTACTAAATAAATTGTAATAAGTGTTAATAATGGGATTAAAGTTATTCACTGAAAATTTTCGGAAAAAGAAATACGTTTATTCATTTTGAGAAAAATGAAATTAATAGAAAATGAAATTCAGTTTACTAAAATAACTTTGATAAAAAATGCTGACTTCTCAACTTGAGCGTAATTTAAATTTCAAAAGCTTCACTCATGACTAACTTTTTTGAATTCATTTTAACAACCTTTTTTTGGATTTGTTAAAAAAAAAAGAATTCAAACAAGATCTTCTCTTTAGTGTTTGAAATCTTCTTTCAGATAAAGTAAAAGAAAGTTATAATTTACATAAACTAAATATAGCTGTTTCGAACTCGTTAAAGTTTGAAAGTAAAATATAAAGCATTGTATTAACAGGTAGTTGGTATGTAACTTGTAAACGACAAATGAAATTTAGAATTTTAAATAAATTGTAAATATAAAGTCAGAATATTTGGTAATTTAATTTTACATGAAACACCTGATGTTTTCAGAAGTTTATTTATTTATTTATTTATTAAGACTAAATTTATTTTTCTGAAGTTACTTTTAATGAATGAACTCTTTTGATATGCATTCTTCATAACATGTTATAAAATACTACTGTTAAAATGAAATTTTAACAGTTGTGTTTTTCTATTGTTAAAACTAATAAAATAGCTTATTTGTAATTTCTTATTTTCTTGTTAAAGGGAAATATTGTGGTTATTAATGTGTGTCAGTCTTTTTTCCCCTCCTAAATTCTTTCGCGTTTTCAAAATCGTATCTCTTTTCAGAGCAAACCCTTTTTCCGGCAAGGAATTTGTCCTCAATTATTATTTAGTTTGACCTCTGGTCGGAGTACGTGTTTCTAGGTCCGTCTTGACCTTCAGGGCATCCCCTGCGCTCATGAAGGTCAGTTCCTCTTCCCGCACAATTGCACTTGACCGTGTTCGGTTCTTAATCGATTATTATCGGTAGGGGTTCAGCTCCTATTTCGACAGTGCAGTTGCGTCCTCTGATTGGCCGAGCTGTGTCTCTCCCGGAATTTTCATGCCGTAATTTGGCAACGGTAGGTTAGCGTTTTTAAGATAAGCGCGAAATTTTTCAGTTGAGGCGTGCGTATTGACAACTGTTGGATGGTGTGATCGAAAATTTTTGTGTTAAGAAGGGGGCTCCCTGACTGGGGCCCTGGCCTTCTTTTTCTTCTTGGAGAGTATGTATTTAACGTGTTGAAATATCGTCATGAGTACCGTTTACGTTCGCCGTTTTAAACCGTACCTTAGATCGCTGAAGTAAAATTGAAAATGGCAGGTAGATGGAATAGTTCAATGGCAGAAACTCCCTGTGCAGTGACTAGGAGAAAACTATTCATCTCACAACCGCATCTTGGAGAGCTTCCGGTGCTGCTTTTGCTGAGGGCCTTAAGATATTGTTGTTTCTTTCAAGGAAAAAAATAATATAATTGGTTGTAAGTCCCTAGTTCCGGTTATCTCTTTCACGTGAGGCCTACTTCTTTGACGTGACGTATAAAGAAATCTAGGAAGATTAGTTGTTGTGGAAGCCCTAGTACCATACCTGTGCCATATGTGTTTGCTTAACGACAAAATTTCTGGAGCCGTAGATTTTTGAAGAGCTTTCCTCTTGATTAAACAAAGTAATAAAATATTACTGCCATTTGGAATCTGGTACCGATGTGCTGCCTTCCAGGAGATCCCAGGACCAACATTCTGTTATGTCGGTAACTATTCCCTTTTTCTTTCTTTTAGTATTTATTTAGTGGTTGTATTTCATGAGTTTATGATCAAAGACTGTTTCAGCGGTAACTAAGGAATACAAATCAGTTACTAACTCTATGCAAATTCTGTGATATGTAATTTGTTTATTTATGGTAGAATATTCACAATTGCAACATGTTTTCTTGGACATAAGAACTCTATGTAAATTCGGAGATATGTAATTTGTTTATTTATGGTAGAATATTCACAATTGCAACAAGTTTTCTTGGACATAAGATCTCTATGTAAATTCTGAGATATGTAATTTTGTTTATTTATGGTAGAATATTTACTATTGCAACAGTTTTCGTGGAAATAAGAACTCTATGCAAATGCTGAGATATGTAATTTGTTTATTTATGTTAGGATATTCACAATTGCAACAAATTTTCGTGGAAATAAGAACTCTATGCAAATGCTGAGATATGTAATATGTTTATTTATGTTAGGATATTCACAATTGCAACAAATTTTCTTGGAAATAAGTTGAAATCAAATTTAAGTAAACTTGTATGAATTAAAGATTTCACTTGAGTTTATGTGAAAGCGTTAGAACTTATAAAATGATTAAAGTGAAGTGTGTTAAAATTCAGTTTCTGTAAATTGTAAAGAGGCCTCTCTATATTTGTGTTCTTGATAACTTAATTAAACTTTAATTTTTATTCTAAACTGTCTGAGTGCTTATTTTATTTATGAAAAAAATAATTATTATGTGTTTTATTTTTGGGGTTTTAAATATGAGTTATGCCTATTTCAAACTTTTTTTATTGAGCCACTGAGTCTCCTGTTGTAAAATTGTAGTGGTTAAGGAAGGCATTAAAATCTTAAGAAATAACAGTAAAGTTTTCTGGTAGAGAAACCAGAAATTTTAGAAAATATTTGGAGGTAGTGATTGAATTTACCAATTGGTTGAACTCCTTTTTAGAGCAGGAAACATTGTTTTTGCCAATTTAATTTCTTTTTGGTTTGTTTATTGTGGGGGGTGGAAGTGGCTCATCGAATGTTATTTTTTTTATTTACTTATCATTTTATAAATATTAGTTTAGAATTAATTAATCAAATGTTACATTTTAAGTGCTTAACAAAATGAATGCAAGTCTTGTGGTAGTTTCTGTTGTAACCATTAAATTGCTGATAATTTTAATCCACTTAAATATTTAATGTTTTGGTTTTTAACAGAAACTGCCATAAGTCATCATGGCCTTAAACTACATTTATTTATATTTGTAAAGATTTTTTTTGTGTATCAGAGTCCAAGGCATTCTTCCAATGAGGTTTCGACCTCCTTTTAACATTCATTTTAAATCCTGGGTAAATTCAGTAAATTGCGGGCAATGTACTCTAAGTCTATACGATCAAAAAAATTGGAATTTCAAAATTTAAGTTATGTAGTAAAATTAATGAAATGGACCCCACCAATTGATCAATTCACACACTACTTTATTTTTATGTTAATACAGATTTCATTTGGATTGTACTTTGAATTCTTTAAAAATACTTTGAATATTTTACTTTTTTATTGATAAAGTTAAATATTCAGTTTAGTATGATTTTTACCTTGTTTCTATTAACTTCGATTCTTGTTTGTTTGTTTGTTTGTCTACTACAAATCTCGCAATCGATTCTTAATTAACTTCCCGACTAGCTAGACATTTTAAACTTTCAGGACAACTCAGAACACGGTGACAATATATTTCTTTAATACTTTAGTCAATTGTTTTATGTCCTAACTGCCTTCGGCAGCGTTTATATGATTCGACAGAAAATTTATTTAACTAACTTCCCAACTAGATAGATATTTGAAACTTTCAGAATAGTTCAGAACACGGTGAAAATGCATTTTAAAAATATTTTTATCCAACTTCCTCGGGACCCTACTGCCTTCGGCAGCGTTACCAGTACAAAACTTACAATCGATTTTTAACAAACTGCCCGGCTAGCTAGCGACTTGAAACTTTTATAATAGCTCAAAACACGATAGCAATCTATTTCTTTAATACTTTAGTCAACTGTTTTATGTCCCTACTGCCTTCGGCAGCGTTTATATGATTCAACAGAAAATTTAAAACATGGTATATAAAAAGTTATTTTTATCTTGTAATTATTTGAGGTATATTTTCTGTCACGGAGTCGCTTTAGATTTAAATTAATAATTGAAGTAGCATTATTTATTACACTACTGTGCATTACTAGGCCAGAAAGAAATCCAAGTAACAGCATGATATTTATTGGGTACATACATTACAGTGGAGAGAACAAATTTTGAGAAAATTTGAAGGTATATATCTTGGAAAAACAGCACGTAATGCAACAACCGCTAGTAGCAATAACAGCAGTTATCCGCATAGGCATTGAATATATGAGCAATTAGATAAAAGGTATGGATACAGCATTCAATGTAGCTTTAAAGTTTATCAACTGTTGTTACTGGCGATTGCCTGCATGACAATCGCTTGATAGCGATTACCAGTCGTTTTCAGTTGCTGAGAGGTCAGGAGAGTTCGCTGGCCAGAGCTATAGTCGAACGCATTCTATATCAAGGAAGTATCAAGTACAACATTAACAACATGCAGTCGTGCGCTGTCCTGCTTAAATGTTGTTTGACGGAGATCTCGAATATAAAGTAAACCACGGATCTTAAATTATTAGAAATGTAAAGAGCGGTATTCAGAGTGTCTGCAATAAGAAAAAGATGTAATCGAGACATGTATCCAATTGCACCACATACCATCATTCAGATAGTTAGAGAGCATGCGACGACCATGATAGCGGCTACCCTAGCAGCTGCAACACAGACAGGAATAACTTCAATGTGTAATAAATGACGAACCTAGACTCAGCAAACGCATGATGTCGCCTTTTCAGATGAATTACAGTTTTTTACAGCATCAGAATGACTGCATCCGCATTTGGAAGCATCGTAAAAATTCGCATTTCCTTCTGGCATGCGACATCATCTTACTGGCCCATCAACTGGAGTGACGGTATGGGATACAATTAGATAGACGTCTGGATCATCTTTTGTTTGTATATCCGGAACTCTAAATAGCGGCCGTTATATTTCTGATGAGTTAATATCCATGATCCTGTCCTATATTCGTGGCCTCAGTTACGCAACATTTTAGCAGGAGAATGCACGACCGCATGCTGTACATGCTGTCCGGACCTTCTTTTATACAGAATGTATTCGACTATTGCTCTGGTTATCGCGTTCTCCTGATCTTGTACTAAGTGAATACGTCTTGTCAATCATTGTCAAGGGATTGGCACGCCACCGCTTTCCAGTAACTATAGTCGATAAGCTATAACATCGTGTTCAAGCTGCATAGGTGTTATACTCGTGCATGCTATCCAATCGTGGTTTGATTCAGTATCTAGGCGCATAATTGTTGTTATTGATTCCAAAAATCGCTGCTTTATGTACTGATTTCTCAGGATATATATCTCTAAATTTCCTGAAAATTTAATTAAATTATTCTTTCCAGAATAATGTATGTGTCCAATAAATATCATTCTGTTAGTTGTATTCTTTTTTGGAATAGTATTTTTAAAGGCCAGTAGTGCACATAATTGGATTAATTTCCATTTTGTGTAAGCTGAATATCATGAGGTTGATTCTTGGTAGTGTGTATAATGTTTTTGCTCTTAATAACAGTTTTTAATTGCAATAAAAAGTAAGACATTAAAATACGACTAAAAAGACGTTTTTATAAAGGTAATCTAGAATGGTTTCTTTAGAGCCTTAAAGAATAAGAGAACAATATTCTAAGAGCTTCTAAAACCGAAGTTTAAGCACAAATTAAAAGAATTTCAAACAACTCAAAGTTTTTTTTTTTGAAATGAACAGAACAATTTTAAATATGTATACCGTTTAACAATGATGTGGTAACTTTTTATATGTGTTACACTCTAGTATTATTAATTAATTTGAAAATTTTGCTAAAATGTTCCTTTTGACTAGAAGGTAACTTTTTTTTTTTTTTTTTTTTTTTTTTTTTGAGGAAATTAACAAGTGAAACTAGTATTCTATGGTTATTAGAAAAGTTATATTGTGTATTGTAATATGTTTTTATTGCAATATTTCTATTATACATACAATTCAAGGTATTTTCTGTAAAACTGTTATTCTTCTATCCAACGTAATTTGGCAAGATAACTTTTATATTCATTTCCGAAAGCACTGCGCCGTAGCTTGTCTTATCCAAAAGTCCAAACCAAAACAGAATCAGTAAAGCAGCGCTTTCGCATGAAAATCATTTTACTTATGAATTTTACTACGTTCCATGATATGTAATTTGGATCGCAAGAGGCAAGTAATAAAGAAAATCGCATATCATAGTCCTCTAGGGCTGATACATTACAAATCCTAATAAACTTAAATTTATATAAAAATTCACATTGATAGCTCAACGTGTTGAACACTGTATAAGAACACATTAAACTAAATAAGAATCACAATCAAGGACTGTATGAATAACGGTAAACAAGCGGTGATTTTGACATCCTAAACATTTATTTTAGACTAATGGGAGTATAGAAATATACCAGGCCCCTTGTGCGGAGCTACAAAACTAAGCACTACCTTCTAGTTGGACAGGAGGGCTCATTACAGTACTGATGCAGTGCGCGGAGGCGCAACATGCCGTCAGGCGTTGAAATACCAATTTCAAAATTTTCACATGAAGACTTACACCGTAGAACGTAAGTTAGAAATACAAAATTGAATTTTAGATTGGTTATTTTAACAGACTTTTTCTTTTTAATACATTAACATAATTATATTTCATAGTTCAAATGAAACAGTAAACAACTTATTTACACATTCAAGCTTGTTTAAATATTTATTACTTTTCTAATCCTCCAAGCAATACATTTTCCATGAAAAGGAAATTAAAGTTTAACATTGTACATCCAGATTTTTTTTATTTATTTATTTATTTATTTATTTATTTTTTATTTTTAAATATAATAGATACTTATTTTAATGTGCATATTTCCTAATATACAATTTCAAAATTCAAACTAAGACTAAAATAAAATATTTATAACACAAATTGCCATTCCTTCAATAGAATATAAAGCAATACAATAAAAGATTAATATTTGGAGGAATTTAATTTAAATTAACATTTATCGCTTATGAGAAAGAAAGCAAGAAAATAGTAAAAAAATATAATAGTTCATCAATGAATATTTATTTTTCAATAGGCAATACTGCTATTTTTTCAATGGCTAGTTTCCAATGGCTGACATTTACTACACGTACTTTGGAATCCTTTACATAAAACACATATATTATTCTGCCAAGAATCCATTTATACATGGGAATATTATTTTCCTTAATGACAACCATATCACATTTTTAATATTATTATTTTGTATCATCCACATATTTATCTGCTGTAGAAAAATTAAATAATTATTTTGCCACCCCTTCCAAATTAGCTCTGTTAATTTTGTGGTTTTCTGCCAAAGAGCTAGTGTGTTATCGACAATGTGGATTATACTAGATTCTGGGATCGCTGTGAGAGGTCGACCGACTAGAAAGATGAAGGAGTCAAACTCAAAGGGCGTCAATTTAAGATACTCTCTATCTGACAAGTGGTGATTACCAACTGTTCGTAAGTCAATTTATAGTTGCCTGCAACACGTTTGAAGTGACTTTTAAAAGATTTGATCGCAGCCTCCCACAAGCCACCAAAGTTGGAATCTCTAGGTGGGAGGAAGTTTCATTCAATAGATTCAGAAGAAAGAAAATTTTCAAATTTATTATCAGGTTTATTTGTAAGGTAAAATAGGTTGAGTCAATTGCAGGTTACCGCAGGTAAGCGGCATGGAAAGTGAAATCGTAGCGTAGCGCCCGAGTTGAGACAGGAGGATGTAACCAGTGGTGAAAAGTGGAAGTAAATTGGAGGTAGAAACGGAAAGACTGGACCCATCATAGAGTGCCGTAATAGATTGGAGTTGAAATGAGTTTACGCTGGCATTGAGTCATTAAAAGGAAAGTAGATTAGCGCAGTTTGCGTCAGTAGTGAATATGATTAGTGATGGAAGTTGGTGAATTGAACTGATGGAGGTTGTCGATTTTGAAGGTAAATAGTGAAGTGAGGGAAAAGAGTGTGTAGTTGGTGGAGTATGGAGTAGAGGATTATTACGAGATAGAGTGTAAACGAATCCAGCGATTGTCGAAGTATTGTCGTTCTAGTGCGGAATATGTAGTGTGGCGGTAGAGAATTTCCTCTTCTTTGACGGGACTTGAATCGACTGTGTCTTTTGAGAGCTAAGCACCGGCCCTTGTTAATCACCAGTGGTGAAATTAATCTTTATTTTATTTATTTATCTGATTAAATAATATATTTTTTTCACGTGCAATTCCTCCCAAAATTTCTAGTTGAAATAAATCCTTTATTTATTTTTTTTTTATATAAAGTCACGTAAAATCATTCATTAAATTATGTACTAGTTTAAAATGGGGTCTGAAGCAGCCGAGGCAAGCGCTCAGACCCTAGATATTGAGTAAATTATGCCAGCGGCGTGGTTCTAAATTTGAACCCAAAAAATTCCTTGCATTGTGTATCTGTGCTCGCAGTTAAAATTACCTACATATTGTTCGGTAAATGACCCAACTGTATTCATTTTAGAAACGAATCGTCTGATTTATGATTACTTAATTCTCGCATTTCATGTAACAGCTGTGAAGTTTTCTTATCACCAAGCACTAAATCTTGTTATAAAGTTTTTAATTTCCTATTTTCTGAATGCTCAAATTGTTCTACAAGTTTATCTTTTAGAACGGAAAAAGAATTCTGCATGTGTAAGTCCGATACGTATTTTAAATATTCATTATCGATAGCAGCCACTAAATAACTGAATTTGGTTTTTTCTTCAGTTATATTTGCTATAGCGAAATTAGCTTTAAGTTGTGCAAAATATAATTTAATATTAGATGGAGAAAACTGTGGAATTTCCATTCCTATCTTTTCAGCATAAAAAATAGAATCAGATGAAGACGTATAGGGCAGTTCCTTGTTTGTAAACAAACATATCAACTTTTATGAGTGGTTGGCAAAAAGACGTTAAACAAGATTTAGACTTGATTACTACCAACGGAAAATCAATGGTGGGCGGGGCGCGGGAAAGTCGAGCGCGCTTTTTTGCCAACCACCAGACCTCACGAGGAAATGCTCTATTGAATAAAAGATAAAAAATAATTTCCCAGCGACCAAAGAAAACAAAAATAAACTACTCACTTCGAATGCAAAATGCTGCAGACGATTATGTAACTCAGCTGTAATAGACATCTGGCATTTTCCTCTTTGCAACAAGATGAAGAATATAAGTACAGATCCATTGTTGGCTCAACAGTGTAGAGTAATAACAAAGTTTCATTTTAGTAACGTTAAATTTATATAGAGCATGAAAATATTTACAAATTAGAATAAAAGAATATACAGAAGTATAAAATAATATACGTATAACATCGTTGCGCTGAAAAACATAAACATTTTTTTCTGCTTAAGACATAAAGTCAGTTGCCAATCCTTTTTTTCAAAGAAAAGTATTTCGTCGAAGTATTCGTAACCATGGAGACATGGAGTCACCACATCACTAAACAATTTTTGTGATCTTCCTCGTCTAGAGAAAAAACGTTTTAGGGTGGCGATGAACGCTTCAAAAGTAAAATCACAAACAAGTTCTAAATGAACTGCCTTTGTGACCATACTTACAAAATTACAAATGTAGACTTTATGAAAAATTCCCTTTCTCTGACCCCGATATTTTATAAAAAATGAGCCTCAAAAATTCACCCCTGTAGAATTAAACAGGAAATTAAAATTAACCCTTTCCTTTGGCAGATCACCCATGATGTGTTCAGCTGTTACAAGTTTTGCTTTAAAACAAGCTATACAATTATGCACAATTCTACGGCAATTTGTTCTTTCTCTTAAAGATCAAAATTTCTTAAGAACAGAATAAAGTAAATTCTGAGGACCAATATGGAAATAATTTTATGAAAGTGTTCATGTATCATGCCCGTAAATTTGTGTTTAGCAGGCAGTACTATGCAAATTTGTTTTTGTCATTACAAATATTAGAAATACTCAGTCGACCTTCCAATTGAAGTTATTTAAGAATGGATTTAAATTTCGAATTTTTCCTGTATCTGGAATACCTTTTTTAGATTTTCAATATACTCTTTAAATTATCCTTCTTGCACAAGTCTTGTTAAAATTAATTTACTTTTATTGAGCTCTTGAACAGTAATAGGACTTCTTTATGTCTTAGGTGACAGATTCTTGGCATTGTCAAAGGACTTAAAAATAAAACTCACAATACTAATTATTTTACAAAAATTATTAGTAATGCAAAAAATGTCATCAAAACATTGTTCCTTCATGGTAACTAATGACAGTTCTGTATTATACTTAACTTCAGATAAGTATTCATCATTAGTGCCCCTAAAAAAGTCATTATTCAGTTCTATAGGTTCCTGATGAAGAAACTTAGGATCACTGAACCACATATATTTTTCAAAAAGTTGATGATAATTGTTTCCTCGTGAAACGAGGTCAGCTGGATTATCGGTTGATTTAACATGCCTTCAACAAAAATTCCTCGTGAGCTCTTGGATCCGAGATATTCGATTAGAAACAAAAACTTTGTGATGTGGTGATGAGTTGAGACATGACAAAACGATTGTCGTTTCTGTATATAAGTACACACAACTTATTTTTACATTGAATGATGTTATTACTTTTGACACAAGTTTAGATAGAAATTCAGCTGCACAAAGTTCTAAGCGTGGATAGTCATTACTTTAAGTGAGAAACTCGGGACTTGCTACAAATTAAGCTTACACGTACATCATATGAACTAGTGATCCATTTAGTGGTCTATTTAAACTACTGTGCCATATGCCTCTTTCGACGCATATGAAAATCCGTGGAACTGCAGTTCATGACAATTAGAATCTGACAAAACGAAACAGGGGATTGAAACATTTTTAAGTTCTTGTAGGGCATTTCGAAACTTTAACCATGCGGTTTTCTCTTGTGGCGGAAGTTCTTGATCCCAATCCATTTTCAAAAGCCAGAATTTTTGAAGAAATATTTTAGTTTGTACTATCACTGGTCCTAGTAGACCCAGTGGGTCAAAGAGTTTGCCGATTTCCTTCAAAACATCACGTTTGGTGATTGAATTGGAAAAATCTGATCATACAGTAAAACTAAATTTATCTTCTTTGGGATTCCATTTCAACCCACGCGTCTGAACTGATGTTTTGTCATTTTTATCAAAATGATATTCTTGCTCACTATAGGAGACCTGTTCTACTAGTTCCCTTACATTTGAAACCCATTTATGCAACTCTAGTCCACCAGGTCTTAACATTAAAATCAACTGTATCTGCAGTTCCAGAGCAGACTTTATCCATCAGTTCTTGATAATATGTCATCCACATGAAAATCTTTTAGGGTTTCGGAAGAAGCTAACGAATATTTAACCCCTTCGACAATGGCTATTTGTTTTCAGCGCACATTTTGTACAGTTGGTAACAAAAGTGTCCGAACACTAGCAAAAATTCCTATGCAAAAAAAGTACACTTCATACGGTTTGTTAAATGAATCCTTATCGAATCATGTTCTTAGACTGACTAAGAACAGGGTTCGAAAAGAATTTATTTAACAAAACCGTATGAAGTGTACATTTTTTACATAGGAATTTTTGCTAGTATTCGGACACTTTTGTTATCGACTCTACCGTTAGTAGTTACAGTTAATCACTTATACATTTTAGAATTTTCGTTAGGGGATTTATTCCAAAGGATACATTGCCAATTACATTGTTCGGGATTAACCCACGTTTGTCTAAACATCTTTTTTAAATCAGTGGGGAAAACGATTTTGTGCGTACGAAATCCTAATAAAATAGAACATAAAACATCCTGAACAATACCACCATTCAGCAAAAAATCATTCAATGGTAACCATAAGTAACCTCAATGATAACCATTGGGGTGAACTAGCATTGAATACTACCCTTAATTTTTTGGTGCTGCTATCGGGTAAGCACATCATGATGTAGCATAAAATATTTAACTGTGTTTATATCACTATCTTTTAATTCTTGCATGTGACTTAACTGTTCATATTCATTAAAAGGTGTACATATAATTGAGACATGGTTGGATTTCTATTTAATTGTCTGAATAAATTATTTAACTTTTGTTTGGAAGAACGAAATAATACCCTGATACTGAATTACCTTTGACTGGAAGATTCACCATGTACTTCCCATTTTCATCTCTACAATATGTCCCTAAAAATGTTTTTCGCACTCTTCCTTCTCTTTATTTCTTAAACTAGGCGAATCTAATACACTCTCAATTTCTCAAAACCTCTTCATAGTACTTTCTAAATTCTAGCTATCTGACTGAGAAATAAAAGCATAATAAATTCATTCTGGAGCGCTTTTAACAGCTCCACTAAGAACATATGCAAAAACTGTGTCTTGTAAAATGGCACCAGATTCTGGAATTTTGGTTTTATTGTTTAACAGCAGTTCAAAAAATATTTCTGCTCCGATTAATAAATCAACATTGCCATTATTTTATGACAGGGTATAATGAGCTAATTTAATATTTGTAGGAATGTTTAATTTTAAAAATCAGTATAGATTATTGGCAAAGCATCAATAATATTTGGTACTATAAAAAATTCTGGATTAGCTGAGAAAGATTTTCTTTGTTAGTAATTTATGCATGCGCTTTTGCTTATATATTTATTGGAATTTCTGACAACGTCGAAAGTGGAATGTTAATTTTATCTTTTTTCAATCCTAATCACAAAATTTGCTGAATCAAAATTGCATTGGGATGTACTATCGAGAACCGCTTTTGCTGGACGATAAGTCCCGTTTTTATCTAACACAAAAACCATTGCCGTAGCTAGAATAACTTTTTTGTTTTCTGAAATGACACAAGAACAGTCGAAGGCTAGTTATTTTCGCTTTGAATATCTGCTCTGAGCCGACTACCTTGAATTCCGGCGTCATCATCGAAAACAGATATATATTTAAAAATATAAATAAATAAATAAATAAATAAAGTTCAACACAAATTTTAAGCTTTCGCTGTAAAGAAACAGTTAAATAAATTTTTATTTTATAGTCAGATGTAAATTGAATGAAAATCAATTGAAGTAAAATATGTATAATTTTAAAATTTCGTCAGATATACTCTTTTCAATATAAATATATATATATATATATATATATATAGTTTACATTATTATTTTAAAAATAAATTTTACATTATAAACTGAACTATCGTTTCTGTGTATAGATAATATTATTTCTCTGAAACCTGTAAATAGATTTTTTTAAATAAATAAATAAAATATATAAACAATTAAAAAAAAATAAATAAATACTATAATAAATTTTACGAAAAGTTAGTTTGTGTTGATTATTTACTAATTGTTAAGAAATGGATCATTGGATTTTTCAGTCGTTCTTTTTGAGTCACTGGTATAATTTAAACAAATTTGTGGTATTGACATATTTTTATTTTAAATAAGTAAATTAACGTTATTATTGTATTTAATTAGTGTTTAGATAAAATTTACTAGTTCAAGATTCCAATTAAAATGAAACTTATAAACATTGCACAATTTACGTTTGCGAGTGTGGATATATTTAACATTTATGTCTGATAAATGGATTAACAAAAACTAAGCTATAACTTAATTTAAGAAATAAGTAAAGTTACTTAAAACATTATTTTATCAGTCTTTCATTGAAATAGATAAATATTTCACTCTGAAACTGACTGTTTAGTTGTATTTCCTTGATGGAGATTTTCGTTATAGGAAATGAAAAATATCTTTGCTCTTTTATGTATAAATTGTCACACAAAGAATTACACTCCTGCTCAAAAGTTTAACAAGATTTGCAAACGATCATTTTTTTTTTTTTTTTTTTTTTCAATTTAAAAACTTATCTCTCGATGAAATGTTTTCAAACATTGGGTATTTAAAGTCAGTCTTCATCATGTTTTTCAGTAAAGGTTGGTTTGAGACAGCATTTAGGGGCCGATAACAAATTCAGGATCCACATTGGAATATACCTTTAGACGAATTAGATGCATTTATTTCCTCATTGTATGCACGTGCAGCTTTTATTTCTAAAGGCATTTCAGTAAACAATTTGTGGTCTAAGACTTGGGGTCTAAACTGTTTTCATCAATCAATGGCTCGTGACAGATTCAAAGAAATAATGAAATATTTGCGATTTGATCTGAAAACAACAAGATCTGAAAGACTCCGAACTGATCAGTTTGCTCTAGTGTAAGAAATTTGGAACCCATTTATTGAAAATTGCTTACTTTGCTATAAAGCTGGAGAAAATATAACTACTGATGAACAATTATTCCCAAGTAAGGCTCGTTGCCCTTTCACACAATACATGCCTGAAAAACGGACAAATTTGGCATTAAATTTTGGTTAGCCGCAGACGTGAAATCAAAATATTTACTCAATGGCTTACCATATTGTGGAAAAAGGGAAAATAGACCAACCAATTACACTGTTGGAGAACATTCAGTTTTACGCCTGACAGAGCCTTTCTATAATACTGGAAGGAACGTTAAAACAGATAATTTTTTCACATCGTTGAAATTAGCCAAAACTTTTAGAGATAAAGGAATTAGCATCGTTGGTACTATGAAACGAGCAAAGAGGGAAGTACATGAATCTTTCAAGCTCACAAAGGGGGGATTATATTCTAGCAAAATTTTCATGCATGATAATATCTCTTTGACTTCATATCAAGGAAAGAAAAACAACTAGTATGTTGTGGCCACCACAAGACTTTCTTCTATATTTACCTATACATATTCAATCAGTAACAATATTTAAAAAAAAAAAAAAAAAAAAAAAAAAAAAGGTACGTTTTTTTTTTTTTTTTTTTTTTTTTTGTTAAAAGTGAAAAAATCGATAACTTTGTTTTAAATTATCACAGATTTATAGTTCAACCATTCGTTTTAAAGGTATTGACGAGACCTTTCGAAAGATACCCATCTTGAAAATTTATCCCCCCCGGGGGGGTACTTCCCCCCCAGGGGGGGAAGCGATGCCCCCCCGTGCAGAAAATTTTTTTCCTAGTTACATACTACTATTATCAATAATTCATATTAATTTTACAATCACAAGTTTAAAACAACTCTTATTATGCACATTTATACGAATTTTTGTCCTATGCTGCCATGTTAAAAATTTAGATAAAATGCTGTCACAGCGCCAGCTGTTGAGCTATTGATCCCCAAACATAATCAGCACCAGTTTATGTCGGGGACCAACTAAATACCAAGTTTGGTTAAATTTCGTTAAAAAAAAAAAAAAAAAAAAAATTGCGATATTTTTCTAAGTTTTTTTTTGTTAAAAGTAAAAAAAATCGATAACTTTGGTTTAAATTATCACAGATTTATCGTTCAACCATTCGTTTTAAAGGTATTGACGAGATCTTTCGAAAGATACCCATCTTGAAACTTTGCCCCCCCGGTGGGGGGGCAACCGATGCCCCCACATGCACAAAAATTTTTTCCTAGTTAACTACTACTATTATCAACCTGATCTTTCGAAAGATACCCAATGTGAAAATTTACCCCCCCTGGGGGGGTATTTCCCCCCTAGGGGGGGGGAAGCGATGCCCCCCCATGCAGACAATTTTTTTCCTAGTTACATACTACTATTATCAATAATTCATATTAATTTTACAATCACAAGTTTAAAACAACTCTTATTATGCACATTTATACGAATTTTTGTCCTATGCTGCCATGTTAAAAATTTAGATAAAATGCTATCACAGCGCCACCTGATGAGCTATTGATCCCCAAACATAATCAGCACCAGTTTATGTCGGGGACCAACTAAATACCAAGTTTGGTTAAATTTCGTTAAAAAAAAAAAAAAAAAAAATTGCGATATTTTTCTAAGTTTTTTTTTGTTAAAAGTAAAAAAAATCGATAACTTTGGTTTAAATTATCACAGATTTATCGTTCAACCATTCGTTTTAAAGGTATTGACGAGATCTTTCGAAAGATACCCATCTTGAAACTTTGCCCCCCCGGTGGGGGGGCAACCGATGCCCCCACATGCACAAAAATTTTTTCCAAGTTAACTATTACTATTATCAACAAGACCTTTCGAAAGATACCCATCTTGAAAATTTACTTCCCCGGAGGGGGATTTTCCCCCTCGGGGGGGAACCGATTCCCCCCCATGCACAATTTTTTTTTCCTAGCTAACTACTACTATTATCAATAATTCATATTAATTTTACAATCACAAGTGTAAAATAACTCTCTTTATGCCCATTTATACGGAATTTTGTCCTATGCTGCCATGTTAAAAATTTGCATAAAATGCGATCACAACGCCACCTATTGAGCGATTGATCCCAAAATCTAATCAGCACCAGTTTATGTCAGGGTGCAACTAAATACCAAGTTTGGTTAAATTTCATTCATTGGTTCGTGAGATACAGCGTCCACAAAAAAATGATACAGACAGACAGACAGACAGACAGACAGACAGACAGACAGACATTTTCTAAAAACTATTATTTCGTGTTCTCCATATCCCAAAACATGTAAATCCATCAAAAAGTGGACTTCGAAAATTTTCGCGAATCCAATACTTTCTCTATAATACATATAGAAGAAAGTAAAAAGAATAATGTAAGTCAGTTTATTGTATATATATTTTAAGAATATATATTTTAAAAAGAAATTAAATGATTCTAATTAAGATATTAAGCACAAATGAAAATAATTCTCTTTGTATCGTGTTTTTTTATTTATTTATTTATTTTATTTTATTTTATTTTTTGTATTTGAAATATTTCGTTAATGGTACCTTAAATATATTGCATTTTCTTCAATAAAAGTTAATTATTTTGAATAAAATTATAAATTAAAAGCAAAATACATGTAATTAATATGTATAGTTAAAAAAAAAAAAAACTTGTTTAAACAAAAACATCTTCAAAAATTGAGTTATTTTTGTTATTAAAAAGGAGCGGTCAAAATGACCGTTCTTCGTCTTTCTAGGTATAAGAAAAATGCCGTCTTTCTAGTGTTAATTAGTTTCGGAATATTGATAATCCCCCTTTTAATACTTCAATTCTTCCAATTAGAAGTGCACCATTAGTGTCTGCACTGATTAATAACCTAACTGAAGGTAAATCATTGACATCGTTAAGTAACTCAGTTCTCTTTGATGAAAGTTATGATATTAAATTTTTATCTTTTACTCCAAATAAGTTTGAAAAAATCTTAGGTTGATCCAAAAATGAAAGTTCTGTTGATTATTTTTCATGAACACATTCTATAAACACGTTAAATCGTCCATGTTCTTTCAATCGTGTAGTACTATCACCAAGTAATCATTGTCATAATGTTTCTTTTTCTACTGGATTTCACACGAGTTCTTGAAAAAAACTCTTTTCTATACATGATATATGATATCCATCATCGACGAGTGTTGTAACATTCAGACACTTTTTTTTTTATTTTTTTTTTTTTTTACTTAAGCATTTATTTGTTCGCACAAGTTTTAATGTAGCTTTATCAGGGTCTTTAAACAACTGAAAACGTCTGGCCATCAAGAGTAGTGAGATTTCCTACCTCTATTCGTTGCTGATCTTAACAACCTCAGTAAGATAGAAAAAATGTTTCGTAGTCTAAAACTTCCAAGGTTTTTCTTGAATAGGTTCATTTATGCCCAATGCTTTTAGGTACTGTATTTTTTATAATTCGACATTTTGTAAGCATAATGATGCCGTATTCAATACTCCACGCTTTCGGCTAAGTCCTAGTGCAGTTTAGCTAGTTTAGTTTCGACTACTGATAATCCCCCCATTCAGCACTTCAAATCTTCCAGATTGAAGTGCACAATTAACGTCTTCTTCGATGAATAATCTAATTAGAGTTAAATCATTGCCAAAGTTAGTCAACTCAATTCCATTCGATAAAAGTTATGATAATAAATTTTTACCTTTTACCCTGTGTAAATTTGAACAAATCCTAGGTTGATCCAAAAATAAAAGTTCTATTGAATACTTTCCACCAGCAATTTCTATAACCAGATTAAATCTTCCATGTACTTTCAGTCGAGTAGTACTATCACCAAATAACACTATGCTGCAAAAAAAAAAAAAGAAAAAAGAAAAAAAAGAATAAATAAATAAATAAATAAAAATTGAGCCCTGATACCATTCCTGCTGATTCATATGTAAAATGACCAGAGGTCAGAATTAGCAAAAATGGTGTTGGGGCAATTTTCATGCCGAGCAGTGTAATCTATGGCATAATGTTTCTTTTCCTTCGGCAGTTAATATGAGCTCTTCAACCAAACTCTTTTCTATATATCTGTACTGATAAGTATAAAGGATTTAAGTCCAAAAATGTCGATTTTGAGTTAAGTACATAGTCGGACTCTATCGACTGGTATAAAGGATTTAAATCCATGTCATTTAGTCTTTGAGAAAATCCATTGGTAAAAAAAAGATTCAAGTCAGAAATTTGGCCTTAATCTTTGGTATAAAATATTTAATTCAATTTTTCCCTTTATTAAATGAAGATTGACAATCACTGAATGGTATAAAGCGTATAAACGAACATAATCCCTTTTTCCTAATCGATTCTGCTCACTAGTTTTAGTTAGTTTAACTTTATTTTTCGTCTCCTGAAAAATCAAGAATATGGACTAAATCCTTTATACTTATCAGTACAGATATGACCTATGAGATCCATAATTGATGCGTCTGCTAACATTCAGAAACCTATTTTTGAGATACAAGCGTATCAATAAAGCTTTTAAATAGATTTTGTGTAAAATCGTTCTAAATCATATAGTGTTGCAGAAATTTGTACCTCAGTTCTATTTTGACTATTTGAGAATGCAATTGGCTTTATTTTTAAATCTAAACAAAGTAGTGTTTATCGTATAAAATTACTTTAATACTTTTCAATTTTTTCTTAATTTTACACCATAATATTTATTTCATGAATTTATATTTGACACAATGTTCTGTTTCACTATTAAACTTAATGTACTTTGTACGATATTACTTTAAAAACTACTTTATCTAAAAGGTCTACTAAATATTAAAAGAAAAGATAACAGCTAGTGAAGAAGGGTAATTTCTACTTTTAAATATATTCCTATAGGATTTTTAATCAAAGTCAAAAATATTTTGAAAAGATTTAATAATTATTATAAATGCTAACATATTTTATGAAATGATTAAAGATTTTTTCAGAAGTTATTTTTAAAATACATTTTTCTATTGTATAAATTATAATTAATAATGTTAAGATTATTTGTAATTGTACATTAAAATACCTATTTCATGAATTTATATCGAATATAATAATTTTTCTTCACTATGAAGCATGATGTTCGCTGGAAGAATTTACTTTAAACCTCACTTTGGCTAAAAGGACTACAAATATCGATTGGCAACTTAACAGCCAATCAAGAAAAGTAATTATTACTTCTAGAAACGTTTTTGTATGATTATTAGCCAAAATCATAATTATTTCCAGAAGATTCAATGTTTATTATCAATGCTCAATTAAGCAGTTGTTACTTCAAAAAAAAAAAAAAAAAAAAAAGAAGGAATTTGATAACTAGATGGAATATTTCCCTACATTTTAATAATCAATTATTCTTTTAAAAAAATGATACGCTGTTTAAAAGATAATTAGCTCTTCAACGAAATAAAATTTATTTCTTTTTATACTGTTCGGGCATTTATCTTTGTTCATTTTACTTTGTAAATAAATAAAAATATGTGCTTCAAAAGCTTAATGATATTTTTTTTTTTTTTTTTTTTTTTTTTTGGGGGGGGGGGGTTATAAATATGTAAACGTTGTTCGATTGACCAGAAGAATAATCTAATAAGAAAAAACAAAAATAAATAAATAAAAAACGCGTAAAACAGTTTAAAAAGAAAGAAAAAAAATATATATATAATTTTGTGAAAAGTATTCAAAAAACTATATATTGTGAATTCTAGCCTTTACTACGCAAATATCTGGATATAACTTTATTGTTGAGATTAAATCATATTCTTCAAGAAGGTTTCAGGCCTGGTTGTAAAATGCCTCCCATTGTGGGGCTTACAAAATATCCTGAGTGACAAATATCCTGAGTACAAAATATCCTATATATTGACTCTAAATTTCTAAAAAATCATGGAAAACTTCGTATGGTCAGGCCGGTAGTACTCACCACATGTAGTCTACCAGCTTTGAGAGCAGAATTTTACGGTATCAGGGCCTAAAAATTTTTATAACTGGTGGCTGTTTTGAAATTAGCAGTCATAGTTTAAATATCTTTTCTGAATAAATGTAATTTAAAAGTAAAAAATTTGAACAGTTTAAATACTTATTCAGTGTGAATTCTTTTTCAATGCATGCAGATTTAGAATTTAGAGCTGAAATTTAAACATTGGGCTATGAGCACAAACATATTTGTATCATAAATATTGCATAATATTCAGAAATAATTAATAATTATGTTTTCATATATAGTTATAACATTTTGAAATGTTATTTTAAAATAATTTTTTGACATACATACAGCAAAAGTATCCGAGCAAAAGTATCCGAGGAAAAGTATCCGAGGCAGCAAAAGTATACGAGCACTAGCAAAAACTCCTATGTTAAAAAGGCACACTTAATACTGTTTTGTTAAATAAATCCTTGCCCAATCGTATTCTCAGTCAGCCTAGGAACATGATTCGACAAGGTTTTATTTAACAAAACAGTATTAAGTGTACTTTTTTTAATATAGGAATTTTTACTAGTGCTCGCACACTTTTTCTGCCGACATATATTTATTTATATACACACTCTTATATGTATGCAATATGTTGCGTACGTATTTTGACAACAGGTGTTGTGAATGATTCAAATTATAATATATAGTCATATAACATATATATATATATATATATAGATATAGATAGATAGATAGATAGATAGATAGATAGACAGATAGATAGTTAGATATAGATATTATACCTGTTCTATTCTAAACGTAATTATATTTCTGAAAAAAAAAAAATTAATATATTTATTTAAATATTGAAATATCATTCAACAACATCAGAAAAAAGCATAATAAAAAGGGTTTTTCGATAAAACTGAAATGCTTCATTTTTAAGTAAAACGAAAATCGATATGAGTTATCCTTAAATGCTTTAAGTGTAGAATATAGGAGCTATTATATAACGTATATACCCAAAAACATGACGTATTTCGCTTACTCCATTCTAAACTTAATTATCTTTCCGCAAAACTATTTCATCTAAATGTAATTAGATAATGTCTGTGTCTCTTTGAAATCACATATTGGCTTTCTCTATGTCTATTGTCGAAGACTGATTTTGAATTCGACATGCAAAGCTAATTCCTTGAAATTACGTATTTTGACAACAGAGGTTGTGAATGATTCAATGCCAAATATGGTCAGCTATGCGATGTTGGCAACGGAAAATATCGAAACTAATTTAAAAACACGTGTTAGACAGAGATGTAATTTTGTTCAAACTTGATCAAAATTTATCAGTTCTCGAATTAAATTCGATATTAAGTGAATATTATTAAGGTAATACTAATTTTGAAGTACTTATTTGTAATTTTCAGAGTTCTTACATTTTTATGTGCATTAGAGTCTAAAATTAACGTTGTAATAACATTTTCTAAAAATTTAAGGATAGTCATTATTTGGCCAATAGGCACCAAATTAAATCAGCAGAGATTTTTTTTAATAATCTTCTCATTTATTAAGGACAACTATATACTTCAGAAGTTGAGATAAAACTTTCTGGTGAATGAGCAATACTGCAGCATAACATTGCCAAATGTTGAGATTTCAAATATTAGATGTATACCAATATTTGTGTTAAGTTGCAATTAACCTTTTTATGAATTTTTGTGCATGAGTTCTGTATCTAGAGCTCCACAAAATTGTTGGCACATACAGAGACACAAAGACAGAGAGACATTTTCTAAAAATGATTAAATCATGTTCAGAACACCTGAAAATTTGTAAATATATCCAAAAACATACGTCTTTTTTTTTTTTTTTTTTTTTTTTTTTTTTAATCCAATATTATTTCATTGAATAGAGATGACAATCACAAGGAGTTTCTAAAAAAAAAAAAAAATTCAAATTAGGAAATCAAACAGAGTGAATATTTCAAATAATGGTTAGATTTTGAAAGTGCACTACGTATGCGTAATAATATTTGTTATAATTTTGATAAATTTACCCCTATACATTAACTTTAGTATAACTAGTCTCTAAGCTTATTTTAAGTATTATTTAAAAAGGAAAAGGCTGTTATATAATTAAGTGAGACAATTATAAAATTTTGAAAGTAACAAAGAACACAGCACTTTGAGGAGGAAATCGTAGATAAAAGAATTTTGTAAAAACATTTTTCTAGTGAGATTACCAGGACTGCGTTCGCAAACACATTTTTTATTCTCAGTTGTCTGAACATTGTTGTAAGTTTGATGAATTATTCAATTAATCTTTGCTTTCAAGAACTGTCTATTCTGTTTCTAAGAAATAAAAAGTATACTTTAAGTTTAGATAATGTCAGTCTTTCAATAATTACAGATTAAAATTAAGATATTTGAATAACTTTGTTAAAAGGAATCCATAGAATATACTAATATTTATTTCTAAACAAATGAGTAAAATTAAAGGTATGTTTTTACAAGTAGACATCTCGATTTATTTTTATTTTTACTTCCATTACCCGCCTATCATACGTAACGGAAGCATTCAAGCTGTTCAAAAATTCGACATCGAGTTTTCGCCTGGTTTACATGTTTTATGGTCTTCTGAGACCCAAAAAGTAATTTTTGGCAATTGGTCAATGTGTGTGTGTATGTGTGCATATATGTATATATGTGGTGGGGAATCTTCTGATTATCATACCTCCGAAGCTAATAAATATATAACTACAAAACTTCAGAATTGTGACAGGTCTGGGGTATAGATGATTGTTCCAACTTTTGGCGAAAATTGGAAAACCGGATGGGGAAAACCGTAAACCTGAAGTAGGACCATAAGTCCGAGTCTTAAAAACGACTCTAACGATTTTCTTCAAAGTTGTTATATAGACACTCTATTAGTTGGTTTGTTCAGGAAAGTTCAATGGTGTCCTGCATAAATAGCTCAAATCCAGGTCTCGCAAATGCAGTCCTTTAAAAATAGCTGTTCGAAATTTTTTCAAACTCGCTATATTAACCATCTTTTAGATATACTTTGGAATGTAATTGTTATTTTTTTGGTCAACAATTGAGTTTGCCATGTTTTGGTAAAAGTCGGTATCTCAAAAATGGCTTTAACGATTTTCTTAAAAATCGTCAAGTAACCAATTTTTGGATATTCTTTCTCATGTATTATGTCATCTTGAGAAGGTATGTCAGTTTTATATCTCGAAAATGTGTGTTTCAGAAAGTGTCTCTACTGATTTTTTCCCTTTTTAACTCGCTATGTAAACTCTGTTTTATATGCCTTTACATGTGTAGCATCCTTCTCTTACTAAAAAATTTTTTGGTGTCTACTTTCTTAGAACAATTCTGATCACATTACTTCCAAAATGTTCATACAATACGTGTAATAGTAGATAATGGAAATCGTGTGGTTGTTTTTCGCACCAGATTTTTTAAAAATCTTATATCGCTTATACAAATAGCAAAATGCATTAAGATACTGACGTTAAAGTATGCTAAAAATAAATTTTGTAAGTAAATGTCAAAAGATTATAACAAATACAAATCGTTTCGAGAAAAATTAAATTTACATGACACATCAATAGGCGAAAAATTGTGGGGTGGGAATGCAACAACAGCACAGCAACATACTTAAATATCTTTTGCTTGGTGAATGTTAGTGCTTATATATATATATATATATACACTGATGGGAAAAAAAATTCCAACACCAAGAAAAAATTATTGTACAGTAATGAAATTTCAGCAATACATTTGTCTAGGTAACATATTTAATTGATTAAAGTTTCAAGATCACAGTTAGAGCCATTGGCGAGAAGAGCCATTTCAAATGTGAAATGTTGGTACATTAGTAACCGATGTAACCGCCAGAATTTTGAATGCAAGCATGCAAACGTGCATGCATTGTGTCGTACAGGTTTCGGATATCAGTTTGTGGGATGGAGTTCCATGCCGGTTGCACTTGGGCGGTCAATGCAGGGACGGTTAATGTTAGCTGTGGATGACGCTGGAGTTGTCGTCCAATGATGTCCCATACGTGCTCGATTGGAGAAAGATCTGGTGATCTAGCAGGCCAAGGCAACATGTCGTAGAGCACTTGGGAGCATGTTGGTATGTGTCGTAGAGCATGTTGGGTTACAACACTCTGTAGAGCATGTTGGGTTACAACAGCGGTATGAGGGCGAGTTTTCCTGTTGGAAAACACCCCCTTGAATGCTGTTCATGAATGGCAGCACAACAGGTTGTATCACTAGACTGACGTACAAATTTGCAGTCAGGGTGCGTGGGATAACCACGAGAGTGCTCCTGCTGTCATACGAAATTGCTCCCCAAACCATAACTCCAGGAGTAGGCCCTGTGTGTCTAGGCCGCAGACAGTTCACTAGCAGGCGTTCACCTGGCCTCCTTCTAACCAACACACGGCTATCACTGCGACCAAGGCAGAACTGGCTTTTATCAGAAAACACAACAGATCTCCACTCCGTCCTCCAATGAGCTCTAGCTTGACACCACTCACGTCGCAAACGGCAGTGGTTTGGAGTCAGTGGAATGCACGCTACAGGGCGTCGGGCTCGGAGCTGTCCTTGAAGTAACCGATTTGTAACAGTGTCACTATCTCATTCTCATCTGTCACTATGGTGCCAACTGCAGCTCGAATTTCAGCTGCAGACGCAGTACGATTAGCCACAGCCATACGCCGAACACGGCGGTCTTCCCTCTCAGTAGTGCCACGTGGCCGCCCGGAACCCGGTCTTCTTGAGGCAGTACCTTCCCTTGACCACTGCTGCCAGCACTCATGCACAGTGGATACATTCCTGCCAAGTCTTTCTGCAATATCGCGGAAAGAAAACCCACCTTCTCGTATCCCTACTATACGACCTCGTTCAAACTCAGTGAGCTGTTGATAATGGCTACTTCGTCTTCTTAGAGGCATCCTTGACTAACATTAACCCACTACGTCAAATCTTAACTGTAAATAACGATCACAAACCTTACAGCGCTTATTTAAAGCAAACCTCATTTGCATGTTCATAGTGTCGCTACTAGCGCCACACTTATGCGCGTAGCTCGAAATTTGAATCGACGTCATCTTTCAGATGTATAAACACGCCTACTAAATTTCGTTTATCTAGCACAGCACCTTCCTGGTGTTGGGATTTTTTTTTCCATCAGTGTATTTACCAAAAACAACTGTTTTGTGTTTATATATATATTGGTGCTTGGATACAATATTTCAAATATACAAATAGTGAAGAAAAGTAATAGTAGATTTTTTTGTATTAAGCAACAATTAATTCAATCCTTTTTTTAATATAAATGGATAATTCATTTTAGTCAGTCTATAAAAAGCAAGCTTTGACCATATGACTTAAAACTTTTCGATTATTATATTGAGTCTGACATTAAAAAACTTAATAGGTAAAATAATATCATTTAAAAAAAGGGTGATATTCTAAGGAAATGCAAAGAATATTCGTTTAATAGTTTTAATTAATTGCTTTATTTTCACATTTCGCATTATAGGGCAATAAATCTTAGTATAAACATAACATATCTAACATGTTAAACATACTTTGATTTTATATAAAAAAAAAAAAAAAAAAAAAAAAAATGGCAAGTTTGCTTTTCTAAAGAGAAAAAAAAGTCTTCTGCTTAAAAATTTGTTTTTTAACTGCAACTGTATTTTGAAAAGTATAAATTATCACATGTTCTTTAATAATTACGTTTTCATTCAAAATGGCGCTATTAAAGAAGCATGGATAAAAGGCTATGTTAGTACTCTTCAAAAAGGAGAAAAAATGCAAAACATGGTTCAAACTATGTAAAAAAGGTTCGTCATAGGAATTTATGACTGTTGCTAATTTTGCATATAATGGCAAATTGAAAATAAAATAAGTAAAGAAAAAGTAAAGGAAGACCAATTTCACATATTATCAGGAACATATTTTATACCACAATTTTCAAATATGAAATACACTCTATTTACGCATAGTACCATCCAGAACTATGCTATTACACATAGTTAATTTTTGGAAAGAAATGGAACAGAAAATAGGTATTATGGACATACCTTCACTTATATCAGTCTTAAATCTCCTGATGTATTACTTATGAATTTGTGCTCTTTCGGATATCTGAAAAGTGGATTGCTTAAAGGTCGACTTACAACCCTTGCATTTTGTAAAGCTGTTCAATAGGATTCAGATAAAATACCTCTTCCGATACAACAAAAAGTACTACTGTCGTAAAAATCACGGTGTAGTAAAATTGTGAACAAATAAGTGTTATAAAAAATAACGTTTAAAATGCGCAATTTTTTAGTACAATATTTCTGTAAACAATCTTAAAAATTGTCTGAAAAATGTTCGAACTGCATCTGTAACATTTATTGAATATATACACTACTTACCGATAAGTATTTGGGCACTTTCGAATTTAGACATTTTGTCAATTATCTAGAGAAGTTCTTTTGGAATCATATTGAAACTTTGATAGAGAAAAGAACGTGTTATACTTTATATATTTCGGCAAAACTTGTGTCCTGAAAAAAAAGGGGACCAGAAAAAATTAAAGAAAAATCAAAATATTTTGGATCACCCTTTAAAATTTAATACTTGGAATGTATTTTGGCTGTACCATGTTATTAAGGGGGGTTTTCTTATCATCTGATGTATAAATGTTTAAGAGGCTACGACATATATTCATGGAGATATAACTGTTTGTTTAAAATATTGCGAAAAAAGATCCATTTTTTTTAATTATTCTAATACGTAGGGTATTAGACACATAGCAAAGACATTTTTCGAAAATTTGTCATACTTCATTAGACACAGCATACTGCAATCAGAATGCAAAAATGTTAAATATCTTACCAAATATGAGCATTTTTACTAAATAATGTTTATCTACGTATGCGCTAGCTTTTAAAAAATTTCATTTGTATAATTTAATAGACAACTGTATTCAGCAACTGATATTAAACCCCCAAACAAATATCGTGTAAATTTAAAGAGTTATGAAAGATAGAATGAACAGAATATCAGTCCCATCAAAATAAAAGCTATACTATAAGGGGTTTTATTCACATTTTTATTTTTATTTAATTAGTGCCCAATGGCAATACAGAGTTTGCTGACTGTAAATAAATATTGATAAACCCTCCCTCCCCCCCATCATATTCATTTTTGTTTGTGAAGAACTGAAATTCTGTTCATTCTATCTCTCATAACTCTTTAAATTTACACGATATTTGATTGTGGTTCTCATATACGTCGTTCAATATATTTGACGATTGAATTATGCAGATGATTTTTTTTTAAAGCTAGCGCATGCGTAGATAAAAATTATTTAGTAAAAATGCTCATATTCCGTAAGATGTTTAACAATCTTGCCTTCTTATTGCAGTATGCTGTGTCTAATGAAGTATGACATTTTTTTTTTAAATGTCTTTGCTCTTGGTCTAATACCTTACGTATTATAATTTAAAAAATGGAATATATATATATATATATATATATATATATATATATTTATATTGGGATGTTTTAAAGGTACGGTTATATCTTGATGAATAGGTAGTCTCTTAAAAATTTATACAGATAATGAGAAAATTACTTTTAATCACATACTAGAGCTAAAATGCTTTCCAAGTATTACTTTTTACAGGGTGATCCAAAATATTTTGATTTTTCTTTAATTTTTTACTGGCCCCCTTTTCCTTTTCAGGACACAACATTTGCCGCAATATGACGTGTTTTTTACGCTACAAAAGTTTCAAGATGATTCCAAAAGGAGATTTTTAGACTTTTGACAAAATGTCTACATTCGAAAATGTCCAGATATTATTGGTAGGTAATGCCTGTATATATAATATATATATATATATATATATATATATATATATATATATATATATATATATACGTGTATATATTTAACCCTCGTTTTCCCAAGATCAAGACGTTACTGCAGAAAAATTGCTTCCGGGTGCCGCTTGGCACGTTTGGCGAAAATCACCACCACCGCGCCTTTTCATTTCGTTTAGAAGTTGCAATATTCCACTGGTTGGTTACGTTTGCTATCTCTGGCGCATTATCGCACTTTCTGAATGAGGCGGGCTAAACTAAATTTCAACTTCAGAACGGGGTCAAAATGACCCCATCTTGTGAAAGAAGCTTTTTATTTAAGAAGCTTTTTATTTAATGTTAAAATTATGATGCAAAAGTTCTGTGTAATTTAAAAATTTTAATTGCTTTTCAAATAGATAATTTTAGTTAATAAAAGATATCGCTTCAAGAAATTCCACATCTTTCTGCAACGTATGATGTGCTACACAGATGTTTATGCATATTAATTGTGATACTTGTAAAACAAAAATTTACAAATTTTCTATTAAAAATGTATTTAATTTGCTTTCAATATTATATGCAAAACAGTATTCTAAAAGTTTAATATTTTACTTCATATTGCATTTAAATTAATAATTAAAATCTTTGTGAATATTCAGCTGTAATTTCAGTATTTCTTAGATATATCTTGAGTTAGAAAAAGAAAAGTTGAATTAGAAAAATATAAATGCACATTAAGTTATTAAAATTTTAAGATTATTCAAAATGTATTTATTAAATAATTAATTATAAAGAGCATTTTTTATTATATAATGAACATTCAAAAGTACTTATAGAAAACAAAAGGCTTCATCCAAATGTATATTTTAATATATTGGCTGCAACATACACTTATACGTGTCTGTATTTATATTACTTACGCAGCTTACCAGTGCATATACGTAACTGAACAGTGATTTGAATTTTTATTCATTAATTTGAAATGTTTATTTTAATAATTTTATTTATTTGGAAAATTAACCTAATTTACATTTAATTAACGCATACTTAAAATTATAAAAATGCATATTAAAATATTTGATTTCTCTTTATAATTTTAATTGACTTGCATAACAGTTTGATTTAATTTCCTATGCACAAAATAATTTTCACAAATTTCAATATGATTACTATTTTTTTTTTTCGTTATTTTGAGAGTGAATAACGAATTAGGAATCTATCACATATAATTGAAAAGATAATTGGAAACTGTTAAATAAAATTTTAAAAATGTTTTATTTTGGAACTTTTGCTAATTAATCCTTTTTAAGAAACATTGAATTAAAATAAGTATCCCTCATTTTATTTTAATAAAGTGTTAATTATAATTTTCTTCCGCAAAAGATTAGATTTTTAAAGACATTAATTATTGATTTTTGTATAATCTATACAAAATATAGATTTATAATTGATACACTTTTTATTATTTCATTGAATAACTTTTTCATTCAGTGAATAGAATCACAAAAAAATGAATATGATAGTTTGTAATATTTCCAATAACTTTTCTTCCAATTCTGAAGAAAAAAAGAAAGAAAGAAAAGAAAAAGAAATAAAAACATTTCTATATTTTTTCTTCTTTACTTCTTTATTTTTCTTCTTACTTTTCCTTTTCTATCTCACTTCCTTCATTAATATTATTATTATTATCATTATTTAAAAAAAAAAGGAATCGTACGTTTCTTTTTTTACTCTCTCTGACCCACTTACATGGTAGGGCACTAGGATCCTAGACTTGAGGAAGAGTGCCTTCAATGGGAATCTTTCTAAGTGGTCCTACCCCGTATTTACGCAAGTTTCGGAGAAAACCATGTAAAACTCCGAATGGTTAGGCCGATGAGCACGACCTTTGAGCGAAGTACCGCTCGGCTGCTGGTGGGCCAAATGCATTTGAAAACTTTTGGAAATGTATTTCATTTTGTTTTAAGTGTTTTTCATATAAAACTAAGTTTAAGTACAGAATGTTATGGGAATATTGTTTATAGACAACATACGGGTCTTCCAAAAGTTAAGCTAAACGTGCTTTTTTGTTGACAGTAAAACAGGTCTGTGGTGATTTTTTTTTCTTCCAGTTGACATATTCTTCTAGTGTATTTTTGGATGCTGAATAAGTAAAAACTATTCAAAAATTTCAATCAAGTACAGTTTTAATAAAAAAAAAAATGAGAATTTGCGTGTTTAAAGCTTCGTTTTTTCAGTTCCCATCAACGATATTTTCCGGCAAATCTAGGTCATGAGAGTGAAGAAAACGGAGATCTATTTCATCAAGACATCAAAGAAATGTAGAAGAGGTATCAGGGACAATTAAGTGTAAACATGTTAGCAGATTATTTTTGGATGATGCCTCCTCCTGAATGCTCCTAAGTCATGCACAAGAAAAAAAAAAAAAGCTTCAAATGGAGTTCTGATTTAAAGAAACTCATTCAAAAGGCAAATAATAACATATTTTAATGGGTATTTAAATAATAACATATTTTAATGGGCTTTATACATAGTGTCGAATATGTTAGATCCTCTGCGTGAAATCTTACAAATCTTCATCCTTACTTTACGAAAAACATCTTACGTGTTAGGAAGAAAAGACAAGCATGAATTCAGTACACATTAGACACACAAAGTTGTACAAAAATAAATAAATAAATAAAAAGTACGATTTCACAGACCTGTGTAATTAAGGGAAGGATGACGTAAACAAAAAGTAATAAACAAATTTTTTAATATAATGTATAAAAAATCAGAGTGTGCTATGGGAATCATTAATCATTCTTTTCTAGTGCTAACCGAAATATGGATATAGCTGAAATAGAAGGAAGTATGTTTTAGGTTGTGTTATGTGTATTTCATATAGGACTAAATTTAAGTATACATTGTTATGAGTATATTGTTTATAGACAATGTACAGAGTTATTCAAAGTTAAGCTAAACATTCTAATTTATTGAATGAAATTGATGGAAATGTTTTGCTGCATTTTACTGTGTCGATAAACACTGCTCAGGAAGGAAAATTTATTTCTCATGCCCATACTGTAAACAAAGTTTTTTTGAAATTTGGTTTTCACCTCTGTTTATATTGATAATATCAATTTTTGAAGTGTTCTCAATATGAAAGTCATACTATTAGCGGTTTATCTATTCGTATGTCTGTTATTAAAGTAACTCAAAAACAAATGGCTGCAGCAAATTCAAAATTTGGTATTTTGCAGTTCGTATGATATCGCCATTGGAAAAGTTTGATCAAGATTTGTGAGTTTCGAGGAGTATTGCTGAAGAAATTTGTCTGAATAATTTTTAATCTATATATATAAAAGTAGACTTCCTGAGTGAGGGGGTGATCTATCAACGCCCAGACCAAACCCCTGGACCTAGAAGCATGAAATTTTGTGACAATGTTCTTTCCATGACGTAGGCATCCACTAAGAAGCGATTTTACTAAATTCGCCCCCCAAGGGGGGGAGGGGGGGAAAAACGTGATTTCACAAAATCCTTCATATCTCAAACAAAAAAAAACAGATATCCGTAAAATTTTTGCTTTAAAATATAGCTAACACAAATGTCTAAAAACCAATTTCTGGAATTTTCAAAATTCGGTCCCCAAGGGGGGCGGGGGGGCAAAACGTGATTTCACATGCGTAAAAACGTGATTTCGCATAATCCTATATATCTCAAACAAAAAAATAGATATGCGTGAAATTTTTGCTCTAAAATATAGCTAATGCAAATATCTAAAAACCAATTTCTGGAATTTTAGAAATTCAGCCCCGAGGTGGGGCAGCAGGGGGGGGGAGAGGGGGGGGGGCAAAAAATAAAAAGAGAGTTAGATCGTTCAAAATTGGTATATAGAGGTTTTCGATACCTGCAAATCGATTTCGGATATTTTCGAATTTATAAAATTATTAGGAGGTGCGGGAAGGGGGGGGGCGGCAAGGGGGGGGCTATGGGGCAAAAACAAATAGAAATACAGGTAGGCCGTTCAAAATTGGTACAGTTAGGTTTTAGATGCCTGCAAGTCGAATGGGGATATTTTCGAAAGTGTAAAGTTATTAGGAGGGCCGGGAAAGGGGGAGGGGAGAGGGGGGGAGGGGGGCAAAAAAATAAAAATAGAGTTAGATCGTTCAAAACTGGTATATAGATGTTTTCGATACTTTCAAATCGATTGCGGATACTTTCGAATTTTTAAAATTATTAGGTGGGGCGGTAAGGGGGGGCGGTAAGGGGGGGGCGGTAAGGGGGGGGCTATGGTAAAAAACAAATAGAAATACAGTTAGGCCGTTCAAAATCGGTACAGATAGGTTTTAGAGGCCTGCAAGTCGAATGGGGATTTTTTTGAAAGTATAAAGTTATTAGGAGGGCCGGGAAATGGGGGGCAGAGGGGCAAAAAAAAAGAAAATAGAGTTAGATCATTCAAAATTGGTACATAGAGGTTTCCAATACCTACAATTCGATTGCGGATATTTTCGAATTTTTAAAATTATTGGGAGGGCGGGAAGGGGGGGGGAGGGAGTAGAGCGGTAAAAAAATAAAAATAGAGATATATCGTTCAAAACTGGTGCATAGAGGTTTTTGATACTTACAAATCGATTGCGGATATTTCAAATTTGTAAAATTATTAGGATAGACAGGAGGGGGGGGGGGCGAAGTGGGAAAATAATAGAAATAAGAGTTAGAGCATTTTGGGAATTTTTTCCGAAGGCAGTGAGAACCCGGTGCGACATTTTTCCTACTCAGATTTTGTTTCTCTTTTTTTTCATGTGATAAAAATTAATGCAATTTTGAGAATTCATTATAGTGATTCATTTAAAAATAGGGACCAGCGAAGCGGGCGTTGCCTGCTAGTATATATATATATCTTATACTATTAAGTGAGCAATATTTGTATATATATTTCACTGTTCTCGAAAACGGTAGCTCGGACAGTCACGAGATTTAACACAATGGTGCCCCCCGAAGGATCATTGTGCACATCGAAGTCAGAATTTCGAATTTCTGTTTAGTTTTCTTTTAATTAATAAAAATATGAAAATAATAAGCTAATAATAGCAAAAAATTAGCCATTTAAATTTAATTCATAATTTAATTGTTGCCAAAAAAAAAAAAAAAAAAAAAAAAATACGAGTTTATTTTTTTTTTTCCAGCAGGAAAATAAATACATTTATCTAAACATGAACTATACTACACACTACTGATCGCAGAGCTTCCAAATTTGGCATATAGGTACCTGGGACCCTGCAGGTGTGCACCTCATCGAGATTTTTTCGAATTTCGAATTTGAATTTTTTAAATTAATGTTTTTTCGATTTTAAACATTGGCTTTTATGTTTCATTTTTCATGAATTTATTCTTCGATTGAAATCGTCTGCGTATCTTAGCAACGGCTATATTATGCAATTTATTTTTTATTTAATACATTTATTTGAGGGCGAATCTTTTTTCTCGTTTTAATTTATTATATTTATTGAAAATAAAATGGTAATGCTGTAGAAAAAATTAAATATATTAAATTTAAAATTTAAAGACGTATTTATAACAGTTATGTTTATGTATAATTTTTGTAGTATAACAACAATTATTTTTCATTTGTTAATTTAATTTCTTTAAAAGTTTTTTTTTTCTAATTTATAGTATTTTTCAGGAAATAATGGTAGTATATAGTAGAAAGGATTAAACTGATTGGAATTTATTTGTTTTTTATGTATTTAATTCCTTCTAAAAGAAAATCTACTTTTTATTTTATTTCATTACATTGGTCGGAATCAAATTGTAATACAGTGTAAATAGCATGAGCAATAAAATACTTGGTTCAAAAACTAAAATATTTAATAGACGCTGAGATACAGTTATCTTTAAAATCGTAGTTCTTAAATAATGGCAGACCCACCTATCGTCAATACCCATATTGAAATACATAGGAAAGAGATTTCTGCAGGCAGTGGGAACCTGCTCCCGATTCAGTGCGGGCAGAGAAAGAGCTGCCGTAGTCAGCGAGTACCCGATGCGAGGTCTAGAGCGATTCCAATGTTATTATTGTAGTTTTTATTTATAATGTGATGTGAAAAATAAATAATGATCCAATTCTTTTGGAAATTCATTTAAATATAGTGGCGAGCGAAGCGGGCGTAGCCTGCTAGTATATATTAATAACATATTTCAAAATCTTTGAATTTATTTATTTTTTTTATTTTTTTATAAATACAGGCATTATAATATAACGGGTGTTAATGGGTGAGAAAGTACTACCTTCGCACAAAATTATATGTCAGATAAAAAAATTTCGAAATTAAAAAAAAAAAAAAAAAAAAAAAAAAAAAAAAAAAAAGTAGATTGAACTGCATTATACTACCTTAGCGATTTTACGCCTCATCTGTAATACGTTCTTAATAGTATTGAAGTGCAAGGAAAGAGAAAGTCATGGGAGTGACCTGCCAGATTATTTTTTAAACAAAATGCATTTGATTTTTAACATCATAGTTCAATAAGTTTTAAAAGAGTTAATGTTTCCTTGTTATATTAAATTGTGAAGTTAATCACTTGGATTACATGTATGTAAGAGAACATTTTCCAATTGTACTTACCCGCATCGTTCAATATTTTCAAGAACCTGCTTTTTGTTGTTGTTTACAGTAAACTAGAAAAATTCAAATACATTACTACTTGCTTTATAAATTGAACTAAATATTAAGTCTATAATAATATGTGATAAGAATGTGAGATTTAACCAAATTATTTAAAATATACGAAGATTTATCCAATTACCTCTTTGTAATATGGAAATAATTAACAGTTGAACAAAAACTCTTCTTTTTCTTTTCTTTTTATGTAAATACAGTTATTTTTATTTAATGAAAATAATAGTACTTTCATATTTAATATAGTTAAATATAACGCAGGTCTGGAGCCATAGCAGGTTTTAAAAACATTGGTTGATAAGGATAGATTTTTGGATGCTGATTTCAGGAAAAATAGTCAAAAAATTCCATGACTTTCTAAAATATAAAAAAATAAAATAAAATAAAAATAAATTAAAAAGAGATAGAGTGTAGATACTAAGGTAGATGGAATGTCAATATGATAGTGGACTGCTCCTGGATGTAACACAGATACAGAGAAGTCCCCTGTACTGCCTACAACAGATTAAGTGCCAAAAAAAGAAATTTCAGAGGAAAGGGAAAAGAAAGTTTTAGGGATATATGAATTTAGGATATATTAAACAAAGGTAAACCATTAATTGTTCAAATTAATATAACTGCCGTTTAATATAAAATCAATATAAATTTAACAAATCATTTCCATTTGTTTGATATATTAATTAATTTGTAAATAAAACACTTAAAGATATTTTGAAAAGAACTTCTTTTGCCCAGAATATGTACAATAGGCTTTCTTGCTCATATATTTAAGCCCCTTTTGTGAAAAATTCTCACGTGATTGAGAAAAATGGATGCCATATTTTAAATCAGCCCACCAAATAATATAAAAGTTAGTCATAATATACCAAACACTATTTCATGACTCAAATTTTACAGGCCTGTGTCATTAGTAAATAAGTTTCAAGTCTTAAACATACATGAAAGCTCAGCATTTATTTACAAAACTAGTTTAAACGAATTTATTGAAGATATATACATATAAATCGTCAAAAACATTCTTTTTTTTTTTTTTTTTAAGTATGATTTTATTTTAATCGAAGAATTTTTATATGATTAATTAGTCATTTCTATTTAATTTTACGTTATAAGAATAAAACTTTTAGCAGCCATTTTAAAATACTGAATAAGGATATTTAATTCTTTTCTAAGTTTAATTAAATAAAATGACACTGTAAAAAATTCTATTAATTTTATCAATACTACATGAAATGGTTTTATTTTTATTAATCGCTGAAGTAAATTCTTATAAATGTGTATTGATTATTCATAAATATAATTAAACATTGTTCAACACTTTTCCAATTAGTTTAGTTTTTAGTTTTGCTGAATTATGCATCTTAAAAAGTATATAGATAAATAAAATTTGTTGAATAGATTTTAGTTACTAACGTTTGTTAGAAGCTTCTTATAAATATTTGTTAATAATTGATTTTATTATTTGGATCATAAACTAGATATATCGATTTATTAATTGAATTATGTTTTAAGTTCTTGACAATTTTTTTTTATTTATTCCAATATTTATAAATGTTAGTAGAAATGAAAATTTAGAATTCAATTTAAAATTTCAATTTTTAACGCAATAGTTCCTGTAAAATGTTTTAGCCACGAAGTTACTATCGCATTCTTTCAATAAGGAAAAGTAATAATAGAATATAAAATTGAAGTAAATATTATATTTTTCAATTAAATGAAAGCAATAAAAAAATATAATATTGAAATATGTAAAAAAAAAAAAAAAAAAAAAAAAAAAAAAAAAAGTATTTAAATATGATTATAAAAAGTGTAATATAGTTAGTTTTTTATTATAGGAGAGTGCTTTATAACTCATATAAAACCTATAAACAGTTACATATTTGGTGCATTAGAAATAAATTTAAGAATGTAAAATATTAGAATAATAATGAATATAATAACAATGATCATGATGATAATAATGATAATTATACTAATAATAATAACGTATTGTAATTATAATGGATTCTATAGAAAAAACTAAGTATTTTTTTTTTTTTTTTTTTTTTTTAAGTACGTGTTTAAGTATGTTACATGACTTTCATGAATTATAACTAATAAGGAAAAAAAAAAAAAAAAAAAAAAAAAAAAAGGTTTTTTAGTCAGGAAAAGCGATGTGTTTCGAGGCATTAATTTGAGTTCAAATGTTCAAAATGGGATTTTTGTCTGAAATTTAGCAAAGCCTTTTGAATTTTTCTCTTCTGTTTTAATTTCAAAATTTAATTAAAAATTTTTTTTATCGAACTTATTCTGACTAAGTTGTAAAAAATTAGCCTAAGTTTTTTTTTTTTTTTTTTTTTTTTTTTTAGTCAAGCAATGAAATTTGAATGATAATGAGCGGGAATGCAGGAAACCATTGTTATAAAATTTTAACAAACCTTGACAATTATTATTATTAACTAGTTTAAAACAAATAGAAGGTGGACATAAACTTACATTATTCACAATGTTCTGTAGTCCGTTCTAATTGAGAGAGTGCCGCTAAATTTTGGTGAAAAATTAAGCATGACGGGGAACGAAAAGGATTCCACGAAAAAAAAAAAAAAAAGTTTCAAAAGTCACTGCTAGGGGAATACGCAGCGCTGTGTAATAGAAAAAAAGAGTTTTAAAAAATCGAAAAGCGGGGAAAATTCACGTTGTCTATTAACCCTTTATCTACCGGTTTTAAAATATTGCAGAACCTGCGTTTAAAGGAAATGGATATAACGATTTTTAAGCAAATTCGGGATTAAGGTTTTTTTCGCATGTAAAATCGATTGGACATACACGCCTCTCCAGAAAAAAACACGCTCACTGTGAATGTTTCATCCGCCGATTACAAAATATGACAAGGTTGCATTTATTCGGAAATAGATATAAAGATTTTTATGAAAGTTTGGGGTTAACTGATTTTTGGGATGAGAAAACAATTAGACTTATCCTGCTTCTCACAAGGAAGCATTCAAAAGGTGTCGTCTTCAAAAAATATTAAAATATATATATATGTGATTCTACTCTTCATAAAATACCAGAAAGTGAAAAAAATTATCGACTGAAATGAATTACAGCGATCACAAAAAAATATCAAAATTAAGCATATTTGGCGATTTCACACTGTTAAGCGATTGAACAATTAGAGGGACGCCGTTCACCACTCTTGGAGTGATTTTGAACGCTTCAATGGCGACCTCTCCATTTATTGAAAAAAAAATGTTTACAAAAACGCCAGAACTTAGTCCCAAACCGACAAAGGGCGTTGATAGAATACACATTGGAAAATTTATTTACAGGGCACTTAGTATTTGAGAACACTTTAACTCAAACGCCGGAAATAAAATCCATACCGACATTGGGCGTGAGCTTTGGCAACGAACTCATGTTATATTGAAGCATATTTTGACGAAGAGTCTTTTAGTTAGAGTCAATTCAAAAGTCAGTATGAAAAGAGCCCATAGGCTAGATAAGGAGGTGATGATAACGATTGAGAGCTTTGCACCGGGAAGTACCCTTCGCGACAAGGTGCACTGTTGATAATAGGGAGATACACTTTGGTGAACACTTTTGATGAACACTAGTTGTTGTTGATTACAATGTTGAGAATGGCACTGCGAATTTGTTGTTGCATTTGTGATGTAGAGGAATTCACTGTCACGGAAATAAAACACGCTTTCACTGTTTGAAAATCCAAGAGGTGAGATAAACAAAGAAAGCAACAATTGCAGTGATAAGTCCACAGGCCAGGTTTTTCATCCGAATCAATGAAGTGCAGCATATTGGGCAAGGAGCTCAAACACATATTTATACAAAAGGAAGGAAGGAGAGAGTGAAGAGAGAAAGAATAAATAAATAAATAAATAAATAAAATAAACAAATAAAACATTACAATTAAACTTTACAATTAAAGTAAAATGATTTAGAAAGACTTTAAATTACATTTTAAGTGATTTTTAGGACTGCAAGTGATTTTTAAAAACTGCTAGTTAGATTTGACGTGAATTTAATCTGTTCTGTTGGAAATATCCTTCAGAAGATTGTAGATTCTTTTCAGTTTAATTAAGAGGGATGGACGAGAAATAATATTTCCGAGCCAGCCCTCTGATTTTGGTACAGGATTTCTTAAGTGGTATGAACTTGTTATAGGGCAATTGAAATAAAAATGTTCTTGTGTACCCTCCTCTCCACAAGGACATACGGAGGTGCGTCGGCGATGAAATCTATAAAAATATTCTGGGAAACGCCCATGACTCGATAGGATGGCTGCAGTCTGTGGTGGCAGCGACTAATCATTAACAGCCACATTTGAAATCATTGAAAAGGTGTATCTACCATTCTCGGAATCTTCCCACCAGGTCTGCCATTCCCAAAACAAAATCTGTTTGAGTGATCTTTTTATAAAAGAGGGAGGTGCTGGCAGGGAAATGTTAACACTAACATTCTCAGTTGCACTTATGGCTAGAGAATCCGCCCATTCGTTTCCGACTACGACCCTATGGGCAGAAACGTGCGCCAGGGACGTTCGAAGATTTAGATCCTTCAAAAGGTGTTTGATTTTAAGAACCTGAGGATGTCGGGACCTGTGGCGGACAATGGCCTGCAGACCCGATAGACTGTCGCTGAAAATATGAGTTTTATTATTGATGTTGGTTTGAGTGGTGACCCATTCCAGGGCCTTTTCTATGGCGAAAACCTCCGCCTGAAAAACAGAGTTAAAGTCCTCGAGTCTGCATGACCATCGGTGACCATTCATTGTTATTAAGGACACAGAAGGCTGCCGCCACTCCATGTTCTGTTTTTGAACCATATGTAAAAATCGCCGCAGGAGCCGACTGAGAAAAACTGTTTTTTGTACATAATGTTATTAAAGAGGCAATGTCCTGTGCTGGGTGAATTTGCCAACTGGGAAGAGAGTTTTGGACATTTACACCGGGGAATAATAATAACTTCTTTAGTTGAGTATTATTTAGCTGCAGGATGTTAGTTTTCCTGTAAGAATGTTTTAGATGAACATGAGGGAACCCGGTGATGACTGTGAGGGCGTCTGTAGAGATAGTTTTATAGCCACGCGAAATTTGGAGTAAAAACATTCTTTGAACGGAGTTTACTTTAGCTTTTGCTTCTTTTGTAAGAAACCCTCCCCAGATACCTGCCCCATAAGTTAAAAGTTTGACCACAATTGTGTTGTACCGGATTTTTAATAATTTAGTAGAAATACCTCATCTCTTACCGACCATTTTCGCGGAGTTATGGAAAATTTTTAATGTTTTGATTTTAAGTTCATTAATGTGTGCTAGCCAATTAAATTTTTTGTCAATTGTTATTCCTAAAATTTTGACATGAGGTACATGTTTAACACTGACGCCATCTATCCTCATTACCGGTGTCCTTTGTAGTGGTCTTGGTTCCGAAAAAGTCAGTGCTTGAGTCTTAGAAGTCGATAAATTGGGATTAAACTGAGAAATAAGATCGCTGAAAAGGTTTAATGCCTCTCGGGCCTACCCTCCGGGTCAATCCTCCTTCTACCAGAGACAACCTGGGAGAAGTCATCCGCGTATGCAAAAGTTTTGAAACCCTTTGAATTCATTTCAATGAAGATGCTGTTGGCTATAATATTCAACAGAAGTGGGACCAAACAAGAGCCCTGTGGGCAGCCCTTTGATTGTTGAAGGTCTTTCGATTCAGGCCCCCAATTGATCATTATTTTTCTATTTGATAGATACTGTTAGGTGATTGATTTTGAGTACATGGCGGAGAAGCAAAATACGGTTCTGTTCGTACACGGCAATCTCCGTGCTAGCGAACTTATCGCCTAACAGCTCTAAATCGCTAAAACTGCTTTATTTTGATAGTTTTTTGTAGTCGCTGTAATTCATTTCAGCCGATAATTTTTTCACTTCCTGGTGTTTTATAAAGAGTAGAACCACATATAATTTTTTTCAATATTTTTTGAAGACGACACCTTTTCAATATTTCCCTGTCAGTAAAACTTGCATTTTATGTTAAATCTCTATTCGCCGGGCAAAATACAGCAAAAATTGAGTTTATCTAGAAGCGGATATGACTGTTTTGGTAAAATTTCAGCGTTTAAAGATTTTTGAGAGGAGAAACCCATCTGACCTATCCTTGTATTCTTTAAAATTAGTGTTTACTGTTAAATCCTAAACCGAAATATGGCAGATATTTGGTTTTCTTAGACATTACTTGAATGATTGATGAAACAAGATTTTTTTCAGTTAACAATTCAACCTCAACTGCCCCCACTAATGGCCTTATTCACCATTAACTTCAATCCCCAGTTCAACGCAAAAACTTGAAAAGTGCCTAAAGGCAGAGTGCAGCTTTCCAAGAAAATTTGGCACGCTGCTTCGCCCATCTAACATAAAAAAAATTCATATAATTTTTGATGGGTTCTTTTCAGATAAAAAAAAATCTGGAAAAAAATAAAATAAAAATAAATAGCGCTAGATAGCAGATGGTTTAATTTTGCTAAAAAGTTGAGCTCTAAATTTATATGCTTTTCAAGTTTTCGAGTTCAACCGGGAGTCGAAATTATTGGTGAATAGAGCCGTTAGAGATAATAATTAGCATTCACCGGGAATCCGCGCTTCGTTTTGAAAAAAAAAAAAGGGTGTGAACTTTGCTTTATTCGAAAGTATTCAAAAGATTTTGATAAAAATTTAGAGGTAGCGTGTTTTTGAGATGACATTCTGATCTCAAATGATGACATTTTGATCGACACTTTAGTAGTAAGAGCCGTAATATAGGAGCTAACTTTTTTCCCGGTGGCAACGGGGGAAAGAAAAGGGGGTAGCCAGAGTAGGGGGAGAGCAGCTGTCAATCAAATGAAGGGGGGGGATGCAGTTGTCAATCAATTGTAGGACGATACAATATGTGAATAAAATTAAAGATAATGAATTAAAATGTAATTAATGTAATTAATATTTGCTAAATTAAGGTTTTAGACGTCGTGCGTTCGTGCTGGAACATGAACAGTGTCGTAGATGATGATGGGAGAGTTTATGAATATTAATTAATCATTAATTAAGATTTAATTAATTGAGTTTCCTATAATTGAGAATTAGGGACTTGTAAATTTCTGAGTCAGCTTTGGCAGTAAACACCTGCTCCGTGACGTCACTCGCACATGTTCGAACTTGAATGCTGACTTAGTATTAATAAAGAATATTATAATTAAGATTTAATTAATTGTATTTCTTATAATTGAGAATTAGGGACTTGTAAATTTCTGAGTGAGCTTTGGCAGTAAACACCTGCTACGTGACGTCACTCGCACATGTTCGAACTTGTATGCTGACTTAGTATTAATAAAGAATATTATAATTAGTATTTAATTAATTGTATTTCTTATAATTGAGAATTAGGGACTTGTAAATTTCTGAGTCAGCTTTGGCAGTAAACACCTGCTCCGTCACGTCACTCGCACATGTTCGAACTTGAATGCTGACTTAGTATTAATAAAGAATATTATAATTAAGATTTAATTAATTGAGTTTCTTATAATTGAGAATTAGGGAATTGTAAATTTCTGAGTCAGCTTTGGCAGTAAACACCTGCTCCGTGACGTCACTCGCACATGTTCGAACTTGAATGCTGACTTAGTATTAATAAAGAATATTATAATTAAGATTTAATTAATTGAGTTTCTTATAATTGAGAATTAGGGAATTGTAAATTTCTGAGTGAGCTTTGGCAGTAAACACCTGCTCCGTGACGTCACTCGCACATGTTCGAACTTGTATGCTGACTTAGTATTAATAAAGAATATTATAATTAAGATTTAATTAATTGAGTTTCTTATAATTGAGAATTGGGGACTTGCAAAAAATTTGTTTAGGATACGATATGTTGTGATGAAGTTTCGTTCATTCCCCTTTATCCTTTTACATTTTTCCAGGAGGGGGTTAACTGTATTGAATTGGGACAGGACATGTTAGGATGGGTCAGCATGCATCTCCCCCTTCCCTTTTATATTTTTCCCTTACCAATTTTTATTTATTTATTTTATTTATTTTTTTGTTATTCATACGTGATATTGAAGGTACCAGTCCGTTTAACTTCTGCAGTCTGTGAAGTTGTGTTCGTTTTAGATGCTTGCGTCTCTTATGCAGAATTTTACTCAGTTATAAAGTTATATTGTTTGCATTATGGCTACCGGTTGCAAACGGCCTTTGGATTCAAGTTCAGAAACAGTAAGTATCTATAATTTCTTTCAATTTTTTTCTTAAAGTGTTATTTTAAAAAGAAATTTGAAAATCTTTTCATATTTAATGCTTAAAGATTACATTTGAGTTTTATATGTTGCTTATAATGGATTTTTTGCTATTTTCTAGGATGAGGGAGAGTTAACGCAACATTTTTTAGAAGTGCAGGATAATGAAGTAAGTAAATAAATGTATATATTTATATTTTATATTTAGAGAAAAACAATATATATGTATATATAGGTTTTTTAATGAGATTTCGTATAAATTTCATGTGCTTTTTTTTCTGTAATGAAATAAATATACATTGAAATATTTCTTTATTTAGGTTTTGGGTGAATTAACTCAACAGTTTTTTGAAGTAGAGGATAATCAAGTAAGTTTTATAAAATTTCTATAATAAATATTATACTTCATTTTATATTTATTTATATTTATACATTTTTTATAATTATTTATATTTATTTATTTACTTATTTATTCATTTGTTTATTAGGTTTTAGGAGAATTAACCCAGCATTTTTTCGAAGTACAGGATCATGAAGTAAGTTTTTTGTTTAATTAAATTATAATGAAAAATATCTCAATTAAATTATATATATATATATATATATATATATATACTGTTTGATTATTGTTATTATAAGAAAAAAATAACTCAGTTAAATTAATGTAATAATTTGTATAACGATGCTAAAATATATGTATATTATAGGTTGTAGGAGAACTTTCGCAGTGTTTTACTGAAGCGTCTCAGTTGTTTCGCCGCTTGCCTTTATATTACCACATTGGTCATGGCTTTGAGGTATGTCTGTTTTTTTTTAAACAGATAGCTTTTAAATTTATATATATATATCTATAACTGGCTTCTAAAAATATAAACTTTTTCTTTCATTTTTTTTTTTTTTTTTTTTTTTTTTTTTAGAATCGTCCTGGTCCATCGAACGCAGGGCCTAATTTTTATGAAAACCAGCCTTCTGCTTTTGATTATGTAAGCTGTAATTACGTATATATATTAACTCGTAATATTTTATACATAGATATTTTCATATTATATGTTATTTTTCTTTCAGCTGGATCATGCTATTATTATTGAGGAACGTTCCAGACGCCGCAATAAGAGATATCAGGCTGAAGAAATATGCATTAAAGCTTGCATAGATCCCGACAAGCTACCCGAAGACGTTCGTGACACGCCTTTGATAATGATCATGCATGTGGTAAGGCAATTATTTGTTAACATAATTAGATATGCTACCATGGGACTAAGACAATCAGACTTAATTCGATTATGCATTCAAGCAGATGGTTTGGACAAGCCTATATCTACACATTTGATGACTGTAACTGATCTAACAGTTGAAAAAGTACTTGGGATCATTAGTAAAGTATTACAGTCAAAAGAAAAAATAAAACTTGATGAAAGTTTTACTGTTGATGTCATTACTATTAGACGAGACTCTGGTGCCGGCCGCATAAGAAAAGTTGTCAACATAGAATTAGATCGTCTTAGGAAAAAAAGTATTCTATCCATTACTTCAGATGACGAAGGATTATGTTGTGCAAAGGCAATTATATTTGCTTTGGCGCACTTAAATAAAGATTCAAGACTAATAAATACTTTGAGAAATAGAAGAAATCCAGCTCTGATAAACAGAGCTCGAAATTTGCACTACACTGCTGGTGTTCCTTTGGGGGCTTGCACCTATTCAGAAATTGCAAAATTTGAAAATCATCTAAATTTACAAATTGTTGTTTTTTCATCGGAGAATCTTAACAAAGTAAGATATTTACATTATATATCAAAAAGTAATTGAGATTAAATTTTAAAAATACAGGAAAAGTTTTTTTTGTGTGTATGTGTGTTTGTGTGTGTGTGTGTATTCTATACTTTTATTTAAGTTATGATTTGATTCTATTTTTAGGTATCGTACAAAGGTTCAGAAAGAAGTAAACGTATAAACCTTTGGCTACATGATGGTCATTTTGATGTCATCAAAAGTTTAAAAGGATTTTACGCTAGTAATTTTTATTGTGAGTCTTGTGAGAAACCGTATGATCACCAAGAAAATCACCGTTGTGTAAATTCATGTTATATCTGTCAAAGAAGCCACTGCAGTAATGGAGAACCAAAGAGATGCGAGGACTGTGACCGGTTATGCAGATCAGAAGAGTGCTTTGCTGCGCATAAGGCTTTGTCAAACCAGCAAGAACTTTCACTGTGTGATCGGGTGAGTGCACTCGATAGTTTACTTTTATTTTGTTTTACCATTATTAGTTTATTATGTTTTACTTTTCTGTGGGAAAAAAAAAAAGTACAATATTTATTATTTTATTTAATAGATGTATCAGTGCAGATCATGCTGCAAACTTATCAGGAGAAAGGATTGCCCAAAAGAAAATCATGTATGTTATACAACGAAGTGTCCATCCTGTGATAAGTTCGTAGATGCCAGTAATCATAAGTGTTATCTTCGTTCTGTAGAAGCTAAAGCACCTTCTGAGAAGCTTATTTTCTTCGACTTTGAAACTGATCAGTCAACAGGGGAACACAAAGTAAATTTTGCTGTTGCTCAATACACATCAGGTGAAGAAGCTGTGTTTAAAGGATATTCTGCATGCCAAAATTTTTGTGCATGGTTATTTTCACCAAAGCACAAGGGGTATACTGCCATCGCCCACAATATGAAAGCGTAAGTATTTTTACATGAGCTATTCATTTTGTGCATTTATTTTAAAAGTTTTATTTATTTGCTTGTATTATTTTTTTTATATTTATAAATAGATTTGATGGACAGTTCGTAATGGCGTGGATTTTAGAGCAAGGCACTACTCCAACAATAATAGCAAATGGTTCTATGATTATGAGTATTCACCATAAAACTTTAGATATTCGAGTAATTGACTCCCTCAATTTTTTACCAATGCCTTTATCAAGGTTACCTTCATGTTTTGGTATTCAGGAATTGAAGAAGGGCTATTTCCCTCACCTTTTTAACTTGCAAGAAAATCAAAGTTATGTTGGCTTAACTCCAGAAGCCAAATACTACAGCCCAGACACCATGTCACCTGCAAGTCGTGCTGAATTTTTTTCATGGCACGAAGAACACAAGACAGATATTTTTGATTTTCAGAAAGAAATGTTAGAATATTGCAGGTAATAATGTCTTTAAATTGTAATTTTTAAGACTTTATCTATTATCAGATTTTAAACAAATTTTACTCTGCTTTATTTTAGATCTGATGTAGATATACTTCGTAAATGTAGCTTAGTATTTCGTACACAGTTTTTGGAGATAGCAGAAGTAGATCCATTTCGGTAATTGTTTCATAACCTTTGCTTTTCTTTCTTTTTAATCTATTTTTTTTAATTATACATACATACATATATATATATATATATACATTTTTTTTCCCCAGTTACATAACTATTGCCTCAGCATGCATGGCTGCGTATCGGAGTAAGCATATACAAGATGATACCATTGGAATGGTTCCTGTTAATGGCTATACGACTCGTATGAATTACAGCCCTGACTCCATACGATGGTTAGATTATCTAGCATCTAAAGAGGGTATTGAGATCAAACATGCATTGAATGGTAAAGGTGAAACCAAAATTGCAGGTTTCTACGTTGACGGATTTTGTCAGGAAACAAGAACAGTTTATCAGTTTCATGTAAGATATTTTTCAATCTATATCTACTAATTTTTAATATTAGTAGATATAATATATATATATATATATATATATATATATATATAGTGTGTGTATTTATAATTATTTAACTTTTTAGGGTTGTTTCTATCATGGATGCGAGTACTGTTTCGATGGTGATATTACGAATCCTCTGAATGGTGTGTGTATGTCTTCACTTAGAAATAAAACCACAGAAACAACTTTAAAAATAAAAGCAGAAGGCTTTAATGTCGTGGAGATGTGGGAGCATACATTTCACGAGTTGAAAAAATCAGATACAGAGCTGAAGAAATTCTTGGAATCTCATTCGATGAAGAATAGATTAAATCCTCGTGATGCTTTCTTTGGTGGCAGGACAAATGCCATAAAATTACTTCATGAAGGTACTGCCAAGTACATTGATTTTACATCGCTTTATCCTTGGGTAATTCATTTTTTTTTTTTTTTTTTTTTTTTTTTTTTTTTTTTGTATTGTATTGACTATTTTTAAAGTGCTTATTTTATTTGTTATGTCTTACATGTAATTTTTAATAGGTTAATAAATACTGCCAGTACCCTATTGGGCATCCAGATATAATCACTGAAAAGTTTGACGACATTGATAATTATTTTGGATTGGTGCACTGCAAAGTGATTCCACCCAGAGGATTATACTTCCCAGTGTTGCCATTCAGATGCAATGAGAAATTGATGTTTCCTTTATGCAGAACCTGTGCTGAAAATAACCAACAAACTACATGCCACCACAACGACGAAGAACGTTCAATTATAGGGACATGGGTATCCGAAGAATTGAAACTTGCAGTAAAGAAAGGATATATTATTTCACAAGTAAGTGTATTGTTAGCTAAAATCAGAAAAAAAATTACACAGATATTTTTTAATCATTTTAAACTGGCGTGTTTTTCATTTTTCTTTAGATGTTTGAAGTGTATCATTTTCAAGAAACGTCGACAACTTTGTTCAAGTCATATATAGACTTATTCCTAAAGATAAAGCAAGAAAGTAGTGGTTGGCCAAGTCAATGTACGACTGAAGAAGAGAAAAAAAAATATATTGATCAGTATCTGGAAAAAGAAGGCGTTCTGCTTGATCCAGAATCCATAGAGAAAAATCCCGGAAGACGACAAGTCGCTAAGCTGGCTTTAAACAGCTTCTGGGGACGGTAAATATAATTTTTCATTTATTTATTTATTTATTGTATGTATTCTTTATGCATATAATGAAAGAAAATTCAAAATTATTATTTTTTTTCGCAGTTGGGGAATGAACTGCAATAAATCACAGATTACGTACGTTAACACTGTCCCTGCATTTAACAAGTTGCTGAGTGACTGTACAAAGAACGTGAGTCTTTTCTTTACTTATTATTGCATACACACACACACACACACACACACACACACACATTAATATCACATTTTTTGCTAATTTTTTTTAAATTTTCATATGTTTCAGATAAAAGATGTTTATATTGCATCTTCAGAGGTTGCAGCTATCCATTGGGACACAACGGTAAACTTCATCAAACAAGATATTTCCACAAATGTTTTTCTAGCTGCGTTTACCACCTCGTGGGCAAGGCTGAAATTATATGACAGCTTGGATAAATTAGGAGAAAGTGTGTTATATCACGACACGGACTCAGTGATTTACGCTTCAAATGGAAAAAATGATCCCCCAATTGGAAACTTTTTAGGGGAGTTCACTGACGAATTAGAGGGAGAAGTAATCACTACTTTTGTTTCTGGTAAGTGATATATATATATATGTGTGTGTGTACCATATTCCTAAAATACACTGTAACTATTATGAACTATATTTCATTTTTATTAAAAAAAGATTTATTTATTTAAGGAGGTCCCAAAAATTATGCGTATGAAACATCTACTGGGAAGACATGTTGTAAAGTTAGAGGATTCACCTTGAATTTCCGAAACTCGAAATTAATAAATTTTGATGTTATAAAAAATATGATATGCCATAAAGAGGAAGCTGCTATTCCGATACAAAATCCATCAAAGATCTCCAGAGATGCCAAACGGCGTAAAGTTATAAATAAGCCAGAAACTAAATTGTATAAAATGACATATAATAAACGAGTCATTCAAGAAAATTTCTCAACTTTGCCATATGGCTTTTAAAACTTTTGTACAGTCTGTTATTATAATTTGAATTTTAATTATTTCTGTAATATGCAATAGATAAATGTTAATTCAATAAAAAAATTTTTAATATTTTTCGAGTTCTTTTTTTGTGTACACAAACACACGCACACACATAGAAAAAGAAACAGAGAAAGAATTAATTTCTATAATAACAACAACAACTGATAAAAAACAAGAATGGAGCTAGATTAAAAAAAGTATTTATTATTTATTTTTTTAAAAAAAAATGAGTTACAAAGTTTAGTATTTTAACCAAGTTATAGAAGGTAATTTCCCTTTTCTTGATTTGGGTTTAGCATACATAGTTTTAACATTAGTTAAATAAATATTTTTTATAAACTGCTGAGGGAAATTATATTTGTGAAGCATTGTCTTGAATTCTTCAAAAGCAATAGGTGTTCGAGTTCTATTTCGTAATAAGAAATTGATAAGTTGAATTATATCTGAACCCTGAACGACATTATTATTCAATGCAAGTTCTTTGTTTTTATTCCACAGAATTTTATTTAGTTTTAAGAAATCGATTATTTGTTGAGCAATATTTATATATTTTTTAGGAACGGAATTTAATATTTCATTTTCGATATTAGAAATGTTCTCAATAGGCTCATTTTTTTCTTCTTGAGGAGGTTTCACGCTGTTAACACTTGGAAAGGTGACGAATTTTTGTAAAGTTTGAACATAGAGTTTAACTTTTTCATCGTCATCAATTTTCTTCTTTAAAATATCTGTAATTTGCTTATCCAAATCAGATAGATGTTCATCAATGAATTGTTGATCTTGATCAATTGGAATTAATCTAAATTTACGCGCGAACTCCATTAATGATTGAACTTAATACTGATACTGCTGCTGGAATGAGAATAGATAGAAAACCGTCTCCTTTTTGTACTAAAAGTCGTCTTTTCTTAAACAAGGGAAGTTTCTTATCTCCTAAGTGGCGTAAAATCTTTTTATAACGAATTAATCTGCCTTTTTGACGTTTGTTAACAGGTATATTACCCTTTAAAAGATTCAAAGCGCATTCACAGACTCCTTTTATAATACTGTTAGGACATTTTCTAAGAAATGTTGATTTTTTTTTAATCTTGTGCAACAATTTCAAGTGTTCGATTGTTGACATCTTGAACACAAATGGCATACACAAAGAATGATCTTTCATTTATATACATTACATAAGACAGTTCTACTTACATATATTTTTAATGAACGGTTTAAGGTTAAGTCATTTTTACTTAAAAAAAAGTTTTTCTAATATTTTGGTATAAATAATTTTATATAAGAGATGTTGACTCGATAAAGTTTCCAGACAAATGATTTTATCGTGGTTCATATACATAATGTTTATCACCTGGAAATATTCCTGTGCGCAAACGAACGCGATCAAAGGTTTCTGGTCTTAAATCAATTAATAAGTAACTGTAAGGTAAAAAAGTAGCATCATTAAAAATTTCCTGAAAAGCCTTTGTTTTACCAGGAAACATTTGTCTGGCTAAATGCATTATTTGGCTTTTATCTCTTGGATTTTTATAAATTACCATATAATGCGTATTTAAATTAACATTTCGCATTTCCTTACCTTGATGAAACAAATTTTGCGTTATAAAAATGATAGAAAGTTTCCTATGATGGCTTCCTTTTGTAAAAAGTTTACTTAATCGTGCATCATTCGACAATTCAGTCATTAAGTCATCTATAATAATTAAAACATTTTGTAGGGTGCTAATATTAGAAGGTAAGCCTTCTTCGAAATGTACGTTTTTCATTGTATCAAAAAGTGGTTGATAGCTGCCATAACAGTAAATAATAGATGATGGCATAGGTTGTAAAAATTTATAATCAATTAATTTTTTAACAAAAAATGTCTTTCCCGAACCTGTCGGTCCACTTATAAGACAGGTTGAAGGATGTACTAGCTTGAGGTGTTCCATTTTTCTAAATGATAAAAGAAATGGAGAGAACTAATATTTATAGTTAGCATAAAATATCTACGCAACCATTTATTGTAGTTGCCGCGAAATAACATCCACCAAAAGAATTAACGATATTTTTCAGTCTAAGCAGTGATTCTGAAGAACAGCTACAGATATTTGGATGCAATCACAACCTTTATATATATATATATATATATATATAATTTGTATTACACATGTGAAAAGTTTAAAAATTCGTGACATTGAATAAAACTTTTTAAATCAATGTTTTAATAAATTTTATATATTTCAGCTGTCGTTTTATTCTGAAGAAGATTTATTCTTTCTTAGGGCATACAAATATCAATATAACTTTTTATTATTTATTTTACAAAAAATCATTTCGTTAAAATTTATTGTTATTTCTGTATTGTTTTAAATTTTTATTTGATAGTACAATAAAAAATAATAAACATATGCTTTTTGAATTAAAATTTATTTCTTAAAAATCATATTTACACCATACCTTTTTTTTACAAATAGGTATAATCGAAAATCATTTTTCTTTTTAGATAACTCATTTACAATAGATTTCATACATTGACCTTGACACCGTTTTACAGTGAAATAAATACAATATTGTCCACAAACATTTGAAGTTAAACTTTGAAGAATTGTCTGGTTCCATTCAATTTGCTGATACTTCTTAATGAAACTTGTTATGTCTTTACCATAGGTTGTGTGGGGTAATCCAAAGGAATCAAAAAATTCAACAGTTTTTTTGTCTTGAATGTAAACCGCAAGCCAATGCGTCCCTTTTTCATTATGTTTATCTGTGTTAAGCACTAAGGCACAAGGGAATGTTTGAATAACAGGTATTTTATCCGAAGGAAAAACACCTATGAAATATCTGGCAGAGACGGGATCATGGGATAAAATATTTTGAATCTGTGACGAATTCATCAGTTTCCAAAATCATAAAGAATATTTCTAGATTTGTTGATTTCAATTAAGTTTTCAAATTCAGCATAGACCACTAGAGAAATTGTTTGCTCCAAAGCAGAACCAAACTTTACTTCTAATCTTAAATTACTGTGACGAATAAGATTTAAATGTGAGCCATCACATAAATCAGGAGATAAATCAAAGCAAAATAAACTATATCCTTCTGAAAATTCTGATCTTGAAAGATATAAACCTTTATCTTCTGCATTCATAAATAAATTTTGATAAGCTCTGATAAAATTATTTTTGCTAAAGTTAGGCTGAAGTGGATTATGAGGAACCGGTTGACCGTCTATATAGACTCCTATGAAATTAATATTGTAATGTTTAAACTCAAAGGGAGACTTTTTATAGTTTCCATTGAAGGCGTCATTGTCAACACAAGCGATCACAATTCTATTTGGCATCTGTCCAGTAAAAATATTATCTTGAACATAACTCATATTACCTGCAGGAATGGAATAGGCTTTGCAGAGTACTCTGTTGATAGGATATTTAGCTGTATTGGTTTCGAGAGTTTTTGCATGTCCTAAAATTACGCCTGGGCTAACTCTTACTTTTCGTACAAATAAAGAAGCATGTTCCAGGGACACTTTAAACTCATGTTCATCCCCTAATAAACAAAATTCTGGTTTACTACGAATAAGTTTAATTTTTACATCTACCATATTTAGAAGAAGTCTTTCTTGATGAAATAAGTCGAGGTGTAACCTTCCTATCATGTCAACTGATGAACTGAGTTTAAATAATTCAGCTCGTTTTATAAACCCTTCATTAGGATTTATGTCTGCCGGATCAAAAACATTCATTCGACCAGCAGTATCTTTAAAAAATAATTCTGAAGATAGCTGAGATGTTTTTGTATCATAACCATGATTGAGCAATTTCTCAATCATTGCTCGATAGGGATAAGTATTATTACTTGATGAAACAAGTCTTTCGTTTAAGCTGATATCTACTTGAGAAAACATGGAATGTAAAAAGAGATTTACAGGTCCCACTTTGCTTTTATCTGTAATTGGATTCCCGTCTTTCATTAAAATTTTTACTTTAACATACAGCTGAGTTTGTGACAAATCAAGATATTCTTCTCCACTTCCCGAAATGTTAAATTCTACAGGACCTCCATCAGAAGCATTGGAAAGTGGATGAAATTCAACCCACTGACCTCTTTCTATAACAGTTTGTGTTGGAGGCAGATCAAATAACTCTAATTCCGATTTCACGCATTCTGGAGAACCCTTTAAAAGAAAAGCCATGATATCGTACGAATATAATTAGTCAAAAATGTCACGTCTTTGCACCCTTCGTGCTTTAGATATAATGAAGTTTTTAGTATGTTTCCTCTTTCTTTTAAGCTTTCCATGGCCAATCATTTCATCTGCTTTTTTAACTGCTTTTTTGGCTAATATCTTCCCCGTTTCTTTTGCTCTAGTTTTTAGAGATGATTTAAAATTTTCGCCAGATAACATATCGTTTGCAATCATAGTACCAGTCCGTAAAGCTTCTTTTCCAACAGTTTTTGCTCCATTTATCAACAAAGGCATTGCACTGCGAAAGAGTTTTGAAAAAAATCCACCAATACCATGTCCTCTTTGTAAAACTGTTCCTTTGTAATACGGCAAACCTCTTCCAGTTTGTATTGAATAATAATCTTCAAATTTTTTGGTACAACATGTATAAGGCACTAACATTTTTTCACCGATCTTTCTTTCTCGCAAACAAAAATAAAAATGAAAGTTTTTATCCAAAGTAAGGTTCTTTTATAGGATTTGTCTCAGCCGAAAATGCAAAGTGACAAAAACTTTACCCCTTTCAAAAGGCACCAACTCTCCAGAATGGAGTCTTATATCAATATGTACCGTCTGAAAATGCTGACGAGTAACTGGTAAGTAAAAAGGTCTAGAATATTGGGCATTTATAATTTCTCCATCATGTCCTTCAACACTCACAATCTTTAACAGAGGAGCTTGTACATCGCCTACGATTTGTGGTTCGACAAGATCACAGTACAAATACATAACAGGAAAAGAAGATTTCGGATCAGCTACAAAAGGACTTTGATGAACACCTATATATTCTCCTGGCTGAAAACCCAACAACTGCGCTAAACCTTGATTCAGAATCACTTTCGATTTCTCATCCGTCTTAATTTTCACTCGTTTGGTTACTGAATTATAATAAAAATCAATTTTATTTTTATGTGATGCTATCGTCATACCTTTAATAAGATCAGGTATCGTTTCATAACAACCTGGGGGAACTCTTCTACCTTCCAATATTCCATCACCTAAGTCAAAACCAAATAAATTATTATCTTTTCGAACATTGTACCACGTATGTGGATAAATCAAATCGACCAAAGCCATTTCCCATTCACCATTTAATGTTATGGGACTGGGCAACTGGGTAGTGAATTGAGATATTTTATTTTGTGGAAAAAAGCTCAGAGAGCTATCGCTAATCAGTGTTATATAGAAGGACATCTTTTAAAAAATGAAAAGGTAAGTAAAATAGTTGTCTTTTTATATCATTTTGACTTTATCAACCCATATGTTAAATTTTTCAGGATAACCCTGAAATTTTACGAAGTATTCTGTTTTTCCTTTTCTTTTTCTCGTCCTTAAAACTTTTTCTACAGGATAATACCCTGAATCTGATATTTTTTGCAGTTCTTCTCCATAAAAAGTACCCTCTATCTCATCTCCAGCTAAATCTTTTAACTTATATACAGTTGGATTTCTATTAACAATTTTATAAACCGTAAAAATTTCCCTTGTCCAGTTCTGTTCATACCCTTTTTCAAAACGCAATTTCTCTCTACTGATTCGGACAGTATCACCTATTTTGAATGCTAACTTTGGTGTAATACTTGTCTCATGTCCATACAACGTTTGCCAAACTTGATTTTGATTATTTATTGTGACTGCTTCTGGTTCCATCTTGATACTACGATGCCAAGTTTTATTATAACTTTGTACTAATTTTTTTATTACATCAATGTAACGCTTTGTATTCATTTCAGTAAAATATTTATACATTTTTGTTTTTAAAGTACGATTAAAGCGTTCAACTATAGAAGCTTTTGTTGAATTATACGTTGTAAAAAAATGAACACCTTTTTTTTCCAAATAATTTTGAAATTGGCGGTTCTTAAATTCGCTGCCAGCATCTGATTGAAGCTTAATAGGCAATCTTTCTAAAAAGATTTTTTCAAATGCTTTAACAATAGTATTTGATTTTTTGTCTTTTAATGGGATAGCCCAAGCATATTTTGATAAAACATCTATGCATGTCAACAAATATCTGAAACCATCGTTGAATTTCGCTAAAGATTGCATGTCTACCAAATCAGTCTGAAACTGCTCATTAAGTCCTCCTACAATTACTCTATTCCTCGTAAATTTATGTCTCAAAGGTTTGTGTAAAGTATAAGAATCTTTCTTTTCTAGCCATTTTTTAATATCTTTACTCTTAACTTTGCCTTTTAAGGCACGATGTAAAATATTCAATCCTCCAAAGCTGCAAGGTAAAGCAGGATCACGATACAATTTATCAAGTTGATGTGACATTTTCTTGTGGTGTTGATCTCGTGAAACCATGACTTAAAATGAATTCATAGCGGCAATTTTTTTTTATTTATACATGATTTTCTCTTAACATATAATTTACTTTAAAATGTTTTTATAGATTATGCATTATACTACTACTATATTATTATTATTTTTACCTTCCACACATACACACATTTATTCTATTAATATTAAATTAAACTAAATAGAATTTAAAGAACACAGAAAAACAAATATATAGTTTACAAATACGAATTTTATTCAAATTAACAATAAATTTTATACAAACAATTAATTTTCAGAAATAATTATTAAATCTTTAGACAGAGTATCTTCTTCGCCAACATATTTTTTTTCAATAGACTCGAATATCTTTTTCACATCAATAGCATCGAAAAATTCTTCTTGACCAAGTACATAATTAAAGTCAATATTTAAATTTTTCTTTACAATGTCTTTAGCAACGTCATGCATATTAATTAAATACAATGCCAATTCAAAGTATTGTGACCACTTTTCAGATCGACTTTTAGATTTACAATCATGCATAAAATCTAGAGAGTATGATTCGCGACATCCAAAGCAATTAATTAACTCTGTAATTTTTATAGTAAGAGCAACAGTCAAAGCTTTATCCAGTGAGTCCAACAGTTCTAAAAATGCATCGCAATTATTCACTGGGTGAAAATTTAGTTCAGGGTTGCTAAGCTCTTTAGCAATAAAATACGATAAAGAATATGTAATGAGTCCATCTTTAACACGATCCGTAATTCCACTAATAAAGTTATAAAGTTTTCCTAGCTCTGGACCTGTTAGCACAACAACTTCAGGAACAAATTCCATACTTAAGTTTTTCCGCTGAAAAAGTCTCTGAAAAGAAAATACTGGCACGCCATCCTTGATTTGTTTGGAAATAGACAAATCCCTCTCAATAACAAAAACTTTATCGAATGATTTGTGATTAAGAATAGTTTTTAACTCACAACAAAGGGAATGCCATACCTTTGGTGATAAAGATACTCCACTTTTAGTAGGCTGTAGCACGCCATCCTCATCTGCAATATATCTCCTAATGTGCACACGAGTAAATCCAAGAAAATGATTCACAGAAACAAAATTTTCTCCACCAAGGTGTTTTCGGTCCAAAGAATCAGTCACACATTTTGTAGTTTTAGCATGGCCTTTCATCTTGGTATTAGCATCATTTTCCTGTCGTTCTAGGTTCTAAAATTTAGAAAGAAATAAAAATTATTCACGTAAAATTCGTGAAACACAAGCGCACATAATATAAATAATATAAATAAAGAATGAGATTTTTTAGAAACAAAAATATAAATTACAGAGTTACTTACATCAGATTCTTTTTTCATCTTGTTTCTTGCCAATGAAGAATCATCACTTTTCCTTTTAGTCGTAAACGCCATAGTTTTCAACGGCAGAAGGCAACAGAAGAGAGAGCTATAATCCAAACGCAGCTTCACTCGCTGAAATAAACAGAGGTACTGAAATATCCTTCGGTTGCCAACAGTCGTTTACCTAATAATAAGAGCAAGTCGTGTTGCCACTCCATAAAAAATCTTCACAAGGAACAACTCAACTTTACAATTGATAGCAGTTTCCCCTTATTCTGAAAAACAACTCAACAATGTCATGAGTTCATTCACTCCAGTTTTCAAGTTCAAACATGTGCGAGTGACGTCACGGAGCAGGTGTTTACTGCCAAAGCTGACTCAGAAATTTACAAGTCCCTAATTCTCAATTATAAGAAATACAATTAATTAAATCCTAATTATAATATTCTTTATTAATACTAAGTCAGCATACAAGTTCGAACATGTGCGGATGACGTCACGGAGCAGGTGTTTACTACCAAAGCTCACTCAGAAATTTACAAGTCCCTAATTCTCAATTATAAGAAATACAATTAATTAAATACTAATTATAATATTCTTTATTAATACTAAGTCAGCATACAAGTTCGAACATGTGCGAGTGACGTCACGTAGCAGGTGTTTACTGCCAAAGCTCACTCAGAAATTTACAAGTCCCTAATTCTCAATTATAAGAAATACAATTAATTAAATCTTAATTTTAATATTCTTTATTAATACTAAGTCAGCATTCAAGTTCGAACATGTGCGAGTGACGTCACGGAGCAGGTGTTTACTGCCAAAGCTGACTCAGAAATTTACAAGTCCCTAATTCTCAATTATAGGAAACTCAATTAATTAAATCTTAATTAATGATTAATTAATATTCATAAACTCTCCCATCATCATCTACGACACTGTTCATGTTCCAGCACGAACGCACGACGTCTAAAACCTTAATTTAGCAAATATTAATTACATTAATTACATTTTAATTCATTATCTTTAATTTTATTCACATATTGTATCGTCCTACAATTGATTGACAACTGCATCCCCCCCCTTCATTTGATTGACAGCTGCTCTCCCCCTACTCTGGCTACCCCCTTTTCTTTCCCCCGTTGCCACCGGGAAAAAAGTTAGCTCCTATATTACGGCTCTTACTACTCACTTTCTTTCGATATTACCAACACCTTCAGACTAATTGGCGTTGATTCATTTTCTTCCTCATATATATTAGCAGTCGCTGGTAACCTGTGCTTTACCTTGAACAAAATGTGTCAGAAGCCTGATTTTCTAGAAAACTGTTGGAAATATTTTTATAAAAAGTTATATTTAGAATTTTGCGATGATAATTCGATTGGACATTTTCTTATAACAAGAAAAAATATCTTTTAACGGTATGTCGCGTTCAGTGCAAGATACTATTAAATTAATAGAAATGGGCTAATAAATAAGAAATAGGCTAAATAATTATATGGGGCTAGTAACTAATAAGAAATATATTTCTGAGAACAAGTCACTGTATTTACATTACAAATGATTATTACAAAGAGACAAGGTGAACTCGCTCAAACGAAATATAATATAAAGTATCGAATTTATAGAGCACATTTGTCATGAAGTTAAAATAATAAAGCATAGGCAAAATGTAACTATGGCTGTATAAGGGCGTATCATCAATGGAATTTTTAAATCATCGATTATAAAGAAAGAAAATTATAATCATATCTGAGAATATAGTACGCCATAAGCATGTTTATAAGCATAGTATGTAGCTATTAAAGATGTGAGCAATGTAGAAAACCGGAAATAAACCGAAGTTTTGGAGAAGGGAATTTTGAAAATTTCAAAAACATGAAAATTTTGGAGGGTTTAGAATGTTACGTTTTAAAAATGTCCCGGTACCATCAAAGTAAAATTTTATAACTAAAATCATTATTAAAGAAATATTAATAGGCGGAATAATTTAAGGCAAATCTTTAATGAATTAATAATTTTTATTTGTTTAATATTTCCCATAAAAATTTAACACAGCTATGCAATTTTCGATTGAAATATAGCAACCAGATAGATACATAAGGATATAGTACAAGATGTAAAACTTTAACAAATAAATAAATTATATTATATTAAATTATTAAATTATATTCATAGAATTAAAAAAATAAAATAAAATAAAAATAAAATAAAATAAAATAAATAAATGCAACATTCATTTTTAAAAATATTTTTTAAAAATTAGAAACTTCATTTGATTTCATTCTTTAAAATTTTAAGTAGTGATAAAAATTTAAATAACAGACTACCTTATAAATGAAATTGATATGTAACATACCATTGCTCATTCATACCATTTTAAAACTAATTTGATTCTCTAAAACAATTTCTTCGAAATCAAATTAACTAATAGCTTATGTACTTTGGACTTTTATAGATTTATTGATAATATTCCTATATAACACTGTATTGGTGGCAGAATTAAAAAGTAATAATTCCATATACATAGATTAATGTATATATATATATATATATATATATTGATATTTGAAATTGATTATGCTAAATCTGCAGTAATTATAATCAATATATGGAAATAAAGTACATTAGCAAAATTATTAACGGTTAATTATATACTATCATCTTTAATAGAGTTAATCACACGTATTAGAAAAAATGGAATTAAAATTATTTATTTATTGTTAGTACGAGTTCTGGTTTCAAAAACATAAATAGAAAAAAAAAATATTTTAGTCAAGTTAAGTCACAGCACCTATTTACTGATAATATAGATCTGCATTCTCTTCACAGTTTTCTGAACCCGACGGAAGCATTTTCCGGGGCTCACTTTCGGTACAACCTTTCTGCTCCTGTCAATAAGAAGGAATTCGTGTTAGACCATATCAGACAATTGGTCTTGAAAGCCATTAATAAAATTCCTAAAATTGACATCAAGATATTTACTGACGGCAGAAAAATCGCCGATCTTGCTGATAGAGGCATCTACATTGAAACACCGGAGTATGGAATTTCTCTTTATCAACGTAGCCTAGACTTATGTTCTGTATTCAGAAGCGAATTATTTGCCTACGATGAGGGTCTCGAAATGGTTTTGAGCAAAAGTAACTATGGAGATCTCTTGATACTTACTGACAGCTGAAGACCAATGCAACATCTCTGTAACTGGAACCGCATCGGTAATAAAACAAGTACCTCAATCCTTCACAAACTGAAGGTCATTTCTCTACAGTATGATATATCTCATAAGGATAATTAGGATCATGATCTGCAGAGTGAAAAATAAGAAAACGGAAAAGCAGAGCACGCATAAGTTGGTATGTTTCTGGGATCATGAGGGCTTCTGGATTTCTCGGCCGTGGGAATTATAGAGTTAATATATAGAGTTAATATGAATTCATAAAAAGGTACTGGTTGTAGTACTTAGTTGAACAGTTTATCATATATCGAATTAAGGTAAACTGTTTTATTAATATTTCATACTATTTACAGTGAAACTGTTAAAAAATATTGTTGCTATGTATGTTGCAATGTTAAATACATAATAATAATAAACCAAATATATATATATATATATATATTTTAAATAAATAATTTATGTGATTGTGTATGAGAGAGACAGAGAGAAAGATAGTCTGTGCATTGACACACACACACACACAAAAAAAAAAAAAAAAAAAAAAAGGTAAATATACTTAGTTCTGATAAATAGTTTAGAGCAATTTATGCCAAAACTTCTGCACCTACAAAATTATTTGTATTATTTTATTTGAAATTATAAAAATATTTCAATTTATATATTAAAGTTATTATAGTTCTTATATAATTTATTAACGGAATTTGTTTAATTTTATTTATTCGACTCGCTTAAGACTCACTAGATCTCACTGAACAGATTCTTAACGCAATCAGAAATCACAGCAAGGATTATATTGACAGATCTAATCTCTAATCTCTCAGAGCGAATATTTCCTGATGACTCAAATAGAAACAAATCCAAATCCCTAAAGTACATTCATAGAAATGTTGTATCAAGAGACCATTTACAGTTCCTTAGAAAGAAAAAAAAAAACTTCTTAAAAAAAGCAAATTTTATGTGGCAATACTTATAAGCCTTGGTCAATTATAATGTATATATATATATATATATATTCTTTAAATTAATATATTACAATACCTTTGGGCGATTATTTCATCCAACTTAATAAGCAAATAAATAAATAAAAATTAAGCCTGAAATATATATGCATTTATTTATGTAACACATAGATATATGTTAAAAAAAGAAGTTATCGAGAGAAAAAATATTAATAATAATAAATAAAAATAACAAGAATTCCATCAAATGATATAAGAAATTAGAGAGTATGATGGTGTAAAATTTAAAGCCGATATTCACTCTAGGAGTCTAGTCCTGAGTAGAATGAATTTCGAGGCTATGCGGCGTCATTTTAATCATAATAAATAAAAAAGTAGTGCAATAATTTTTATTGAAATAGATTTTAGTTGTTTTTACACTCTTATTTAATATTTTTCTTTTTTTTTTTATTATCGCATGCTTTCTACACTCACTTATGCCAGCCTGCTCATTACATAATTTTGGGATTAATTTTATTCGATTTATCAGATCCATATATTATCATTGTTTTACACTTTTATTAAATGTCAAATATGTCATCATATTAAATTTAACTTTAAACTGACAAAAATTACATCTTCGTAAAAAAAAACAAGCTCAAGCCAAATAATAAATAAATAGATACAACATCAAATTACATAAGTAAAAATTGAATTAAATGTAAATCGATTTTCATATTTAATTAAAAAATGATAAAAAATAACAGCAAATGCTCTACAGATTTTTCACATGATTATAAAAAAAGAAAAACAAAAAGAATGTATTTTGTGGAAATGTTTATGCTCACATGGAAATCTGCTGAAGTATCATTTTATTTAATGTAAAATGAGTTCTTTTATCACTATCGTCTTTTTGAATTACAGTTAGTTCTGCGAATTTTTTCTTTACAGTCATTCTTTTTACAGCGAAAAAATGAAAAAGGAATCAGAAATTTCATTAAATGTGTTTGTGTGTTTTCTATGTAAGTAAATCATGTAAAAATATGTATGCACATATTTCCCAAATATGAGCACCAAGGCTTTTTCAAATCTTCCAGATATTGGAATGTGTTTCAAAATCTATTAATCATGCATGATTTTACTTGCTTTCGCACGTAAAAAATATCAATTTTTGATTTTTTGGAGGAAAAAAAAACCACATTATTTTGAAAATCACTTTTTATGAGTAACTTTTCTCATGTAATATAAGTTGTATATTTCGAAAAACGACTCTTAGAAAAACGTATTGGAAAGAAAGAAAGCACTATCAATTTTCAAAAGGAATTGCAAAAATTTATTTCTATGCATTTTACTGTTATAAATAATTGATTTTATAAAATTAATCTTTACAAATATTAATTTGCTATATATGAAAAACAATTAAAACTAAAACCAAAACTTAGGACTCATTCAACCTATCTTAATTTAAAGGGCATTTAAAGACTAAATGAAAAAAAAAAATGATTTCATAAAAAAAAAAAAAAAAAAAAAAAAATTAAAACACTAGTGGATCTGCAGATCAGGAGACTCAACGTCCTATTTACATAACACACTATTCAACAGATCAATTTTATTTATCCCTTATTCTATAATGTATATATCGACTCGATTGACTTGCTACATAAACGGAAACGTTTCTGAGGGGGGCATCTCAACCCCCCCACTTTATCTTTCTTTCTATACCTATGTGTACATATCTGTATATATATATATGTATTCCTAACAATTGATAGTCTTGTATTAATTCCCTGTAATTCATAAATATTTGTACCAAATTTCATGCAAAATGATTACATAACTTATCGGAATTCTTTTGTGCAACCCTGTAAACTAATTAGCAATTCTATGCTCACATTTTTCCACAGAAAAACATGACTTTAAAATAAAAAAAAAATTCTTTAAACTTCATTTACTATTTGTTTGGCAGGAAGAAGATTTATAATTAATCTGTAACTATGATATGACGGGGCGTACATCTACATTTTTAACGCATAGAATTTAATAAACGACTAAGAACAATTACAGCTGACATACACATGTTTCACAAACGATTACATACTGAAGACGGATCTGTTTTAGCATTAAAACAAGTAAAGAGGAATAAACAGATCATTGATTGGACAGTACAGTTCACATGTACCTGTACATTTATGTGACATCACGTACTAGAACCGATGAATTTAATCAGGAACATAATAATGAAATACACCATATATAATACGGTGTAACCATGTTAAAATACACTTTTAAGAAATACCGCTATAGACCGTATTAGTACAATATTCTTTTATATATCCTGGAAATATAGCCACAGTTATTACATATATATAATAAAAGAATACATCTAATTAGTTATAACTCATAAATATTTTAATCTAATTTTACATAATTTGGAAAATTACAGAATGTCACCGGAATTCTTTTGTGTGGTACCGTAAATAAATTACTTAGTCTATACTTTAGAGAGTAAACTTTTAGAGAGTAAACATGCTTTAAGAGTAAACATGCTTTTAAGCATCTTTAGAATCTGTGCTAATTCTATTAAGTTTAATGCAGTATAAACCTGTTAAAATGCGCTTAAATAAAAAAAATTCATAGTCTCTAATGTTACAAAATTCTTTTGTGTGTTTTTGTAAATGAACCATAAACATTGTATACACCAGCAAAAACTAATTCAACTTATTCTACGTTTATCATGAATAATTGTTCGAAATTTGACGTAATTTGGATGATTACGTGATGTTGTCGGTAAACGTGTGTAAGGTCCTGTACATTAAATAGGAAGCCTAAGCGCATATATTTCTATAAAAGACATGAGTGAAAGCATCTCAGTAATGTACGCTAATTTTATTTTGTTGGATGCAGAGTAACGATGTTAAAACGCGTTTAAACGAAAATAGCCCATAGACCGCATTGATACGAAAAATTTTGGTGTGTCCCTGTACACGAACTACAAATAATATAGAAATAAAAGAAAACATGCAGCTATTTCTACAAAGAGTTTGAACGCGTGCACCAATTTAGAAATCAATCGGAGGATGTTTGCGGCCGCTATTGCAGTACATACAAATACTGTCCATAGGCCGTAATGATAAGAAAAACTTTTGGCGTGTCCCTGTACACGAACTACAAATGGAATATACACCAAAAATTATACAGCTAATTCTGTGGGGTTCATGAATATGAGTACGAAATTACAAGTCAATAGCGTCATTTTTGCTACCACTATCGCGAGACAAACAGACAGAGGCCAAAACCTTTTAGAGTCTCTACATGGAATCTCTACACATAATTCACTTGACACGACGTTTCGCCAATTACGGTACAGATTTTAATTTAGAGCAGAAAAAATAAAAATATTTGTTTAAAAAAAATATGTTACACGATTATATAAAAAAACCCGCATAGGTTTCTTTATATTTTCAGCATTTTTGTTCCTGCAAGTAACTAAAAGTGAGAAATAAAACATTACAATTTATACACGTAAGTAAATTGCTATATACTTACGTCTATCAATTCCAATTACTCAACCAACAACTTTACTATATATATATATATTTGTATATATATACATACATATACATATATATATATATATAGAGAGAGAGAGAGAGAGAGAGGGAGAGAGAGAGATATTGTGTAGATATATATAGATAGAAAAAAATTCAAAATCACTTTTTTATGAGTAGCTTTTTCTTATGTAATAAATATCAGTTATATATTACGGAAGGTAACTCTTAAAAAACATGGCATGATATTGGAAAAAAAAAAGTACTATACATTTTCAAGAGGAACCGTAAAAATTCATTTCTATGCAGTTTACTGTTATAAATAAATTATTTTGTCTAATTAATTTCTAAAAATATTAATTTTTTACATTTAAAAAACGATTAAAACTAAAATCAAACTTAGGACTCATCCAACATATCTTTAAAGGGCATTTGCAAATTATATGGGTAAAAGAAAACTTAAAATATTACAGTGCAGATATTATTTCATGGCAGAAAAAAAATATATATATATATTGTTTAATAAAAATAAAGTACATGATTATATCAACGAAAAAGCATAATTTTCTTTAGATTTAATTTTTTTCCCTGGAACCCTAAGAAAACATTTTTCCACAATACATCCTAAAGATGTCCATAGGATATCTTTTCATCCATAGAACATCCTAAGGATGTCATTTGAAGAATATGTGCTGTTAGGGTAAGTGACGTAAAATGATAAATAAAACATTGCAATTGATACACGTAAGTAAATTACTATATACTTACATGTATCAATTATAATTACTCAACCAACAACTTTGCTGTATACATATATATATATATATACATACACATGCACACTCGCACACACACACATATATAATGTTAATACAGATAAATTATTCGGAAGACAAGTTAGGTATTTCACAAGTAAGCTTACTCTAACTCGTATCAGAATATAAGATAAAAACATTTCTAGTAAAAATATAAAGTATATGATCATATCGTCAAAAGTATACTATTCATCATGTTTCTAGCATTTTTGCTCATATAGATTGCAAACGTGACTGAAATCAGTAAATAAGTTAAGGAGTCATCTGTCATATTCAGCATTCAGAGCAGCATGTCTTAATACTAGTCTGAATTTATAGCACTTTATAAGCTTATATTTTAAAAATCAAAACATACAATTTGATTTAGTATCTCCAACATGTTTAAGGAAAGAAACGCGATACTTGTTTATGCCTGCTTTAAAAAAAATGCATATATGGTACTGTTTTACCTATATTCTATGAATACTGCAAAATAAATAAGATTTTATATTGAATGTTTTCTTGGAATTCCTAAATTTAATTGCTTAAAATTTTTTTCTATATATAAAATAACCGAAATTCAAGCTACTCCAGTATACTTACACATACGCACACAAATATATATATAAATTTTTAAAGCCTACTAAATATCTATGCATATCTTTGATACGTCATAAGTGTAAGGTACATAAAATTATATTGTCTGTAAAAATTAAATTATTTTTCTAATTATATTAATTATTATATTTTATTTTGGAAAAAATATATTTATGTAATTAAAATGCAAGGTGTTTTGTTTGAACAGTTAGTAATAGAAAATTATTGCTTTATTTTACTTAAATTTAATCTTAAGCAAACGATTTTATTTTCTGTCAACAGGCTAAATCTAATTTTTAGCTCCACAATAATTGATAATTAGTCGAAATTAGTAATTAAAATAATAACAATTACTTAATCATGATGTTGATAATTATTTTGTAATTATTGTAATGATTGGTATAAGAACCTAGCAGCCTAACTGAGCGTTTTCCCTAATCATCAACGAATGTGATTTTATAGTTTCCAATTTGACGGACTTTTTTACAATGACATCATGGTTAAGGGGACCCTTCCCCGATTCAGCCAAATCCCATACTATTCCATGGAAAAATTTGGTACTCAAATTATTCATTCCCTAATGTATAGTACTAAATTTTGCTTTAACATTCAGGAAATTCACAAACATTAATTTGTTTCTGTTTTCTTTTCTTTTCTTTTTTTTTTTAATATTTCATTTTAAATTCATATTGCAAAAAATGCCTTCAGTTCAGTTTTTGCATTTTAAAAATTTGAAACGAATTATTAAAAAAAAGATAATATATATATATATATATATATATATATTAACAAATACAAATTAAACAGTAGTGAATTTTCTGATTGTCAAACTAAAAATTAAAAAAAAGTATACATTGGTTAATAGTTATAATTATTAATAATCCGGTAATTAGTAGTTTGGGTACCAAAATTTTCCTTAGAAATATATGGATTTGGCTATCGTCGATGGTAAGTGAAGTACCCCCTTAGCAGGAAACGCAATGTGTAAAGTAAAACAGAAGGCCTATACTTTAAATAGAAGGTGAGAGAAAATTGTACTTCATTTACTTTATTTTGGAACTAAACAAAATTTGTTTGACATACTGATGTGTAAAATTTACTTTTTGTAACTAATTGTGCTATAGAGTTTGTTGCACTATTTTGTAGAAACGACTTGATGATAATAGCACTTTTGATGATGCATAAATTTCTCGTATTATTATGAAGCAATACACTGGTAAAATAGTGATAAAGAATCAAAGTCATTGAGGTGGTTGGCCGTGCACATTGCACTGTTCACAATAATCCAGAATTCGTTGCTGACATTAAAATATTTTATTTATCTCCAACTTCGTAACAATATTGCTTGTAATTAAAGAATTCAACACTAATGATATACATCAGAAATATTCTTTTGAAAAGAATCAAGGTGTTCGTTTCTAATACAATATATGAATACATGAAAATGAACGGGATGGACACGGGGAGAGAAGTATTCAAAAGTTACGTCTTTTCAGCAGCAGAGAAGATGCAGAAGTGATGAAATTGTTGGCTGAATACATTACACCAAACCACAGAAATTTTTGATGCCAAGGACAACACCCACTTTTTCAGTTACAGCTAATTTAGTATAACTTTTTAAAATATATTGGCGATTGATTTCTTAGCCAAAAAAACCGTTATCAGTTCGTGAGAATCTGGCAAACCAACCTTAACTCTTGACCACAAGAATTTCTATCGTTAACTTTTTACTCCTTGACTTTAGTCGAAAAGAATACGATATTTCTATTTTTAAGTAACAGATGTGAGATCTGTTCAATGTTCAAAAATGACATCAGGAAACATTTTATTCTGTTTTATTTAATTGAGATGAAACGAATTGTTCTCCATAGAATTAAGCGATTGAAAGCTCATCTCTTGCTTTTATTTTTATTTTTATTTTTATTTTTTATTAAAGAAATAGAGATATAATGTTTTGCTCTTTTGGAATAAAGGAATGAAACCGCAAATATTAACTCGCTTTTTATACAGATAGAAAATGAATTGGGAAAGAATTAAATTTATCAGAAATGTAATACATAATTTAGAATATGTGATTTTCGATATCACACTAATTATTCTATATTAGTCGTAACTGATAATTAATTAATTAAATTTGTGCATTCATCGGGCTTATTTTAGATGTGACCTTAAGGGGAGTGTTCACCTTTGAGGTACTAAAATCCAGCATATTTTACCCTGTTTTCGATTCGCTACAGTTTCTTTGAATATTATCCATTTTAAGCCAAATTTTCAGAGTTAATTTGTCTTAGTTTTTGTATTGTGTCTATAAATATATTTTATTATAAAAAAAAGAACAACTTTATTTTCAGTTAGTAAATGTAATACACCATTTTGGAAATTTTAAATTTATATTGAATTACTTCACGTAGTCTTACAAGCATAAAAATTTATATTTAGTTAAAATTTTGACATTTTGAGAATATAAATACATCATATATACATCTACACCTATTACTTTTACCATACATTAAGATATATTTTCTACAAACTACTGTAAGTTTAAATATTAGGAAATATCACACGAAAAAATTCATTTCAAACACTGTATGCAAAATTCATAAATTAGCTTCTCATTTAAAATTAGGTGGAATTTGTAGGTAATAACATTATGTACTTACTTCTCTGAAAATTCCAAAAGGACATGTTCAAAATATTTTTGTATACACGGCACGCCATCCAGAAAAATACAGTTTTGAGAAAAATGTGTTTAAAGTAATATATATATATAAAATACTTGTAACATTATTTAATTATCACTGGCTACTTCAAAATTACTGGCTACTTCAAAATATAATGAATATGCAAAAACTGAAAATTTGATTTTTTGAAGGTTTAAATTGAACACTTCGCTTAAATACATATTTTCAGTAACAGCTCTCGAGAAGAATAAAATAAAATAAAATATAAATATATTTCAGCATATATGAAATTCAAAACTTATTCTTATCTCAATTATTTTTAACACTTTCCAGCAAGGTTGAAAAGTGTTAATGACTTCGGTTTGTATTTCTGTATGTTCGTGTGTCCGTGCTCTAACTTTTGAGAATATTTATGGAATTTCTTGAAACTGATATAGGTTATTCAAGTTAACACTTTTTAACATCTTCTAACATTTTTTAAGTGTAAATATAATAATCTTAAATTAGAAAAATTTTAGTCTAAATTAAAAAAAAAAAAAAAAAAATTGTCTTGAACATTTTTTATTTTATCATAATAATAAATGATAAGCACAATTTAGCTAATGTTATTTTATGAAAAATTAAAGAAAAAACCTTTGTACCATCCTTTTTGTCGTGAAGTGTGTCTGTCTGTTCGCCGGTCCACCTATCTGTCTGTCTGTCTTTCTGTCCGTGCTCTACCTCCCGTAAATAGTTGTGGAATATCTTGAAACTGATATAGGTACAGGTTATTCAAGTTTACTGTTAAATGTTTACTATTGAAAATGGAGAAAATACCTCTACTGGTATGTGTACAGGCACACCCAAAAGTATTCCAAAGCATTGTGTTCTATGAGAGGCATTTCTACACACCAGATTTTAATACCTTTACTGTACTCAAATATTAATGAAATAGAAATGCGTTATTCAAGTTCACTATCGGATGTTTCCTATGTAAAATGGAGTAAATACTATCACTGGTTTGTGCATAATAGGGACACTAGAAGATATTCCAAAGCATTGCGTTCTATGAGATGCATTTCTATAAACCAAATTTTAACAACTTTACTTTGTACAAAGCTTAATGAAATTGAAATACGTTGTTCATTTGCACAAAGAATGCTTTATATAGAATATAGTATGATAAGCATTAGATTTACAGGGCCACCCAAAGTATTCAGTTATATTAAGAGCAATCAATAAAAAATTGCTGGTATTGCACTTTCGTTTACATTAAGCGTTTTTAACATTTTATAACAATGTTAAGAGTGAATACGATTTCAATTTGTTTATCTGTCTGTCTGTTTGTCTGACAATCTGACGGTCTGTCTGTCTTTCTCCCGTGCTCTCACTCCCGTAAATATTTATGGAATATCTTGATACTCATGTATATTCTCTATACTCATATATGTTATTCACGTTCACTGTCAGATGTTCGCTATTTAAAATGGAGTTTATACCTCTACTGGTTTGTGTACAGGCACACCCAAAAGTATTCCAAAACATTGTGTTCTATGAGAGGCATTTCTATAAACCGTTTTTCAATGCCTTTACTATGCACAGATCTTAACGAAATTAAAATATGTTATTGAAGTTCTCTATTAAATATTTCCTATGTAAAATGGAGTAAATACTATAACTGGTTTGTGTACAGAGGCACTCGAAAGTATTCCAAAGCATTGCGCTCCATGAGAGGTATTTCTACAAAACAAATTTTAATAACATAATTTTGTATAAACCTTAATGAAATTGATATATGTTATTCATATGTACAAAGACTGTTCTTTATAGAATATAGTATGATTAGTATTAGATTTACAGGGACACACAAAAATATTCAGTTACATTAAAGGCTACTATTGGAAATTAGGTGGAAATGCATTTTCGTTTACATTAAGCGTTTTTAAAACTTTCTAAAAAAATGTTAGTGTGAATATGATTTAAATTTGTGCATCTATCTATCTGTTTTACTGCCCGTGCTCTAACTCGCGTAAATAATTATGGGATATCTCGAAAGTGATATATGTTATTCAAGTTCATAATTGGATGTTCCTTCTTTAAAATGGAATGACTATGTCTACTGGTTTGTGTACAGGGACAACTGTAATTATTTCAAAGCGTATTGTTCTATGAGATGTATTTCTTCATATTTTAATAACTTTACTGTACATGAATCTTAATAAAATTGAAACGTGACATTCAGGTTCACTATTGGATGTTTCCTATGTAAAATGGAGGGAATACCTCTACTAGTTTATGTACAGGGACACTTGAAAATATTCGAAAGCATTGCGTTCATGAGGAATTTCTACAAACCAAATTTTAACAACTTTACTTTGCACAAAGCTAAATGAAAATGAAATATGTTATTCATTTACACAAAAGAATACTTTCTATATAATATAAAATGATTAGTATTAGTCTTACAGGACCACATAAAAATATTCAGATACATTAGAGATATTAATAAAATTTGCTGGAATTGCATTTTCGTTTATATTAAGCATTTTTAATACTTTTTAACAATTTTTAAGTGTGAATATGATTTTAACTCGCTTATCTGTCTGTCCGATTGTCTATCTTTCTATCTGTCAGTCTCACATCCCCAGCATCCGTAAATATATATTAATGAACTTCAATGTGGAATGTTCCCTATTTAAAATTGGATTAATAGGTCCTATACAATTAGTTTGTGTACAGAAAAAAAAAAAAAGCCAATGCATTGCATTTTATGACAGACATTTTTAAAAATCACATTTAAATAACTTTCTAACTTTCTATAGTAAAAATCATAAAGTAATTGACATGTATTGTTAATATTCTAAAATAATGTTTTGCATAGAATATGATATGATTAACCTTCAGACTTACAGGGCTGCACTAAAATATTCAGATGCATAAAGGCGGCAATTATAATCTACATGCTGGATTTTCTTTTGCATTAAGCCTTTTTAACCCTTTCTAACAATGTCTAAAAGTAGTTTTAAATTCAATTAGTCAATCTCTATACTATTCAGTCTTTCTGTCTACTGTGTGATAACGTAAAAGATATTGAAAGATATACGATACAACAAGTATGTACAGTTAGAAAGTGTTAATAGTCAATGTGTACTGCATGATTTTTCGTTCTTATTTAGTGTTACATATGATCAAAGAAATGATCGACATAGATATATGTTCTATGTGATATCGTACTGGAGATATTTTCGCTATTGTTAAAATTTAATCTTTTTTTTCCCCTAGAAATGTGTCTTGTAAGCGTTTTATCATTTAAATGCACTACCTTTGCACAAATGACCGGACACTTCCGAATTTCAGACGTTTTTAAAACAAAAAATTCATTAGTAAATGGAAAGAGTATGAAAAAAGAAATGGCAATAGTTTAATGAAATGTTTTTCTAAAAAAAAATATTATAATATATTTTTATAGTCATGCATTATAATGTATTCGATTTAAAAAACTGGAAGACTGTAATTTTTATTGTCTTTTTAATATAGACAACTGGAAATTTGCATTTTGAGGCCATTAAAAAATTTATTATATCATTTCGACAAGAATGTCACTTACAAGATAACGTCACAAAATTTAATCACTATAAAATTTTCGTGAAAAATATTTTATATATGCCGATTGATGTGGTTTTTTACAAATAGATCCTGAGATATAGCTATGTGTAAAATCGCCGAAGGTGAGATATTGCATCGTGAATCAGCGGCTTATATGCACCTAATTTTAATTAGCTTAGATTTTCATGATGTATCTCTCAAGTATCATACTTTGTGCAACTATATGCTTTTGGAGCTTAGATGTTGCCTTCTCGTTAATTTAGAAAGTTGCAGAAAAGTATCGCTAACTGTTGGCTAACATGCACTCATATTTAATCAGCATAGTTTTTAATGATGGTCTTCTAGAGCAGTATCAATTTTGGTGCATTCATACGCTTTTGGAGCTTAGATTTTGCCTTCTCGTTAATTTAGAAAGTTGCAGAAAAGTATAGCTAACTGTTGGCTAACATGCACTCATATTTAACCAGCACATAGTTTTTAATGGTGGTCTTCTCGAGCAGTATAAGTTTGGTGCATTCATACGCTTTTCGAGCTTAGATGTTGCCTTCTCGTTAATTTAGAAAGTTGTAGAAAAGTATCGCTAACTGTTGGCTAACATGCACTCATATTTAATCAGCATAGTTTTTAATGATGGTCTTCTCGAGCAGTATCAAGTTTGGTGCATTCATACGCTTTTGGAGATTAGATGAAGCCTTCCAGTAAATTTCGAAAATTCCAGCAAAAAAGCGCTATCTCTCAGTTAATATGTGTCCAAATTTAATCTCCATAGTTTATTCAGAATGGTGCTCTCACATATAAAATTTTATATCATTATACACAGTAGAAACTAATATAAAGCCTCCGCGTAAATGCGAATAATTAGAGTAATTTAGTGCAAACCATTCCGTGAAAAGCACGAAAATTTAACAGACACCAATTTGTGGGAATGAAACTAAACATTTCTGATATTCTGAGTATAAGTTCTTGATATAGCACTGACATAAACCTTTTTCACAAACACAATGGCACACAGACATACATATTAATAAACAAGAGAAACGCATTCAGGAATTAAGTAGATTTCAGAAAAGCGATGGACAATATCTCTATTGGGTTGTTCGGAAAGTCATTTCGTTTTTCTCAGCAGAGGAATTAATTGTATTTTTTTTTACACCTTCTTCACATTTAAGTTGCATTGCCATTACATATTGTGACAGCGGATACAGCAAGGCTTGCTTGTGAAAAAGGTCGTTTTAATCTGCTCAATAGTTTTTGATTGGTGTCCTATCAAATAAAGAAAATCAGAAGCGACATTTTCGGCATATTTTGTTTTTGCTATCAAAAATGCGAAAATACTATTCAAACAAGGAAAAAAGTATACGATGTGTGCACAGAAAATTTATTTAAAGAACGCTATTGTCAAAACTGGTTTACCAAATTTTGTTCTGGCAATTTTGAGTTGAAGATGCATAACGTTCTAGAAAACCAGTTTGTGCTAATGAAGACAAAATAAAGTATTGATTTATGAAAAACTGCCAAATAACAACTCGTGAGATCGCTAAGAAACCGATCAAAGTGGAGAATATATAATTCATTAAAATATTTATACAATATAAGAAAATCATCTTTCATTTTCGAAGGTAAAAACGAAATTATTTTTCGAACAACCCAATAAAAAGCTTATGCACCGCACCGACTTTATGGAAATTTTGTGCAATTCTTCATAATAAAATTGACTATTGTTTGAAGTAAGTATTAAAAATAAATAAATAAATAAATTTCGTTTTTTGGCACAGTTGTACGTAAAAACAGTACACTTTTCGGTACATTGTACTGTTTTTAACTTTATAAAACCAGTTTTAACCGAAAATAAAGAAAAATCCTTCGTTTAATAACTAGTCATTTCTGTTTTGAGTGTGCAAAATTTGAATAAGATCTATGGAGAAGATCTGTGGAGAAATCTTGTCTATCGCTTTTCTGAAGGGTCTCCGAAAACCAGGAACCACTGACTGAATTTGCCAAATTTTATTAATAAAATATTCATAAATTATTATCTAAATGTTACTCTTACATAAGATTAAAATTATGATTTTTTTTTTTTTATTACACTTAAAATAAGTTATTATTAAGGCACTTGTACCCAATATGGACAGAGCTCTCAATATGGACACCCCTAATATCTTTAAAAGTAACAAATTTGATCGAGAGATTGCTACATGTCCGTGAAGAAAAGCAGTTGAAAAAATAATTTAGCCTGGAAAGTGCAAAAAAGTGAGCTGTTCGTCATTTTGAAGGAAACTTGTTTTTTCGTGGTGTGCTGATCGTAATTACAGGCAAGTTTAAATTCTTATTAGATATGGTAAAATTACTTTAAATATTGAAAAGTGGAATGTTTTAGAAAGCTGATAAAACATATTTTCGATTGCTATTGCATATATTTCTTAAAAATGTTTTCTTTGTTTATTTATTACAAGATTTAAAAAACTACGCCCGATTCCCTATATGGACACCTTATATCCACACTGGAAGTACAACAAGTGAATCTTCAGATTGCCAAATTTGTAAAATATCTGTTTAATGTTATTTTATTTAGCTAATTCATAATAAATTAATGTTTGTATGTATTTTTAATCTTAATTATTGTGTCCGAACATTACATTACGAATTTAGAGTGGAAGTACACCTTTTTACAGGTTTGCCAGTGATTACTTGAACGACTTTTATTTTCTGAACTGCTACTTAAAATTTTTGTTTTCAATTGCAAAAATGTTTCAAATCAAATGCTGAGATAGTAAAAAAAATGCATCGAGAAATTTTAATTTTTAAGGTGAGGTGAGACACCTGGGGGGGGGGGGGGAGAGAAACATTCTTTTTTTTTTTTTCAAAAGAGAAAATAAAGGTCGTCCAAATTACCTGTAAATAAACTGTCAAATTTTTCCTTCTTATGTGTTCACTGTTTTATCTTTTTTCAGATTTTTTAAAGATTTGCTCATTATGGTGCCGAAAGAAAGAGGCAAGTGGACAGAGGAAAAATTGCAGAATGCCATTCGAGCCGTTCACGGTGGGACATCATTTGCCAGTGCAGCTAAAGCAGCAGGGATTCCAAGGACAACTCTCATGAGAATTTTCAAGACTGTCCAAGTGAATGATCCGAAAGCCAAAGCTGGGCGGCAAATTCATGCTCACAGAAAAGCAACAAGCTGAACTTTGTTCAAGAATATTTAGACTAGCAAACGTTCGCATGCCAATTACTGGGATATTACTACGAAGGAGTATTTTCACATATGCTGAGAAGATGGGTTTTAAACACAATTTCAGCCAAGCAACACACATGGATGGAAGGAAGTGGTTGGCAGCTTTCTTGAAAAACATTCAACAACCCACTTGTTGCTAAAAGGAAGTCTCCGAATCTCAATCCAGGGAGAGGCCAGAAGCTGAACCGGGCAATTGTTTCTGATCATTTTCAGAAACTACAAGCGTGCTTGGAAGAATTGGATATTGTAAATCAATCGCAGCACATTTATAACATGGATGAAAAAGGGTGTCGGCTTACTATCCACCATCAACAGAATGATTTTGCACGAAAAGGGGCAAAAAGGGTGCATTTTATTGCACCAGGGCATGCAGGAAATGTAAAAATCGTTTCATGCTGTAATGCCCTCGGCCACAGCATTCCTCCCATGGTGCTTTTCGAAGGAAAGAGGATGAAACATGTATGGAAGGATAATATGCCTCCAGGAACAGAAATTATGATGCCCCTAAAGGCAACATGACCACTGAGGTATTCTGCACTTGGTTGGAACATTTAGCTAAGTTCAAAACTGAAGGACCCAGTCTTCTTGTTTTTGATGGAGCTGTAGAGAATTCGACTTCTCCATGCTTATCTAACTTTAACTTATAGTTGACTTAAGGTTGAATGCTGCAAACTTACTTATTTAACTTTAGATTGACTTGAAGCTGTAAACTGATATACTTAAGTCTATGAAGAAATGACACTGTCAGATTTGTAAAATCAATGGAGCTTTAATTGAGCTTAAATAAGAAGGGGGACGCTGGACTTTGATTGGATTTACTACGTTTAAATGGGCAGCCCTCTTAAATACTTTGATATTAATAAATAACCACCGTTACTTTACTTTACTTAATTTACTCGCAAATGATCTCAACTACTTTTAATCACTTTCATTAACTCCTAAGGGCAAGTAGTCTTTCGCATGTAGGAGGATTCCCTGACGCTACAATGCTACAGGACTTACTCTCTTCTATCCTAAGCTGCTAGCTCAATGAACTCTCATACTTTCCTTCACACTAACTTTCTAACTACCATCCTTCAACTCACTCGCCTTCCAACTAACGCTCGTACCAACACTCAACTAACACTCCTTCCAACTAACACCAACTAACATTCTTCCTTCTCCTTCTATCTATCTTCCTTTCCAAAATATTTGCATATCGTGAATTACAATTTCAATTTAGGATGAGAACTAACTCTACTAGTCGACTTGAATCCTGAAACAGCACATTCACGTTTTACCCGCAAAGTGCGAGTTTTAATTGTAGCACTTTGCTATACCTGACAGTTCCTCCCCAAAAAAAAATTTCGCGGAAAAAATCCCCAACGGGTTTTTACCCGTGCAAATTTTAAATTATTGCAATACTATGCAAAGAAAAGTTAGCTGCAGTGACTTACTGTTTAAAATTCAACTATATAATATTTTAGAAAAAGAAAAAAAGGGGGGGGGGAACTTAAATTTAAACTAAACTGCCCAAAAATAACTATTAGCTGTTTTTAAAAAAATCCAATCGTGAGAAAAAGTAAGGCCGAGCTTAAAACTGCCCACTCAGGAAAGATTGATGATAAAAATACTTTTCTTGTTTAGCTCCATCTGAGGTGCTTGACGGCAGAAACTCCATGCCCTAACTTAGTTTAAACTTATCTAAAGTCCAGCGTAATTACAGCGGGGATTACATTCGTCTTTCCTTAAAACAAATGGAAAGGAAAAAATTTTCATTAATTTAAAATAAATTTTAGAAGAAAAAGGATCGCCTAATAAAAATAAATGCGATCGTTATTGAAATTAAATTGTGACATTAAAAAGTCTTTATTGACAAAAAACTTGTATATCTTTATCCATCTGCAGGTTAGTCTTAACCCAGATCATCAGCTAGGAAAAATACTTGAACGGGCATCAGAAAAAAAGACTTCCAGTTGTCCACTGTGAGTTAACTTGAAAGGTCAATCCACTGCTGTTGGCACTGTTCCGAAAAGCACCTTTGACTTTAGAAAACAGAAACACTGGCACAGTTCCAAAAATACCGTCTTTAGCATCAAAAGTAAGAATTGAAGAAATCAAGCTGGCTTTTCAGATTGAACATCTATACTTCGGGTTTAGAGTCAGGATCAGCAACTGGACCTCAGATTTTCTAAAATTAAAACTTTTTTAAACGTATACATCAAAAATAGACGTGAACTACACTTTTATACATAGATAAATGACATAATTTTATACATAAGCCATATTTCAACTAGGTATTTGCGTACGGAAAAAACAAAATGTTAGTGGATTAATAAGGTTAGTCTTTAAACGCGAATTTACATGCAAAATAGCTTTTAAAAAAATTCTCTTTTTACCCCATACTAATAGATATTCATACATAAAAACTTTTAGTAAAAAATTCAAAAGTTTACAACAAGAAAATTCATTTGATACACTTTATACAACATTTAGAAAACATATTTAAGGATACAAAATTTTCAAAACTGCAGTTGAATGCTGAGAAATAAAAAAGATTTACGTACATACATTTTACATTACATTTACAAAACTATAGAGAAAAATGTTTATACACTTATAAAATTTCATTTTATATAATCGAGAGAAATATAGTTAAAGAATATATACAGAATATTTCGAAATGTTTGTTTTTTCAAACTGGCGTGGCTGGCTACAAAATAGAAAAATATTAGAGTATATACACACTGATCATGTAAAAAAAACTTAGAGATAATTTATATACAAAGGTAAGGAAATTTATCGTACGAATCGCTGCAGATGATGGCTAAACAGAAAACATTTAAGTACAGATATATAGATCAGTCACAAAACGAAAGGGGGGAAAATTTATATAAAAATGTTCAAAAAGGTTTTTTACCAAGAACTGCTGGTGTTGGCTAGGAATAAAAAAAACATTAACGTACATGCATATATTATATACAGAAAAAAATTTATGACATGTAATCCAAAACATGAAATTTCGGTAGTTGAAAGTTCTTGCAGCAAGTTTAAATTTAGATTTGTGATATTTTAAAAAGTTCATTTCTTTGAGATCATGGCTGAAAGTCCAAATGAAGGTTCTACATGTCGAAAATTTCATAACTGCTGTGATAGAAATACAGTTTACAATGGAAAAAATATAAAACCATAGCACCTGACAGATTGATTCCTTGATATCAGCAAAATTAGAGATGCGGGTCAGACTGGTCAGTAGAGTTGTTGTAGCAATTTCCGTGCTGGTGGCTTGTAGAACGGAGTCCGGCATCGGAGATGCATTTTTCTGGGATGGACTCGAGCCCGGTACCTTGTCACTGTCCCCAGTTATCACAGAGGACTGCGTTCGCTCCGTGCTGTCCAATGCAGGGCTGCTAGACTTTCTGGAAACTTCGCAGGAGGTTAAATAGACGTTTGGAGTTGCCGACTTTAAAATACTTGCATTTTCCGTTGGTTTAATCGGCGGGTCATTTTGAAACTTTAAGTTCACGTTCGCATTAGAAATATTTGACTGTGTCGGCTGTATAGGTGCACAGCTGACATCTAAAGGCGAGTTACCAGGATTATCCGCATCATGTAATGATTTTCCACTTTCGCTTAGTTTAACGGTTTCAGCAGCCATAGTTATCTTAATTTTAATAGGATTTTCTTTTACAATTCCTGTCGCAACACGAGATAATTTTTCGGATTTATTATCCGTGGCTAAATTCTGAATAATAGATTTAGTTTCATATGTATCGCTGTTTGAAAATGAAGTTTGTTCGTTTGCAGTCACTTGCGTTTGGCTTTTGCCACTAGAAATAAAGTTTTCCTCACCAGTTTTAGGGTGACTTAATGTACTCGAGCTTACTTCTTGCGACTCAATAACTTCTTGCGGTTTTTCCACTGGGTTTAATATTGTTTCCCACTGACGTTCGTGAGTGGGGAGGGAACGGTCATGTTGCAATCTTAGTTTGTCATACCGAGTGGCAAAGAGTTCGATGACCCGACTATTTAACTCGTCATAGGTTGGATTTGGGCCAAGCGAATGGCAGGCGATTAAGCTATGCCACTGTCTCGGTTCTCCTTCTAGGGAATAGGCTAACCACGCATATTGTTTGGATCGATCGATGTTATAAAAGTCAAAAAAATATTCAAGCTGCTCAAAAAATTGCAGCACACTATTAGTACCGTCAAAAAATATTTGCTCGGGGGGGGAGGGGGGGATTCGACTTTATTTGGGCGCCAGTGTAGAGAATTCGACGCCATGATCTTAATTTTAAGTTGACTTAACTTAAAGGTTGAATGCTGCAAACTTACTTATTGAACTTTAGATTGACTTGAAGCTGTAAATTGAAATACTTAAGTCTATGAAGAAATGACAGTGTCAGATTTGTAAAATCAATGGAGCTTTAATTGAGCTTAAATAAGAAGGGGGACGCTGGATTTTGATTGGATTTAGTACGTTTAAATGGGCAGCCCTCTTAAATACTTTGATATTAATAAATAACCACCGTTACTTTACTTTACTTAATTTACTCGCAAACGATCGCAACTACTTTTAATCACTTTCATTAACTCCTAAGGCCAAGTAGTCTTTCGCATGTAGGAGGATTCCCTGACGCTACAATGCTACAGGACTTACTCTCTTCTATCCTAAGCCGCTGACAGCTAGCTCCCTCAACTCTCATACTTTCCTTCACACTAACTTTCTAACTACCATCCTTCAACTCACTCGCCTTCCAACTAACGCTCGTACCAACTCTCAACTAACACTCCTTCCAACTAACACCAACTAACATTCTTCCTTCTCCTTTTATCTATCTTCCTTTCCAAAATATTTGCATATCGTGAATTACAATTTCAATTTAGGATGAGAACTAACTCTACTAGTCGACTTGAATCCTAAAACAGCACATTCACGTTTTACCCGCAAAGTGCGAGTTTTAATTGTAGCACTTTGCTATACCTGACAGAGCCAGTTCTCATTTGAACGCAGAAATCATGACAAAGGCAGACGAGCACAACGTAACACTCTGCTGCTTGCCCAGCAACATGACTCATGAATTGAAACCCTTGGAAAAATCTGTTTTTAAAGCTTTTGAATCATACTGGGATGAGGAAGTATTGCTCCATTTCACTCGTCACCCTGACAGACAGATCACTCGACTTAGATTTGGGGAAATCTTTAGGAAGGTTTGGAATCGTTCGATGACTCTTTGGAACATAACTTCAGGTTTTCAGGCAACTGGAATTTTTCCTTTCTATCTAACTATAATTCCAGATGAAGAATTCGCACCTAGTGATATTACTGCAATTCCGGAACCAGCAGCAGAAGGGGAAGAAAATGCACCAAATTTGGATGGATGGATGGATGGATGGTTGGGTTTTACGTCACACTAGTGCTGCGCAGAAGCACCAAATTTGGAAACTGCAAGAGATGTTGTAGCTCTTGTGAACAACATACCTTCTGTTCTTATTGACCCACCTTCATCACCTGCGAGATAATTTTCTATGGAAAATTCTTTCCCCAGCGTAAGAAGGAAGAAGACACAACATCGCCAGACGATAATTTCAAAAGGCATCAAAGTTGTAAAATCCTTGTTCAACAAGATGCCATCTGAATAATCCTCGAAGAAACCTCCTCCAAAAAAAAGCCCTTGCAGAAAAATCAAAAGAAGCCTCCCCGCAGTAGGGTATCTGTTGGCGAAATCGCAGGTACCAGCGGTATCACTTCCTCAACAAAAAAGAGCTGGTACGGCTTCTTATGCAGTATTGGTGCTGTTGCAAACATGCGGCCAAAGATCAAATGTGGCAGATATGTCCATGAGGACTGTGTGGGACTTAGCCCCCATGATGAAAAAGTGTTTATTTGTCCATCCTGTGAGGACTGAGTAATAACAGATGTAAATTCTGCAGACAGATGCAATAAAGCTAAGCAAAAGCAACTACATTATTTCATAATATTTTGTAGTAACTGAGGTGCTTTGCACGGGTCTTCGAAGATCCACAACCGAAAGTGATCCCCCCCCCTTCTAAAGTGCATGTTCTGAAGATATTTACTGTGCCCCCCCCCTCCCCCGCAAAACTTTAAGATATATTATTTTTATCCCCTCTCCTCTAAAATCCCTTGGAAGAGTGGCTCTTCCCTACACCCTGTGTAGTAGGTCAATAAGGAGCCACCAGCCACCAGTCCCTAATATGGACATGCATGTCCATAAAAGGGACAGGTGGTTCCTTATATGGACACTTGCAAACATTTTTTTTTTTTTTTTTTTTAGTTTTATCATTTAAATTAATCTAGAATAATTACAAGGTCGCTATTTTAATAAAGATAGTCAACAGTCAAGGGATAGTGGTCATACATTTTTGGAGTCCTATGACGTGTACACAGGGGTGAAAAAAATACATTTTGGGTCCATATTGGGCACAGGTATCTTATTTATATATATATATATATATATATTTTTTTTCTAAGCCTTCGAAACCCATATAATTCCTTAAAATGATCTGTTTATAAAAGTTTGAATAAATAATAACCCTTTTACATAACTTTCCAATCTGTAATATTTATAAAACAATTCTTAAGATAAAATTTTTTTGTAATATTTCTAACGCTATTGTAAAAAACGAAGGAACATACTAAAAAATTTTGGTTTTAGTTAAATTTATGTTTCGGTCTTTTTCTTTGAACTGTGAGAAAATTCAGACTACAAAATAGGTATTCTGATATCTGTGAAATATAAAAGCATGATTTTGAATATATCTGCGAATTTCAATGAGCAAAAATAGAGATATTCTTTTTCAGTTTATGGAAAATGCATTCTGAAATATAAAACTGCTATAAAGGAAATGATATAAAAAAAGAAAATGGTTTATTCCTGTACATTTTCTGATTGCACTCTTAAAACATTCTTGAGTACAAATCAATAAATTTTCAGTTTATATCAATAAATATTGTGTAGCTAAACCAATCTTCGTTACATATATATATATATATATAATAATTAATCAGTATAACGATCAAGCACTGGGATGGAAGACTAAATAATCAATAAACAATTATAGATGGAAGTAAAGCTTTATATAAAGCAGAAGATATATAGAGTTTTTTTTTTTTTTTTTTAAAGAGTTATTAAAAAATCGTACATAGAGAAACCTAGAAGAAAAATAGAAGAATAAAATATAATGTCAACAAAAATATTAAGTTAATATAGAGTTAATAGGATGTATTATCAATATGAAAGCAGATAATGTGCAAAACCAGCAAAAATCTATGTACATAACACAACAAAATGAATTAATTTGCCGACATTTAGCACATGCGTGGGTCATGTCATTTATAAACAGACATAAAACTTGCTGTTATTTAATAACAGTCTTCATTAAGGAAGAAGATATATTTAAAACGAAAATAATTAACAAAGAATTTCAAGGACAAAAGGTTTTCAAATTTAAGACGTAATACTAATTTTTTTTTTTTTTAATGCCATATATAATATTAATAATACTTTTTTATTACATTGATAAAACACCAGGAAGGAAAACTTGAATTAATCAATAAAAAATTACGTATGAAAGTGAAGCTTTATATAAATAAAAGGTTAAAATAGAAAGTTATTGAAAAATCATTGACAGAGCAGCCCAGTATTATCACATTATGATAGAAGAATGAAATATATTGGTAGCAAAATCTGTTAATTTACTAGAATTAATGGGACCTAATAGAAATATATAAATAGATAATGCACAAAACATAAAAAAATCCATGTACAGTCGGTAACAAAAGTGTCCAATCACTAGCAAAAATCCCTATATAAAAAAAGTACACTTAATACTGTTTTGTTAAATAAATCCTTGTCGAATACTGTTCCTTATCAGTCTAAGAACATGATTCGACAAGGATTTATTTAACAAAACAGTATTAAGCGTACTTTTTTTAACACGCTTTTATTAACTTCACCTGTATGTATGTTTGTATGTTTGTAACCGCTCTGCGAGCAAACAAAAAATATACATTGTAAAAAAAGACTTTCCCTACGTGAACGACGTGGCTGTGAGGTAAAGCTAGGCGCTACGAACCTAAAGGTCTAGCGTTCGAGCCGAGTCAGGGGAGATTTTTTAAAAAGGGTTTTTGTTTTATTCTGAATTATTTTAATTAAAGATTTAAATGTATGTAAATATTATGGTGTGTCATTCACACGATTTTCTCTTACCCTGCATTTCAATACTAAGATAGATATTTTGTGCTTTTTAGTTCACATTTCTATAAAAGCGTGTTCTTTAATTTTTTTAAAACTATAGTATTATTACATAGGAATTTTCGCTAGTGTTCGGACAATTTTGTTTCCGACTGTATATAACACAATAAAAGGAGTTCATTTGTCAAAATTTAGCACATAAGTGGATTATGTCATTTATAAAAAGATATAAAAGTTACCATGATTTAATATTAGGATTCATAAGAAAATGTTTTCAAAACAAAAATAATTCACACAGAATTATAAAGATAAAATGCTTTCAAATTAAAAGCGCAACACCAGCTTTTTTTTCGAATGCCATATGTATATAATAATAACAATTCACCAGTAAATTGTTCAAATTACACGAAGAATGATTTGAAATAATTAATAAACAAGTACATATGGAAGTGAATCTTCATAAAAATCAAAATATGTATAGAGTAGTTTTTAAAATAAAGGTTTACTAAAATACCCCGGACAGAGAAAACCAGTATAATCACATTATGATAAAAGAATGATATACAATGGTAACAAAAAATAATAGATTTCATCTACATTAATAAAATTAGACTTCCATTTGTAAATTTCTCAAAACCAAAACTTTTTGCGATATCTTCACGTTTTATAGTTCGTAAAAGCAAAATATGACTTCAGAAAATGTCTTTATGTCTGTAACGCTATATTTGTCCGTGCATCCCGGGAGAAAGGATGGACGAAATTCAGTGACATTTCGCAGTAATTTAGGTCTGTGTACAACTTAAAATTATATGTATCGACTTTTGCGATGTTAACCCCCGTCACCCCCTTATGGGGCAGGACGTAAAACCACATTTGTAAGCATAACTCGGCCCCAAATTACTTCACGGTGAAAAAGCTGCACATGGGTAGACTAAACTTGAGTTAAAAAAAAAAAAAAAAAAAAAAAAAAAAAACCTACGACTTTGGAATTTTTTATTTTTAAGGGGAAAGAGAGGGAAAATCGATTTCCGGGGAGAAACTTCACAATTCACGGATTTTTGAGTAGTACTCTACCGAAATTTATATAAAGATATTAAAGTCAGCCAAGCGTTTTTTTTTTTTTTTTTTTTTTTTTTTTAGGATATTTCCAAAAACCCATTTTTTTTTTTTCTCTTTTTGTGATTTTTGATTTTGGTGGTCATTTCGAAAGAGCAAATCTGAGACCCATGTTTTAGGGCTAAATTTGCCCTGGGAAATCTAAGGGAGCTGTGGTTCCGAATTTTGGCACGGAAATTGTTTATATATATCTGACACCTACTGTAATGGAATTTTACGAAATTCCCTCTTTCCCCAATATGGTGGGGGGGCAATAAAAAAGTTTCCAAGCATAGCTTTGCTCCAAATTATTTTAGTAAAATTATTTTTTATGTGTAGGTTGGTTAAGCGTACCCAACACGCACTGTAAGGGGATTTAGGGAAATTTCCACTTTCCACGTTTTTAAAGGTGGGAAAAAAACACATTTTCAAGAGTAACTCTGGATCAAATTATTAGGAAAGCGATCTTTTTTACATGTCGGTGGATTATGCTTATCCATTACACATACTACAAACACACTTTGCGAAATTACTTTCAAGAAAAAAGGTTTTCAAGTTAAACATACTGTAAATTATCTTAGAAAAAGTGATTTTTGATGAGTTAGTCGCATATACGTATCCAGCACGTAGTATAAAGTGATTTTGCGAAATTCCCCTCCTTTCCCATCCTTTAAGAGCGAAGGCGAAGAAACACGTATTTATCTGCAGAAAGATAAATGGGAAGTAATAAAAATTCTCTCGTAGAAATATTGTACAACACACAGATATTCTGCCAAAGAAAGCTGTAAATAAAAATAATTTGATTTGAATTTGATAATCAATAATTTGATAATCAATAATTTGATAAAATGTTATTAAAAAATCATATATTTTTATTTAATAAAGTTACATAAACTTTAAACGTTTTCAAAAATGTTTTATGTCTATTTTTGAATATCACCTATTTTATGAAGAAAATTATAATTATATTGATTTCAGGTACTTTAAAATAGAATAAATAGATGGTCTCCAATAAATACATATATGAATACAAATATTGTGTAATTACAGCATTCATAATGACAATTATTTAATTGTGCAATATGTTAAAGTTTCTTTCAGGTTTGAATTTTTAAATAAAAAATGTAGTCGAACATTTTAAATAAACCCAATAACATTATTAATATTTTCTAAGAAATAATCTTTTATTATGTTATTTTATTTATATATATATATATATATATATATATATATATATATATATATATATATATATATATATATTATAAATACTACTAATTGAAAGAAAAAAAATTACACAATTATCTTAACTAATGAGAAATCTTTAACTTTTTTTCTGAAATAATTTGTTTTCATAAAAAGGATTAACCGATAAAATTTATGAAAAGATTATGAAATATTTTTTGGCTACATTAGAATTAATATTAAACTTTTGTAGTTTAGTTTTATAATGCCAATAATTAATATATTTCTCAATATATATAAAAACGTCGTTTAATAAAATATTTTGTAAGATATTTATTTAAATTTATAATAAAGATTTTAATTATTTTGACCTTTTTATAGTTAAAAATATATAATTTAAGAAAATAAGTATATTAAAACATGACTAATAATGTAGAACATTATGATATTTAATTGAAAGTTTGCTGCACAAGTTGCGCAATATACATATATTTTTCCGTTTTAGAAAAAACTCTACATTTCAAGTTGTGCGGTTAAATATTATTTCTTAGAAATACTCACATTTTATTAAACGTATAATGTTCTATCATTTCAAGTGTTACTTTAATTTATTCTCTGTATAATGAAACAATTACAATGAGCTATGTATGTATATATTTACAGGGTGTTTATAAAGTTCCGGACCCATTTTGATGTTTAATAACTCATAAAATAATGAAGATATAAACAAACTTATGGCATTTATTGATGGAATAACTTATATATTTTCTTTTCAGGTTTGAATATCTTTACTTTTGTAAATATCGTCTGCGCGTGTGGTTAATTTCAGATAATTTCATTTTCCAGTCTAAATATCTGTACTTTTCTAAATATCGTCTGCTCATTAATTGCATTTTTCTCTCTCTTGTTTTTGGGAACTATTGTAATGTTATGTTTACTTTTGATGCATTTGTTCTATGTAGTACTTTTGTATGTGATGTTTTATTCGAGCGGATATTAAGTAGAATGCATACACCACAAGAGAAAGCACAGATTTTATGGTGGTACATAGAAACGAAATCGATAATGCAAGCACAGAGAAATTGCAGAAGAATTTACCAAAAAGATCCTACATCCAAAAGCAGCATCTTGCGGTGGAAAAATAATTTTCTAGGAACTGGAAGTATCGCAGATATCCCTGCACAAGTGATTTTGATGTTGACCTTGTCAGAGAGACATTTTTACACAATCCTAGAAGATCTGTGAGATCAGCGGCAAGAGAATTGGATATGCCAATTTCGACGGTGTACAAGGTTATAAGAAAAAATTAAGACTGCATGCATACAAAGTTCAAATTGTTCAAGTTTTGGAACCGAACGATAGACCTAGGAGGATGGCCTTTGCAACAGATATGATAAGGAGTATAGATTTTCTGAAGCGCATAATGTTCTCCGACGAAGCATCCTTTCATGTTTCTGGCATTGTTAATCGCCTTAATGTGCGCATATGGTGATCTGAAAACCCCCACGAATACCGTGAGGCACAAAGGGATTCCCCAAAGGTTAATGTGTGGTGTGGACTAATGCACGACCGAGTCATTGGGCCTTTCTTTTTTACAGAAAAGACGGTCTCATCAGTCGTATACTTAAACATGTTGGAAAACTTCGTATTTTCACAACTAGAAGAGCTTCAGCCACATGTCCTTTTGCAACAAGATGGTGCACCACCTCATTGAGGTACCATCGTTCGTAGTTCTTTGAATGACCATTTTCCACTAAGATGGATTGGGCGAGGAGGTCCAATTCCTTAGCCACCCAGATCACCTGATATAATGCCGCTGGACTTTTTCCTTTGGGGATTTGTAAAGGACAATGTTTACAGGAGGAGAGTGTCGAACATTGATGACCTAAAAGTCAGAATTACAACCGAAATAGCCTCTGTGGATGCCGACATGCTTGCCGCTACCTGGCGTGAAATGGACTATCGACTTGATATTCTCCGTGCGACGAAGGGGGCACACGTGGAAGTTCATTGACAAGGATCATGAAACTTTTTGAGTCTATCTAACCATTTATGTTATTAATTTTAATCTATCTTTATTATTTTATGAGTTATTAAACATCAAAATGGGTCCGGGACTTTATAAACACCCTGTATATATATATTACGAATACCATTTCATACATTGTAAAAATGAAATGACATTACCTGGAGACAATGAACAATTTCAAAAAATAAAATTAATGAAAATTGTTTGAATTCTAGGCATACAACTGTACAATACTTCATCAGAGGCTTAAGTCGTATGTTATATGAAAAAGGTAAATATTTATGTAAGATCTCCGCTCGTGTCTAGGGGTGGGGTCAATGAGTAGATCTTGATTATACACAGAACGTACGAAACATAAATTACACAAAAAAGCACATACGAATTATTTTAACAATTGATATTTGCCAGTGACAAAGTCTTATTCCTTTGGTTATACAAGAAGCTCACAACATCAAGAGATTAGCACAAAGCAGTATGTAAGCACCTTCTCATACTATAATACATTACAGAACTAAGGTATAAGCTTCCCAGGGTTCTACCCGTTTAATCTGAGAATTTCATGCTCTAACTATGGTGTATCGACCGGATCAGCCTACGCGCTGATAGTCTGAGCAGTTTACTCCACTGTAGTACCACCGTCGAAATAAACTTATTTCGACGGTGGTGACTAGGACTGGGCATTACATCGATGTAATGCAAAAATCGATTTATAGCTAAAATCGACGATCCGATTTAAAGATAACATCTACTACTGTTGGGAAACTAGAGCAGCTGTAATAGTTCCTTCCCCAAGGCCAGCAATAACTGCAGAACTCACCAGTACAACTCAACTCCTCTCCAGTTGAAGCGAGTGCTACCGGAATGCTTCTGTTTATCGCTAAGAAAGAATGTTCTCTGTTCTGTTTTGATCAATATGTCGCTATGGTGCGAATATTATTCGAATATAATATTACTTTAATTTCCGGGCCCTCTGTATATAATTGTTGTATAATAGTTTGTAAATAGTAATGTTTGTGTTCAACAATATCTGTTTATGGAAGTGTGTGCAGTTTAATTAAAAGAAAATATTGAAATTATTCTATGTTCTATTTCAAGACTCCAGCCTGCTTTATTCTTTAAAAATTGATTGTGAAACCAAAATCTGGCGCCCCCGGGTGGGCCTGGCGTCTTTTGAAATAGAATGATTAATAATTAAGAGGTAAGAAGATTAGATTTTTTCCATTTTGAAGTTTTTCATTGATGATCTAAAAAAAAAAAAAAAAAAAGAAATATTAAAACGAAACTTACGAAGAATATTTCCTAAATGAATGCATTTTATTAATGAATTTATTATATCATTTAGATAGTATTAGATAGTAATACAAAGTGTATTATTTATTGATATAATGAAAATAGAAGTTTATGATTGTCAATTGAAAGTTTGTAAAACGAAAATATTTTGGTTTTGAAGTTTATTTTGTGGTGATTTCAAATTTATGAAAACGAGATTTACTAAGTAAAATAAATATTGAGTGAATATTGTATTATATTATTTGATAGTAAAAATGGAAATAATCAAAAGAAATAAAACTGCACACAGAGCTTCCTTTACGAGGGCCTATAATAAGCTAGAAAATATACTAGCAGACGAAAATTCTTCGTTCGAAGAAGTAGAGATCAGTTTAGTTTTATTTAAACAAAAATCTGATACATTAGAGCTGACACATAATACATATTTAGATTCTTTAAAAGAACAAGAATTTGAAACAGAATTTGATTCTGTAGAAGAATATAGGGAAAAATCACTGAGAATTCAATTAAAAGCTCAACGCTTTTTAGAAAATCACAAAAAAATAAATGTAAAAGAAAGAAATATTGTTGATAATGATAATCAATTAGAGATTAACAAATTGAGTAAAACATTATGTCAGCGTCTCCCTGAAGTTGAACTTTACACGTTCGGGGGAGATTTAAAAGATTGGCTCACATTTTGGAATCAATTTAAGAATATTCATGAGAATAAAAATTTAGGTAAAGCAGATAAATTTCACTATTTGATTCAGTCAACTAAAATTAAATCAGAAGCAAGAGAAATTGTTCAGTCATATCCCGTAACTGAAGAAAATTATGATTTGGCTATACAGAGCTTAAAAGAAAGGTATGGTCGAGAAGACCTTTTGATCGATTTTTATGTTAGGGAGTTATTAAAACTCGTTCTTAATTCTAATAATAAGAAAAATTGTTCTTTGAGCGGTTTATATAATAAATTATCTACTCAGTTACGAGCGCTAGGCACTTTAGGTGTTACTAGTGAAATGTGTGGCCTAATTTTATATCCCTTAGTTGAAAGTTCATTACCCATAAATATATTACGTTTATTTGAACGACAGAGAAAAATTCTAGAAACTGAAAATAAAATATCGAGTCTTGATGCCATACTTCTGTTTTTAAGAAATGAAGTACAGTCCGAAGAAAAGATTAAATTGAGCAGAACCGATCTTTGTAATACGCTTCCTGAGCGCGAACATAAAGGTTTAACAACTTATAAAAATGTAAAAGATAATTATTCATCCGCAATGGAACTAATTACACATGATTCAAAAAGTAATTTATGTCCATTTTGTTCAAAAGATCATGAAATGCGATTTTGTAAGAAAGCATTTTATATCCCTTTAAGCGAGAAACTTTCAGTTATTAAAAATAAGGGATTATGTCGAATTTGTTTAGTTAAGGGCCACGTAGCCAATTCATGCAAATCAAACATTAGGTGTCAGATTTGTAGTAAGAAACATTTAAAATTTATGTGTCCCACGTTGGAATCTAATAAAAATAATGAAGGTTCTAAGTCACTTTCGAATCACGATGAAATAAAAGAAAAGTGTGTTGACACACTGTTTACACAAAAAGAAACTAAATCAAAATCGCATGCCACTAATAATGTATTTTTACAAACTTTAGTTGTAATGCTGCATGGAAAAAATGCGAAGCGCAAAGCGAGAGTTGTCCTAGATACAGGGTCTCAAAAGTCATATATATTGAAATCCACTGCAGAAGAATTAAATTTCGATTTTGTAAGAGAAGAAGAATTTTGTCATTCATTATTCGGTGGAGAGAAAACAGATATAAATAAACACATATGTTACAAAATTTATTTGAGTAATCTTCATAATGATTATATTTGTAGGTTAGGTGCTCTAGATCAAAATGTTATTTGTAATGATATTTCTGTGATAACTCAAGGAAATTGGATACGTGAGTTAAAAAATAAAGGAATCAATTTAACTGACATTGACAATTCTGGGCCTATCGAAGTTCTTTTGGGAGCAGACGTCGTGGGTAAATTATTTACTGGTAGACGAGAACAACTTAAGTCAGGCTTAGTCGCCATGGAATCGAAATTAGGGTGGACTTTGATGGGAAAAGTCCCTCAGTCCAGTAGTTGTAGAGATATAAATATGTCTGTCATTAGTATGCTTTCACAAGAAGACATATCGGTTTCGAAATTATGGGATTTAGAACTCCTTGGCATTAGAGATCCTATAGAACAAAGTAATAGGGAAGATATTGAAAAGGCTGTTATGATACATTTTAAAGAAACAGTCAAACAAAAACAAGATGGAAGATATGAGGTCCATTTACCGTGGAAAAAGGATCATGCTTGCTTACCGAGCAATTACGAAGTTGCAGTACAAAGATTAGAATCTACTGTTAAAAAGTTAGAAAAAACTGGATATCGTAAAAAATACCATGAAGTTTTTAAAGAGTGGATTGATGATAGAATTATTGAAGAAGTTCCCGTTGAAGAATTGGCACTTGCTAATTCTTATTACCTTCCCCATCGTCCAGTAATTAAGGAAACATCATCAATGACCTCTATGAAAATTAGGCCCGTTTTTGACGCCTCAGCTAAGAAGCCTGGTTATCCATCCCTAAATGATTGCTTAGAGACTGGCATTAACTTTATTGAAACCATTCCTTCGATTTTAACAAGATTTCGCTTATACAAAATTGGGGTTATTTCTGACATTAAAAGAGCGTTTTTACAGATAGCTCTGCACGAAAAAGATCGAGATTTCTTAAGATTCCTCTGGTATGATGACAAAGATGACATAAAGGTTTTCCGTCATACACGTTGTGTTTTTGGGGTAACCAGCAGCCCTTTTTTACTCATGGCAGTTATTCATCACCATTTGTCAGCTGAATCGTTGAAAATAAAGTATTCTGAAAAATTGCTGGAAAGATTGCGTGACAGTTTTTACGTGGATAATTGTGTGGCCAGTGTACATAACATTCCAGAGTTAGATAACTTTGTGAAGTATGCCACAGATATTATGAAAGAAGGGAAATTTGATCTTAGGGGCTGGGAAAGTACAGCTTGTCCTGAAATCCCTTATCAAGATTCTAAAACACAAGTGTTAGGCTTAATATGGGACAAATACTCTGATACCTTAGAAATAGATTATGAAGTATTAAAATTTGATAAGACAGAAAAACTAACGAAACGAAAAATTTTGTCATTTATTAGTAAAATTTTCGATTCGACAGGTTATATTGCCCCAGCTTTAATACAACCCAAAATTTTGCTTCAAGCCATATGGAAAACTAAAGAACATTGGGATGCGGAAGTTAGTGATGAAATTAAAAAGAAGTTTCTTGGTTGGGTCAAAAATTTGCATTTTTTAAAAGACATAAAAATACCTAGATGGACTGGTGTGACTGAATCGTCACTTCTAAGTTTGCATACATTTGTAGATGCGAGCAAAGATGCCTATGCCGCATGCGTTTTTCTAAGATCTGAGTCCACTAATGGTGTTGTGAACATTCACTTATTGCAAGCTAAATCTCGAATAACTCCACTGAAAAAGATAACAATTCCACGTTTAGAGCTCATGGGAGCTACAATAGGAGCAAGATTGTTCAAATCAGTTAAAGATGCTCTGAAAATGGAAAAAATAGAATCCTATTTTTGGACTGATTCATCTACAGTACTCAGTTGGATTAAGCGGCAAGAACAGTGGTCAGTTTTTGTGAATAATCGCATAAATGAAATTAGGAAACTTACTGATGCTGAGAATTGGTTCCATGTTTCAGGTGAATTGAACCCTGCTGATCTTGCATCCAGAGGATGTGGAGCTAAACAGTTGTTAAAATCTCAGTGGTGGCTGGGACCAGTCTGGTTGAAGAATCCAAGAGAGCAATGGCCTAAGTCAGTCATAAATATCAATGAAGAAGAGATTGCTCAAGAAAAAAGAAGAACTGTAGTTTCTGCTAATAATATTGAGTTTGAATCTGTTGTATCCCGATTAGCGAACAGAGTTTCAAAATTTTCCAAGATTGTTAAAATCATAGCTTGGATATTACGTTTTCAACCGAAATCTAAAGACTTAAGAAAATATCCAAATATTACATCTGAAGAAACTGAAAATGCTCAAAAGACACTTTTTCGTTGTGTACAGACTGAATGTTTTACAGATAAAGAAGGCAAAAGATCTCTCGTAAATTTCCAAACTTATAAAGATGATGAGGGAATACTAAAACTGAAATCAAGACTTACAAACGAAAATGAAAATTCTGATTTTATTTTTCCTTTGGTTCTTCCGTCCAAACATCCAGTAGTGAAAAGACTTATCGAGCAAGAGCACATTGTCAACAAGCATGCTGGAGCGTCTGCTCTACTTGTTATTTTGAGAGAACGATTTTGGATTTTAAAGGGAAAAAGAATTATTCGAAGTGTCATACATGAGTGTAATATCTGTAAGAAGCAAAAGGTTAAACATCTAGAAGTACCATTTCCTCCTCTTCCAGAAGATCGCACGAAATTAACAGCAGTTTTCCAAGTCTCAGGAGTTGATTTAGCAGGTCCTCTGCTCACCAAGTCCAAAGAAAAAGTTTGGATCGTACTATTTTCTTGTGCGGTGTTAAGGGCTGTACATTTAGAATTGATTCCATCACTTAGTACGAATGCTTTCATTCAGGCTTTACGAAGATTTATAGCGAGAAGAGGACGGATTTCTGTGTTATACTCCGACAACGGTACAAACTTAACTGGATTAAATAATGCATTGAAGAGTTTGGATTGGACTGAGATTCAACGAACGTTTGAAGTAAAGGAAATTAGATGGAAATTTAACCCACCATCAGCCCCATGGTGGGGAGGGTTCTGGGAAAGACTTATAAGAATTCTCAAAGATTTGCTTCGAAAAAACTTAGGTAGAGCCTCTCTGACACAAGAAGAACTACATACGCTTGTATGTGAATGCGAATCTATTATGAACACTAGACCGTTAACGTACATATCTGAAGATCAAGAACTAAATGTTCTAACGCCTTCACTGTTCCTTCAAGAATTACGAACAAGTGATGTACCTGACTTGGATCAAATTGAGAAAACTGACGTTGTTGAAAGATACAGATATATTCAGAGAGTAAGAGAATCTTTAAAGCAAAGATTCAGAAGAGAATATCTTGGTTTTCTACGTTCGTCGATCCCCAAAAGTCACGACACAGTTCAAGTGGGTGATATAGTCTTGATTGGCAGCGACGATAAGAAACGCTTATGTTGGCCCTTGGCAAAGGTCATCGAACTCTTTCCTAGTAAAGATGGAATTATTAGGCTGGTTAAGCTTAGAACATCGAAAGGAGTTTTACTACGACCAATCCAGAGACTCTATCCTCTTGAAATCACACAAAGACTTGAACAGCATGTGCCAAATCCTGCACCAAAAACAAATAACAGTAGTGAGAAGCCTAATGATGGAGAGCTACTTAAGACACGTTTTGGCAGGGTAGTGAGGCCAGTAAAAAGACTTGATGTGTAATTTTAACATAAGACTGCTCAAAAACTATAAAAACATTTTTTTTTCTTTAAAAAGTGAACTCTAAATATTTTTTTTTTGGTATTTTTCTTTTTTTTATTATTAGATGTTTAATGTAATTCATATATATATTGTAATTTGTTAACCTTTCTATTAGTATTTTTCAGTGTCATATTTCTGCTGAGCATTTTTGCAGAACGCTCAAGTGGGGAGGATGTTGGGAAACTAGAGCAGCTGTAATAGTTCCTTCCCCAAGGCCAGCAATAACTGCAGAACTCACCAGTACAACTCAACTCCTCTCCAGTTGAAGCGAGTGCTACCGGAATGCTTCTGTTTATCGCTAAGAAAGAATGTTCTCTGTTCTGTTTTGATCAATATGTCGCTATGGTGCGAATATTATTCGAATATAATATTACTTTAATTTCCGGGCCCTCTGTATATAATTGTTGTATAATAGTTTGTAAATAGTAATGTTTGTGTTCAACAATATCTGTTTATGGAAGTGTGTGCAGTTTAATTAAAAGAAAATATTGAAATTATTCTATGTTCTATTTCAAGACTCCAGCCTGCTTTATTCTTTAAAAATTGATTGTGAAACCAATAACTACGAAATTTCGGAATGACGATGTTAGACGGTGTAATGCAGCATCGATTTAGAGATAACATCTGTTATGAATGGAATTGGAAAAGTTCGATGTTAGCTAGGCATCAAGTTACCTCGACGCGCTTGCGGTTAAAGCATGAAGGTAAATTTTATCGATTTAGCAAAAACGGTTTAACAATAAGTGCAAAAGCCGTCATACGATTTAGCGTAATATTGTTTGTGCTACGCGCCGCCTTTCCATTTCAAAGGAGATCCAAGAGAGGCGATGCGCTTAAATCGGTCTGTTGTGTGCTCCGTTTATTCCAAAGGAGAGACGAAGTGTTGCGCTTGCGATATGCTAAATCGGGAAGAAAAGAAAATGCGATTTTAGATGATTCATAATTGTTACGAACTTTTAAATTCTTGTGGTTTTTATGGAGACTCCAATTTGTTTGCTAAGTACTGTTTTCGTTCTTTTTGTATTAAATAATTATTTTCGGCAATCATTTATTACTCTTTTATTACTAGTATTTTGTAAGAGTGAGAGGGGATTTAAAGAATGTACGCAAGATTTTTTAATGGTGCTCCTTATTACGTACTTTTTAGTACACTCTTTATAAAACCATTAATAAGCTTCAAATATTATTTTACTGAAGTTAATAAAATCTACAATGTTTATTTATAATTAAAAATACTATTAAAAAAATACAGACTTTCATTTTTTTTTTTTTTTTTTTTTTAAATCTAGAATGATATATGGTTTATTTATAGGCAAATTGGATATTAACCGCCAGAACATGACGTATTTCGGCATATGAGACAAGAAAAGCAGAAATGTTGTTAATTTTTTGTAAAATGATAAAAAAATTTGGGAATCAGCTTTCAAGAATTTTTTGCTAAATTATTACTTACCTGGACAGTTGGTTAAAAAATATCGCGTAGAGTTTATCAGCCGACTTGATAAAAAAAAAAAAAATTAAAAAATTAAAAGAAAGTGGAAATTTAATTAATTGACTGTGGTAAAAGACAAATTTTATAAATAAAAATACAAAGTTCAACATTTCATCATATATCAGGAACACATATAAGAAAGGCTCGACAGTTAAAAAAAAAAAGGATCCTATAAAAACTGACAATAACAAAAGAGCATCAGAGGACTAGGGTTGAAAAGTAATTCGCTAAAAACTTTAAATAAGCCCCATAAAATGCAAAAACTAGCAACAATTGTTTCGAGTCGAAATGAAACACAATCGTTGGTCAAACGCAGAAAGTAGGCACAAATGCTGCAAACATAACGGCAACGCACACTGCAAAAAATGTTGTGTCCACAGGCTATTAAAAACTCTCTTTAATATCAATATTTATAACGATGCCTCCTAATTTTAATCATTCAGAAATGTTTAATCAACTTAACTTTTCTTAATAAAATTTTACATGTGTAGTTTGGTGTAATTTTAAGCAATAGATGCTGAGTTATAGCCATATGGGAAATTGCTGAAAATAAACAATAGCAGCGCCAATTTTATGTCAGTATACTATTGATTAAAAGATTTGTATATGTAGGAGGAGACAGGGAGGAGATATTTTCTAAATCAGTGTTAAATCGATTTATCTCTATATCGCGATATTAGATGGAAGATAAATTGATTTATAGAATCGCGACATCGCCCAGTCTTAGTGGTGACTGTAGCCGGATACCAACTAACTTTTCTGTTTGCCAGCATGGCCAGCACGTTCGCTGGTTACATGAGAGACAGCGCCATCTGTTGACTGTGCGAGGAAATACTTTTTACATTTCTATGCACTGCAAGCAAAGACTAACAATTTACCTATATCTAGGCCTTATATATACCATTTGAGATTTAGCAATTGAAAAAAATATAAGAAAAAAATGGATATAATGGAAAGAACACGATTATAATTTATAAAATGAAAAAGAACTTCAGTTACCGAAAATTGACATCATCACTCAGACTAGAATGTTAACTTTAACCTTCGCTTTATTTAAAAAAAGAAAATATGATTTCTTCTCAGCCACAATCGAAATTTTCTACCTTAATTTTAAACCTTCGAACTAAAAGATTGTTTATTTTTTATACCCTTATTTGACTATAACTTAGCTTTCTTTTACTTATACGTATTACACACACACACACACACATATATATGATATTTTATTTATTTATTTATTTATTGTTATTTTTTCACAAGTTTTTTAATAAATTTCATGTGCCGTAAGTTACATTATCTGTCAGTTTCATACATTTGAAAAAAAAAAAAATATGTATGTTATGAACAAGTAAATATTATTTTTAAGGATAATTTTTTGCATTTTGTACCATATGCGCTAATATAAGGAACTGTGCATAATATCTGAACGTGGCAAATTAAATCGTTTACGTATAACAACCACTGATTATTTCCAGTGTTTAATTTAAAAACTATCATTAACACTCTTAATGATTTCGATTTTATGGTATATGTTTAACTGAAGTCAAAAACTAATCATATATTTGTATTGGTGTGTTCCGACATATACTTTTCATAATGGATAGCAATGAACCATATGTAAAATTTTTTCATTGTTTTAATATGATCTAAATTTTAAATTATGAAGGCATTTTTAGTGAGACGCTGTATAGCAAGATCCTTATATAATTTAATTACAAAATAGTTAGAAAATGTACAATCCCAAATATACGAATTTCAATGTAATTATAATTTGTTGATTTCTAAATAAAAACTAATTGGCATAGGTGGACTCTGCTCAGTTCCCCATCATATGTATGTTCTCATAAATTTCTTGTACAGGACATATTATATTCATATTAAGAGAAATGAATTTGACCAAATGCTTGACACAGTGACAGAACGAAATCCTCGCCTAATAGGCTACCCACTATCCAGTTCGATATACTTACCTTATTCTAATCTATTATTTTATTTTATTGGGATCAATTTAGTAGTTTATTTTCATGCTACTATTTCCAATGCAACTTTTCCAAAAATGCATATTTATATGAAATATCGCCTCATTTTGCTATGTTGATAAAATCTTAAATTTCGAATAACTTACGAAATTTTCCTATTAGAATATTTGTATTCAATCATGTTCATACAAGTATCATAAATGTTATTTTGAAATTGTCTGTTATATTTTTGATCCTCAAAATGGACGTTCATACTCGATTTTGCATTATTCTGCCATTTTAAGTAAATCGTAAATTCCAAATAACTTACGAATTTTTGAAATTGGAAAATTCATACTCTGTGTCTGTGGTATTCATGTCAGTATCCTAAATAATATTTCAAAAGTTTTCTAACATCTTTATGATGAAAATATCCCTCAAGATTGACGTTTGTGTAAAAGTTTGCCCTATTCTGTTATGATAAGAAATTCGTAAATATCCAATAACTTGCGAAATTTTTAAAGTAGCATGTTTATAGTAACTTATGTCCATTCCGACATCAAAACTGATATTTTAAAACTGGTCTGACATTTTTACAACAAAAATTTTTCATTTAATGCAAGTTTAAGTGAAATTTGCCCTATTCTCCCATGTTAAGTAAATCGTAAATTTCAAATAACTTACGAAGTTTTTTAATTCGAATGTTGCAAATAAATAGGGTTCTTGCCAGTGTCGAAAGTAATATTTTAAAACTGGTCTGACCTCTCTGCGATCATTTGTTCGAGAGATATCGTGTAAACAGACTAACAAACTAACGGACTAACACGCAAACGGACTGACACAGTAACGGACTAACACACTAACAGACACCAGACAGACAGACACCATACAAATTTTGTCAATTTCAGATTCCTCACACCTGAAAACGTGTAAAAAAATCCAAAAACCGAGGTCGAAAATTTTCACGATTACCTAAGTTCCCCATACCTATAGTATGATGGAGAATTAAAAGAAATCATTGGATTCACCAAAAGCATAAAATAAACAAAATTTTTCTCACTAACTGAGTATTTAATATTTCGAAAATTGAAAGATTACTAGACCAAAATTTCGTGTAATGCGATGAGATTATGTAAGTTGGAAATTTTTTCAATAAATTTGTTTTACTTCACAGAATGCAATTTTTCTTCTTATTCTTCTCCTCCCTTTATTATTATTATTATTATTAGATCTTTTTAAAATGCTATGCACCAATTTTGTGGATAAATATGATTTCCAAAATTTTTAACCTTTTTTTTTTTTTTTTTTTTTTTTTTTTTTTTCTGGAGTTGATCTGAACATTGTCTAAATTCACTAGTTTTCTGCTAATGAAAGAAACCTAGACACGAAAAACAGACTGTCAATGTCTATGTGCGGCATTTTGAAACAACAGTGAAAGTTCGCCCACTACTATGATACCAAGCTTCGCTCGCATTTCTTCCAGTATGAACATTCATATAATTTTTCATAATACTGCAAATCATCGATTGATATACTATCTGTATCTGAAAATATATTTTGACTAATACCAAGAGCAACTAATTTTTAGATATTTGGAGAATATAACCGGTTTATAATTCATTAAATTGGATATTGGGAAATGAACTAAGTTTAGCATGTCATTATATGCTTAAAACGTTGCTTACAGATTACATAAAAGTACATTTTTAATAAAAAATTATCTCCGCAATTGGTGTTTTTCTAAAAGAATATTTTACTGTAAAAAAGGATTTTGCTTATTCATACTTAATATTTTATATGCCGTTATCCTATATACATACCAGTGACAAGTACCGCATAAATTGCTCAGGCTAAACTTTAATCATTGCATATTTAGTCGCAAGTAAGTAAAATCATTTTGTAAAATAATAAAACGGTTTTGAGTAACACGAAACGGCGAGAATAACCGTCCAATTATGAAAATCACCCCGACGTCTATATGTCATTTTTTTTTTTTTTTTTTAACATTTTAAAGGGTGTACGCAAAAGTTACCAAATAAAAGTAGTTGAGTTGCTCTTGAAAGTATATTAATTTCAGAGTACTTAAAGCAGAACACAGCCACTGTTAAGCATTTAAGATACTGCTATAAAATATAATTACACTAGTAGAAAAAAAAAAATATATATATATATATGGGGGTAACAGAAACGAAATTAACTCTTTTCAACTAATTTTGTAGTGCAGAATTAAAAAAATAATAGTGAAAAATCTGTAACACGTACAGTTTATTTATTTATTTATTTTTTATGATTATTTAACCCTTTCACTACCAATATAAACTGCCTTTGGGACCAGTGCTGCCAGATTGAGGGAATTCTTTGTATTTGATATCTACCACTAAATTTTAAATGCCTAATAACTTCGAAGACTTCTTTGTTAGATGTTTTCGGAATGATTATACAACCGTTGCAATTAAAATTTATTGGTGGATATTCAATAAAAAATTTACCTCAGTCTGGCAGCATTGCTTGGGACGTATATGTCCCAATGGTAGTGAAAGGGTTAATCTGTACTGGAAGCAAGGTACAAAAGTCTTTAGAAGACATGCATTATTACTATCAAAATTATTAATTTAGCATGGAATACTGTTAGTATGGAGATTATATAAATATTGTAGACTACGTAGAATATAAAAACATGAAAAATACACTAAATGATTTAATTGTTACTATTTGTTATTTTAAAACCAAAATACAATAAATAGGCTTTTTTACGTCTTGTGTTAAATGTCCAACTTGTGATTTTAATATGAATAGTTCATAAATACAGCAAAACTTATCGGGTACGGTTTTACAAGTTCTACACTGAAAACTTGCCATTTTGAATATTAAAACTTAAACTGTAAAACAGCACAATCATACTTAACAAAGAATATCTGTTAACTAGAATACCAGAAAAAAAAAAAAAAAAAAAAAAAAAAAAACAGATAAGGTACGAATACAGGGTTGCCAAACAGGGGTTGCCAGCAGAGAGAATGGCCAGAAGGCAGGGTTGATAGCACGAAAGGTTACAATGTGTGATACAGTCGGCAGCAAAAGTATCTGAGCACTAGCAATAATCCCTGTCTAAAAAAAGTACACTTAATACTGCTTTGTTAAATAAATCTTTGTCGAGTCATGTTCTTAGTCAGTCTAAGAACATTATTCGACAGGGATTTATTTAACAAAATAGCATTAAATGTACTTTTTTGCTATCGGAATTATTGGCTAGTGCTCGGATACTTTTGCTGTCGACTGTATTGTAAAAATCATACAAAAAAATAGTGAAATTTGCTTTTCTGATACTTTAACAAAAAAAATGGAACAGACATGGTTGCCGGGACTCTGAGTTAGAGGTCTGCACGGGCCGGGCTTACGGCCTGGGTTCGGGCCGAATTTTTTAATTTGCTCTCGGGCCGGGCTCAGTTTTTTTGTGTATATTCGGGCCAGGCCGGGCCTGAATGAAATTTTCTCCGGGTCATGTCGGCCCGAATCTTTTTCTGGTTTCCTCGTTAATCAACGAAAAAGGAAGATTATAAAATATTTCTTCAGTCATTTATTTTACATAATTTTACAGGCTGGTATGTCACATAAAGTTCAGTTTTGTTAAAAGCGTCTGTAACTTCAATTTAATTATCTATCAGTCTGTCTGTCCGAAATATGATTTTTTGCAAATATTTTTAGCATGCCTCGAAATTAATATATTTTATTTAAAGTAATATCAGATGGTTTCCTATTCAAAATAGTATGCATGCTACTACCAGTTTGCGTACAATTACATAACAAAAGAAATTAGGTACGTTACTGTGTATAAGGCTTTGTTTCTTAAGATCTGTTAAGTTTAGGTGGTATAATGGCTATAAAAATCTTCCCGCTGTAACTTTTCCTCTAAGGCTCCTTTTCCTTTTCTCCAGTGGACGAAAGTTGCATCATTTTTATCATGGGCAAAAGCAACTTTTCTACTGAATATGGTTGGATTAACATAAAAGATTTGTTTACCGGAGCGCATGAACGATAGCAGGAGCACATGAAAGAAACAGCAGGATACATTACGGTATATAAGAGGAAATGGATGAAAGTGCATTTTTAGTAGTATTAACCATTTTAATACCTTCCTATATTGTTTGATGAATGCTAATATTTTCGGTTTGACTTACTGTTTGTCTTTGTGCCTTGTCTATAATAAAGAATTTATGTTTATATATAATTATCTTGCAAAAGTTCAGCAGTATTTTAAAGAACGTACTATTGTTTAGTTATACAAAACCTCTGCAAAACACATACTAAAAATCTTTTTAATAGAAAGGCATTCTTTTTTTTCTTGTTATTTTACATATTTTTGAATCGGGCCGGGCCGGGTCGGACCTGATTTTATCATTTTTTGTCCGGGTCAGGCCATATACCGTTAAAAAATGAACGGGCCGGGCCGGGACCGGGCCTCGAAATTCCGGCCCGTGCAGACCTCTACTCTGAGTTGCCAGCATGAAGGGTTACCACCTGTAATACTGTGAAAATGATAAAAAATCGTGAAAATTTCCATTTTCTGATTCTCTAACAAAAAAATGTGACGTGGTGTAACTTTTTTACTTGCAGATAATTAAATAAAAATTGGAATTAACAATTAAAATAATAATTTGACCGTAATCACTGTAGACCAGTGTTATTAATAATTCGTAAGTTTCAATTATACTTAGTTCCTATTTAGTATTACACATAAAACATTTAAAAATAATAATTGAACACATTGTTTTTCTAAATATATATAATATGTCTCTCTCTCTCTCAAATATATATATATATATATATATATATATATATTGTATACATCTGAATACTTTTCTGTAATACTGTAAAACATCTTGAAAAATACGCACAACAATTACTAATAAAAATATTTGTATATTTTAAAACTATATTAATTTAATTTTTTATTAAAACAGAACACTACCACTGATAATAAATTTAGACACTGCTCTATTTTTTTTTTTTTTTTAATAAGTGAAAATTGCAATCGATTATATTTGGTTCTTAATGAGTATTAACTTTAAGAAAAAAATAGCCAAAAACTTTTTAAACGGCAAACTTTTATTGTAAATATAAAAGATGTGTCTTCGGGTACAAAGACAATATTCTTGTGAGTGCATCCGAAAGTATTTCTGTAATACCATCAAAAATTCAAAAGTATGTACATAACAATTACCAAATAAATGTGTTTAAACTTCTCTTGAATATTTTCTGTTTTCGTTTAAAACAGATTACTGCCACTGAAACGCATTTCAAATCATTTTCTAAAACAAAATTTTTAGTAAGTCGTTGGTTATATGTGATTATACTTGGTGAAGATTATATGTATATATATTAGTCTTTAAAGAAGTACGTAGCAATTTTTGCTCATATTTTTAAGCAAATGAACGTATATGAACGTACGAACGTAAAGTTTGTGTGGCATGTTCTTTATATCAATCCATTAATCAAATTCTATAGAAAGGAATCAACTGACTAACTCGACTTCTTCGAAGCTTTTCATATTTATAAAAATCTTAAAAATACTGTTAATTGTGATTTTTCTGTGCCCCATTTTTCTGATTGATGGAAATTTTACATTCAGATAATATTTTCTTAATTTTTTGCACATATTTTACAACTTGGGTTTCGTATTTTCCTATTGATGAACCCCCCAAATTCCCCTTTATTCTATTGGTTGATCATCCTAAGCTGAATCCCCTCCCTTTCCTATATTTAAGAGCACTTCTCTCACAATTCTTTATGCACTGAAAACGGTACGCTCAAGGCTACCGAAACAGCTGTCTTCTTTCCTATTATTTATTTTTGGCGTTCTAGACGTTGTTATTTGCCTTGTTTATAATCCCACGCCAAGTCTTCTATCAATATCAAAATTCTATAGAACTTTAACATAATCATTAATTTTAAAACTGATATTACTTTTTTTTTTTTTCAAAAGTTTTCTAAGAAATAGAAAACTTAAAAAAAAAAAAAAAAAAAAAAAAAAAAAAAAACATTTTATTTGGGGAGTGTTATTGAAGATGCATGAAAGATAGGTGAAGAAACACAGGTCTTCAAATGTTAAATTAATGCTTGGTTTTCCTGTAATTCACCTTTTTTGCTTCTTTTTACTTCTTCTACTTCTTCTTTTAGTCTTTTTTTTTTTTTAATGTAAAAACGAACATGAAAATTGGATAAAATATTTTTCATAAAATTATTCATTGACATTTTCATTATTTAGGCGGTATTACTAGTTCACAAATTAATAAATGAATTATAATTTTTCAAAATGTCCCTTATGGAAGGGAAGGAAAGAAGTGAGTACAGGGGAAAAAAGTCAATTTTAATTTGATATTTGGAAATATGTATCTTTTCTTATCTGTAAGGCATCCTTAATCTTTCTCATTAATTTTCTTTTCGGAAAAAGATTAATATTTTCATCTTTTTCCAAATCTTTCTTTTGAGAAAATTTCATTTAATACTAGTTTAAAAATTGTTGCTTTTGTAAAAGTTCTATAAAATTCAATAAAAGTTTTGATAAAGAATATGGCATCTAAATTTTATATTCTTACCTTCATTTGTTTAAAAAAATATGCGCAAAGACGGAAACGATAAAACCAGTTATGATTTTAATTTTGGACATGATTGTAAATTTATTTGGTTACATTGATTACGCCTGGTTCACAATAAGTAACAGTTTTATCAAATTTTTTAAGATAAAAAGGTTTTATGAAACACATAGTTATCTTAAATATAGAGTACATGTCTTACAAAGAGAAAAACCTTCTTAAAGCAAACAAGTAACTGTTTAACTATGAATATATTATACATTCTAAGAACGTACGCAAAAGTTATTCAAAGAGCTTTCTTTAAAACTTTAAATTTCACTTAGGAATATGAGGTCGCAGTTAAACACCCATTTTCATCATCTGCTCCCGCTCCAAGAATTTTTCCAGGAGTTTTTCGACAAAAAAAAAAAAAAAAAAAAAAAAAAAAAAAAGATACCAGAGTATGATAAGGCTATTGACAGTAAAATAAGAAGGGTGGAAGTAAAAAAAAAAAAAGTAAGTTAAGAGTAAGAAATATGAAATTTCTTCAATATTTTTCTAAATGGAAAGTTTATTTTAAAATGGGGGAGTTATTCAAATCGCTTTCTATTTAAATTGTAATGTATCAAAAAAGCTTTAAGGATAAACCAAGTTTCATGATAAAATAATTGCTAATAAAATAATTTTAACTTTTATTATCATTATTATTCTGTAATTTGGAAAAGTGTATAATAAAAGTATCATATATGCTTTTTATTTTATTTTATTTTATTTTTTAACAATCTGTGCTGTTTAATTTTAACAACTTAACATTAACAACATGTTTTCGTTAAATAAAATTACTTTTATGATAAAGAAAAAAACATGCCTTAATATGTTAAATAAAAATATCCCTTTACACAGAAAATTTTACAATGTTGCTATAGTACATTCAAATACTGTTGCTGCACATTTTAGCAGATAAGCTACTATAAACTTATTTATTAAAGAATTTTGTAAAGTTACATAGAAAATAAAACATAGATATTTAAACGCATAAATTTTATATACTTATTTTCTGTAAATAATATTTGGATTAATTATTAGTGGAAGTATATTAGTGATATGCATTTCCTAATGCAACAGCATTAATTTCGAATTCTAATTGAGAAATAAAACACTAAGCATACATACATATATATTTATATATGCATGAGAAAAATTTGTAATCTTGGAAGTTTGATTTTTACTAGATATTATTGTAAATTTACGTAGCTAAACGCTACAGCTTACATACATAAACATTGCAGTAAATCTAAAGAAATATTTTACAAAGTAAAGTATAAAAACTGCTATATATTCCGTCTCGAAATATAGACTCTGAGTGTATGTGAATCCCTTAAAAAAGAAACAACAGGAATCTAAGTGCTGAATCTTATTTTAATGTTTATTATGATTTATGTATCTTGGTTTAAACGATAATAAATATTTAGAATATATGACACTGCGAATGGAGTGTCTAGTACTACTTACATGTTTTCTGTATTCACGAGCATTAAATAATGGATTTGTAATCTTTAGGAATGCTTCGGTTTTCGTTGAATTTACAGTTTTTAAGATGTCCTAAACAATATTTGACCATACTTAAATTTTAAAACGTCTTCACTCACAATGAAATAAGTAAAAGCACGGTTAGTTTTGAAAGGACTTGGCAGTAAACACATGTTATTTTTATAATTAAATTTATTATAATTTTCTCTAATGTAAAAGGCGTATCTGAGTTAGATTTCCTGGAAAATTCAGTTAAATATAATAATCGTGATAAAATTGTTAATGAAAAAATTGATTTCTCTTACCTGTCTACAGCTTGGAAAAACTTATTTAGTTCCGTTAAATAATCTTCTTTCTTTTCGTAAGGGGGAAAAAATCCATTTTTCCTTTTTTGTTTGTGTGCGTCCTTTTCTGATTGGTTGTTGCATGCTGCTGTCCTATTGGTGTTACTTCCCTCCTTTAGAGTTTTCTCTGCTTTCAGTCTTGCTTTTGATTTCAAGATCGTAAAACGTGTATTTTTCACCTGATGAAGAAAGGTCACGTCCTTTCAAAACCGGTAAAGCATGTATTTACTTTACAGTGCGTCAAGAATTTTTAAATTTTAAATATTTATTCTACACCAGTTCTTTAATTTATAAGTATCTGACCATTTCTAGAGAATGTCTTTATAAATTTTCAGAAAAAAAAAAAAAAATCATCAGCCCTAGATCAAGAATTTGTGCATGCAATTTCAACAAAGTTTTTTATTTAGTTATTCGTTGACAAAAGAATGGTGTCTATCAACTTTTGGTGTATATCGTCTTATAAGTAGCACTGCCATACTTTAATGTTCCCCACTTTTGTAATAAGCTATGCCATCTGAGCTTCTACTGTGCATAAATGAAACAAACTTTTTATGTGAGGGAAATTACTTAGAATTAGGATGATCCAATTTGAGTGTACATTGATCGATAAGCGCCGCTACTACGTTACAATATTACCCTTTACCTTAGTTTCTGTGGTGCGCATAAGTGCAAAAAATATGTTAAGTGAGATAACTATTATGAAAAACTTTGATATCACTTCTGATGAACTGCACATGACCCGAAAATTGGTGCTGTTATGTTGTAATTTTCTTCATTTTCGAGTAGGCTTAATGTTTATGCATTTCATGTAGTTTTATGTAGTTTTAATGTTTATGCATTTCATAAAAATGCATACGTAAATTTTTCATTAAAAAAAAAAAAAAAAAGAAAGAAAGAAAAAAGAAAGGAAATATGTGCACACTTGTTGACCTAATTTGATTGCATATTGGTGTTTGAGCGGTGCTATTTTGCAGCCTTTTCAGGTTTAAATTTAGTTTTCCAAACAGTTCATATATTATCATGATTGAGGATATATCTTTGTGTATTTCGTGATGACAATAGTATATGGTTATTATTATTTATTGAATTTCCATTAATCACCTTTACTGTACTAATTTCAACTGATAAGAATGATTATTATTTTGATGGATTTCTAAATAGAATAAGTCTTGTGAATTATTTTTTATAACTTACGTTGCATAAAATAATATCTTACATGCAAGTTTCAAATCAAACAGTTTGTTAAAATAAGAATAAAATGAAATAAAATAGCAACACAAACAATTTCTTTTCACAGTTTAGATAAAAATAAATAAATAAGTAAATAAATAAAGCTAAACTGTACATGCTGTATAATGATAAAGTCATTAATGCATGCGAGAATATAATGGAAGAATTTAGATTCATATTTCAGATTACGGAAAAATATAAGCAGATTTAAGTAAGCAAATTAAGTAATTTAATTGTTATACTATATGTAAGAAACTACAAGTTACGATTAAAGCTAACTTTGAAATTACTTATTTCTGAAGCTGTAATTTAAAATATCATTATCCTCATTTTTAAGTTTAAAATAATATGGATTCCATACGTTATAAAAAATAAAATAATTATATTCTTTAAAACTTTTAGAAATTTAAACTTTCTTTATTTACAAGTATCTATTACTTCACTTTATGTTTTAATAGGTACTACGTTTCCTGTTTTAAATTTTATTTTTTACTTTTAATAATTGTTTTCTGTTTATATAAACATGGAAAATAAATATGACTTCTTTATTTTATTTTTTTTAATATTGAAGATAAATATGATTTTAAAGTACGGAAGGTTGGCAGATATGTGTTTTAGTAAAAGTTTTAAAAGGTGGAGGAGTATATACTAGTAAGGAGTTACATTTAATTATAGTCACCGCCACTTTAGAATGTAGAAAAAGAGGGGAAAAAAAGGCTAAAAACCCCATAGGAATAGCATGGGAATAGCATGGGAAGAAAAGCAAAAAAACTCACAATGTCAAGTGTGTTAAAAAAAAAAAAAAAAAAAAAAAAATTCACACCGGAAGTAAAAAGGGGACAAAGTTGACTAGAAAAATACATTGAACAGCGGGAACCGGGCGGGCTGGGGCATGGATCCTATCGTCCAGGATTAATACGACTCGCCTAGTATAACTTATACTAGGACCACCTTCCTAGTATAACTCCACTATATAACTTATAGGGTGATTATAATTAAAGTTAAGATTTCAAAACGCTATAATTTTAAAACTACTGTTGAGAATGACTTGATATTTTACCAGAGCAATCGTGAGGCAATAATATTTTGTTTGGGGGAGGAAAAAAAAAAGAAATTCCAAAATGTGCCGTTAACGGCCCTCTTCACTTACCGTCGCCGGTAGACCGAGCCAATGTTATTCTATGGGGAAATTTTCTTTACAAATAACTTATTAACTAATACATATTTTTAAATTCTGTTTTCACATTCAGAAAATTCCCAACTGTTAAATTGACGGACCTCTTTTGAAAAAGTATTTTTTTTTTTTTTAATTTTTAATATTTTATTTTGAAATTGCAAAATGAAAAAAATTCACATATTGAAAATTCGTATTTTACAGCTTCGAAGTAAAATATAAAAAAATAAAAAATAATAATTTTTTAAAAAAGGTCCGTCAGTTTAACAGCTGGGAATTTTCATAATGTGAAAACAGAATTCAAAAATATGTATTACTTAATAAGTTATTTATAAAGAAAGATTTCCCATTGAATAACATTAGCTTCGGCTTCCAGCGACGGTGAGTGAAGAGGGCCCTTAATCATTCGTTAGATGTTTGTTTCCGGAAGTTCCTCTTTATCTCTTGTCACTGTCATTGTTTCCGCTGTAAACACGTATTCTCGTCTTTTTGCTGAAAAAGTTGTTCTAAACCCTTTAAGTCTATTGTTTCATGCTATTATATTACATTGCTAACATCATTCCTGTGTATAATGAATCTATTTAGGCATTTATTTTGAGATTATCTTGTAGCTTTAATTATAATCACCCTGTACTTCAGATGAAAAAATAATTAAACCATACCCTTAATATTTGTGGAGCTGCATTTTTACTCTCGAGTACATGTTGAGGTGAGATGTCAATGGCTATGACCTCTGAAAATACGATATGAATATTAATTTTAGCAAGTTAAAAAGTGTCTGAAGTCCACTAGGACACCAAGACATGGGGATAGGGTTAAATGCAAAAAAGTAATATTTTGTTATTGAATAATAATTAAAATTTGAAAATTGAATTTTGTTAATTTAAATATTAATTGACTACTAATAAATAACTCATGTTTAAAAGTAAAGGTTGTTAAATAATAATTTGCATTTAAATATTTAAATGTAAAGTAAACATATTAACAATGATATTTACTTTAAAAAAATAAATGTTTTAAATAATATTAAGATTCTATAATTTACAATTTATTAAAAATATAAACATACAAAGAAATAGAATTAATGAAATATTAATTGCAATAAATTCATCGCATCAAATAAAAATTTACTTTTCTTTAATAGCTTAAATTGAAACTTTAATAAATAAAATATAAATTGGCTAGTAATAAATTCGATTTTAGTAAAATAAAAAATTATTTAAATAAATTTTCTTGAATAAAACTACTTATTTAATTATTTAAAATTTTAAAATATATCTTGCCATTAAAAAATCATAATAACACTTTAATTAATTTTGATGAAAGATTTTATTAATCTTTAGAAAATTTAACTTTTTTTCTTCATTCTTCTAGCTTTAAAATAGAGTAAAAAATGTACAAAATTATATTAATTAATTACAAACTTTAAACGCATACATGAATTATATTTTTCGTAGTTAAAGAAAAAAGTTTTTATTTTTCATTCGCATTAAAATAGTTGCTAAGTTTATTTATTTTATTTTGCTGTCATATTAATTAAAACTAATTATTGATAAATATTTTTACTTTGTATCTTCTTCGGAAAAACTGGAGACAAACTTCTTTGGGAAATAATTAATAATTTCTGATAAAATGTTTAGTTTAAACAATGTAATTTGTTTATTATTTCAAGAATTTGTTTTAAAAAAAACTAATTACTTTGATTTTGATTTTAATTTATTGATGAACAAATTTTATAGTCAAAGAAAATTGCGGGCGTTTTCATTAGAAAAATTTAACAACTTTATTTTTGTATAAATTTATTAAGAGCAACATATGTGTTATGATTGGTGTAAATTAATATGGAGTGTTGTTTATAGCGAAAATTTTAGAACATTATGAAATTAGTTATTTAAAATATTTTAGAAAAATATATTGAGTTTACACATTTGCTTTTAGATTCTGACTTTAAGAGGCGTTGTTACTTAAAATCCCCCTCCTTTCCTTCACATGTACTCCAAGATAATTTTTCCATTCGCATTATAAGGATATCACGTTCAAAAATGAAGTTTATTTAATTCTGTTTTCTAAATATGAACATGTTACCTTTTATCTAAAAGTTTTTTTTTTTTTTTTTTTTTTTTCTTTTTTTTTTTTTAAGTTTAAATATTTCTTTTCGAAATTAAAAATTAGAGATTTAAGATTACCTAATGAAATAAAATATTTAAATTTATTATTGTTTTAAATGTTCCCTTAGATAAAAGGCGACATGTTCAAAGAATGGAACTGAAAAAAAAAAAAAAAAAAAAAAATCGAAAAACTTTATTTTTGAACGAGATATCCTTGTAATACGAATTTCCAATAAGACTGCATGGGAAGGCAGAAAGAGGGAATCTGAATCTGACTACCAGCTCCTCTCAAGGGGGATAACAGATCTAATGTCATTACTGTCGGAATAATTTTACGTTTCTACAATACTCAATATATAAATTTACAACTAAATGCACTTTAATTTAAACTAGCCAGGCTATACCCGACATGCAGCGGAACCGCGTTTAATTGGACAAAACAGCGGTATACTTACGTCTTTGGAAACATTGATAATATGCAGTATTCCATGATTTACCATAAAACGAAGATAAAATCAAAGCTTTAAAAATCGAATTAAAAAAATATATCATATACATTATATTACTATTATTGTCTAATAGTCGAAACTCGGTAAAATTTATATAAGAAATATAGAAATTCAATGTTTCAGTGTAAAAAATTTCTCAGATTCTACTCTAAATATAAATAAATAAATAAAATAAATAATGCGTTTGTTGTATATATATTAAATAAAAGCTAATATATAACGCTTTCGTAAATGAAAAAATATTTTATTATAGCAGCCATACCTTTAGTCCGATATTCACCCAAACTGAATCAGCATAGTTTTACATATTATACATCACACATACCAAATTTAGCGCATTTATACACCATAGAAGCTAAAACATTGTCTTCTCGTAAAGACATTATAATGCAGTACAACAGCTCTACTCGTCATCCGAAATGCAACCAATTCAAAAGCGCAATTCTACATAACATTGATACATCGATACATTTGTTGAATTGATACATTTATGAACTACATAAGTAAATATACTATCCTTCCGTTAAATGGGATAAATTTAAACATAGCAGCGCCACCTAATGGGTTATTTATTCCAGAAGCTCATCAGCACAAATTTAACTCGAGATTCATTTAAATTAATTACCCATCGTGCTTAAATTCCGTCTATTGTTTCATGATACAAAAATTTTGTTAACACATCATACACTCTCACAAACACAGAAAAATTGTCATTTTCTAAAAATTGGAGAATTCTGTTTGGCACAACTCGGAATCTGTAATATCATTGAAGACCGGAATTAGAAAAATTTCACGAATGCAATACATTCCTACGCACCATTTTATATAACAACGAAACCTACTTGTTAACATTAACAAAAATTTAATCATTATATTTTGTTACATTTATGTTTCATATATGGAATGCGGCGCAATTTTAACCAATAGATGCTAAAAAACAGCTATCTGAGCATCCGCATAAAATATTAGCAGCTTATCCGCAAATGGAAAATATTGTAGAAGGCCATCGTCACCTGCTGTCCGTTATGCATTACAAGGGAATCAGCATAGGTTTACGTAGTATCCATTTCACTTGACAAGCTTTATTCATTTATACACTAAAGGAGTTTAGGCATATTCTTCCCGGAAATGGAATTAAATTGTAACATAGCAACGTCACCTGTTGGCTGATAAGCGCTTAAACTGAATCAGCAGACTTTTAAATAGTATATCTTAAGTTTAAATAATATATCTTACAAACTTAGTATAATTACTCTTATACTGTGTTTGGTACATTGTAGATGAAATTCACTGAAATGCGAGAAAATCGCATTGTTGTAGCGTCGTGTTCAGGAATTCTCAAAAAGTGTAAATTCATGAAAAACCAAAAAGCGAAAATATTTTCGAAATCTTGCACTGTTTTCTTTTATCTGAAGAAGATAGTAATAAATACACTTTTAAGAAATATATAGTCAATTTCAGTTATCTGAAATACATTACGTTTTACCTAAAACATATGTCTTCAAATTAGAGCTGAAGTATTAAAAAAAAAAAAAAAAAAAAACTGAATTACATCAGAAATCAATTAGAAAAAAGAATTAGAAATTCTAGAAATTAAATTCTGTTTTAATTAGCGTATATGTTTATTAATATAAAATTTCGAATTTCTACTTACTCACCAAATAAGCATTTCACCCACTCTAACGACTGTAGCATCTTAGAATGAATCTGTAGTCGAGAGTATTGGGATTCTATATGTACTGTGTATACGGTTTTAATGAATTTTAAGAAAATACCAGTATTAACAATTTTCTTACATAGGAATTTTCAATTCAAATATTACGTGATTACGTAATGAAAGGAATAAGTGCATAAAAGATAAAGGTGTTTTTGAGTACCTTCTTGATATCATAAGGGAATAAATCTTCTTTTCTAAAACTCACATTAATCATACCACTCGGCGGTACTGGAAGATTGCGGGTTGGGTGCTCGAGCCAGCCAAAGACCGTCTTGTACACTAATGGTGGCTGGTGCACATAAAATTTGTCGGGGCCGCAATATCCTCCTTGTTTCCATCAAAAAATATACCTCTGGAGGGTCACCAAAGCAGGAGAGCCATCCCTTCCGAGGAGGATACAAATTGTGATGGCAATTCTCTGGATCACTTCTAGGGGTGTGTACCAGACCGTCGCCAATTACCTATTACGCAACACTAGTGCGACGTAAAACCCATCCAATCAACCAACCGACCAACCACATTTATTGTACTTTTCGAACGATAGCACGTTCTATAACCTACTCATATAACTAATATATTAAAAGCGTACTACAAATGTCATGTTTGTTTATTACAAGGTAGCTATTAAATACTGGAACACTTTGTTGAACACATCATTTGTTGAAACAATTTATCATATTTTTTTTCTGCGATTGACAACCTTCTTTTAGCACAGACGATTTTTTTTTAAAGGAAAATGTTTATGGATTTTTATAAAGATGGAAACTAAAAGGATAGTGGTTAAACAGCTCTTTGATTGTGGATTTTCTGCAGCTGGAATCTTTAAGCAATTAGTCGATTATTGGAGACTAATAGTTCTAAAGGCAGACCTCGGCATGGTCGTCCATGCTCAGCTCACACTAAAGAGCGCATAAAAAGAATTCGTGAAAAGATACGAAGAAATCCTCATCGTTCTGCAAATAAAATGGCTGCAGAAGAGGGTATGAGTCGTAGAACTATGCAAGTTATCCTAAATGAAGACATGTGATTTCGTCCTTATTGCAAAAGAAATATTCAAACTTTGAATAAATCACGAAGAATATAAAGGTTACAAAGATGTTAGATGGCACTGTAAAAAAAGCGTTGACAGAATAATATTTTCTGATGAGAAACTCTTGTGCACTGAACAATGTTATTATCCCAAAAGTGATGTCGTTTAATCAACAACTTTTGAGGATATACCTGAAAACCTTCGAACAGTCAAACACTTTCAAAACAGGAGTTATGTTATGATTTAGGAAGCAGTCGCAAACAATGAAAAACTGCAAACAATCAAAACCAATGCTGAGTTTTACAAACAGGACATACTGGCAACACATTTATTACCATAAGTTGACAGATTTATATCCTAAAAAGGACTGGATATTTCATCAAGACTCTTCACCTTCACACAGAGCAAAATAAACACAGGATTTTTTTCATGTCAACTGTCCCAAATTTATCAAACAAGAAGATTCGCCCTCTTTATCACCGGATTATAATCCATTAGATTATTGCATCTGGGGTATTTTAGAGGCCAAAGTGGATGCTAAACAATATAGAAGTTTGGAATCATTTAAAGCTTCTATAGCGCAAGAAGAGGACAAATTACCTCTAAAAGTGATTCGTTCCGCAATCGGACAATGGTTTGAATAAAATCTTTCCTGGATAAACTGTAATTTATGTTTCTTATCATACTAGGGGAATTTTCATTTCCTGTTATATCTATGAAATAAAATGACTCAATATTTTTAACAGTATTTAGTAGCCACCCTGTAATATAAAGAAATGCGTGAAGCTGTCGAAAAAGTAACTTTTTTTGTGACTTTAAACGAAGCTATTAATAAATTTGTCAGAAATAAATGCTATTATCGAATATATATATATATATACATGCTTTTCTTGATGCTAAAGAAAAAAAAAGTAAGTAAACAGATAAAAGCATATGTATGACGAAAATTGCATCAGATGAGACAGCTGAAAATCATTTGTTTAATTTTTTTGCAAATGAGTGAGAAAACTTAAATTTGAATTTATTTGTGTTTCACCTATTTAAAATTTGCGTATAAAAATAGGAAAATAATCAAAAGATTAAACAACTCTTAAAAATAACGTAATTACCAAAAATACCTGCTCGAAATACTATCATGATATATATACTCTATAACAAAAAAAGCGATGCACCAAGAAGGAGTAATGCAAACTGGACACAAATTGACATACTTACGGGTTTTGATGGAATCAAGCCCCAATTTATCATTATCGTCGATCCTACGTGCAACTGGTACTTCAGTGACTTCAAATACCCTTAATAGGCGGCTCAGTGGCGTTGACCTCAGTCCCCGGATCTGTCTTCCACTGAGGACGTTTAGAGCATCATAAAAAGGCTCCTACAACCAGCCCGGGATTTTACCAATCTAACGCATTAATTGGACCGAATTTGGCACGATACTTCACAGGAGCACATCTACCTACTCTATCAATTAATACCAAGCCGAATAACTGCGTACATAAGGGCCAGAAGTGGACCAACGCGTTATTGACTTGTTTACTTTGTGAGGCCCTTTTTCTTGATTAAACCATTGAAATTTTCTGAATCTGTAATCAGTTGTTTTTTTCAACATGTACATCACATCTACCAATTTTTGTCCCATTCGTACTACCCATTCCACCCCATCTACCAATTTTTGTCCACACTTCTTCGCGATGCGTCGTTTTTTTTTTTTTTTTTTTTTTTTTTTTTTTTTTTTTTTTATATAGTGTATATAATGGCGTATACTTACTACTTAAGAATGCTATTTGAGAAGAAGCATCCAGCCGAATGGTCGGCCAAGTAGTGCTGAACAACACTAAGTTAAATATGTATGCCATTTCCCAAATTAGAACGCGGGTTCTACTTTGTGGGAGTCAGGTCCCGTACTTTATATATTTATGTATATATATGCACACACATAGGGAAAAGTAAGGAAATATGGAATATTTTTTCTATTTGAATTCACCAGAATAAACTGAAGTATTTTGGATCATTTTGGATTCGACTATTACAAACTTTCAAGCATTTTTATTGTATTTTGATGGTTTTATATTACAAAAATAGAATTTATCTTCAAAGGTTTTTTTTTTTTTTTTTTTTTTTTGTGCGGGTAATATGGAATACTTATGACGGGAAAAATGGAACGGCAATTTGTTTAAAGAATATTATTAAATGGGGTAATATTTTTTTTAGAAAATCATGAATAATTGCAATATAAACATTATATATATATATATTTATTGCTATTGAACATAAATCAGCATTGAAAAAAAAATCGACATTGAAATTTAAGTAAAATTACAAATACTATCGAATAATATGTATTCCAGTTTACCTGAATACCCATCTTGTAGAATAAATCAACCTCAACCACCTATTGGTAGAAATAATTTAATGGAAATCAGACAACTAACTAACTCAAATCTCCTAACGGAAATGACACTAGGTTTTCACTCATATTGCTGCTTGGTAAAAAGATTACAGAATTAATAATATTTACCTCTCAAACTGTCTGAATCGTGATTAAAAAAAATGAAATTTTATGACACAAAAACTACTCTTCTCACTGACACAAGTTGAATTACCGTTCATATTTGATGCCCAGTGACGACGTTTGATGTACTTCCGATAGGTTGCAGCTCTGTACAGGTGAGCTATAACGGTATTCAATTTTACCTGGATATTCCCTATTTCCCACCGTACCCTTATATATAAATGTGCATATTTGGAAACGCCAACGGTTTCTTTATGCTGGGTTCGCACTTGTCGAGTCGTAAATAATTCGTTATCGGAGAGTGGCCTTTGAACGTTGTGAAATGTGGACAAAAATTGACAATATTTTATTTATAATTTATTAATTTTGATTTATTAATTTACTTCAAATAAATAAATTCCCAATAAATTTTAATTTCCTTTTAAACAAATAATAAATTAAATTCCTAAAATTTTAATAAAATTTCACGATGATTATTCAGTATAAAATTCGCTTAAAAATGTATAATTAATTTTAATTTTGTAAAGCATTTTCAATAAAATAGTCTGCCCAAATAGCTGTGAAAATTAAATATATATATATATATATTGTAGCTAAATTCCAAATTTTAGTTTCATGCAAGATAAAATAAATATTTTTATGCATTAGTTTTACTGAAAAAAAAAAAATCGTGTTCATAAAAAAATGATTTTATATAATGAATTAAAACAAGTTGAAAACTTTTCATGCCGTTTCTAAAAAAAAAAAAAAAAAAAAAAAAAAAAAAAGAACTAAAATAACATTTTATCTAACATCTGTTTATTTTCAATATCTTTTCTAAGTATTTTTGACTCTTAAAAAAAAAAAAAAAATCAATTTAAATTGGAAATCATTGACATCAAATCGTAATTTTTCTTCTTAGATTTAAAATTTGTTTGCTTGTCAAAATATCTGCAAATAAAATCTGTTTTTCTAACCACCATTTTAAATCCATAATTGAATGAAAGAAAGTTGTAATTTATTTTGAGATAGTTGTCGGAAACACTTAAAGTTAATAATAAAATTTGCTGTAAGTGTCAAACGAAAATAAACTTGAAATAATGTTTCAACTTGGAAAATGTACAAAAATGTTTTACAAAATTGAAACATTTCGACAGTTCATTTTAAAAGAAACAACTGGATACATATTTATAAATTGAATATTGGAATAAAAAACATTTTCTCTAGGCATTGTAAATTTATAATGATTATAATGTTTAGTTGAAAAAAATATATATATGTCCCTTTTAATTTTGTTTAAATATTTAATTAAAATCAAAACAAATAAATAAATAAAACTTTGCTTTAAAAAATAAATAAATAAATATATATATATATATATATATATATTTAAATAAAAAATAGATTACGTTGAAAAGAAACCATGAAATATTAAAAAAAAAAAAAAAATCGCGAAATTAATAAACATTTTTAGGTAGCTATTTCTTTGTTATACAAAGAATGAGAGTCCATAAGAGTGTTTTAGTGTCTAAGGAATTTCAGTTCCTATATTATTATGTGAATGGTTAAACTGCTATAGATAAAGACTGATGTCAATTAATTAAAAAAGTTCAGCACTGTAAAAAAATGTTGTAATTTTTCCTGCACTTTCTGCGGTATATTTTCAAGTATTTATGCTGTGAAATAAATTCAAGCACTAAATGCTGTAAAATCGACTTCCTGTGGACTTTAGACAGGAACATCTGCTTGTGGAAGCATAACATCTGCGTCTCTGAACTCAGATGCAGATGAACCATGAACGAGGAATGAACAACGTGAAGAGCATGGAATGAAGAATGTCCATTCATCAGAAAGGTTAGTTTTTAATTTTTATATTAACGTTTTGTATTGATTAATTAAAATTTCGTTAAAACGCATTAGTTGTAAACATATTGTAGCATGTCTAGTTCATGACACCTTATTAATCATTCAGTATAGTCATTTTAAAGGTTTTTCATACAATTACATTTATCAAGTTATATGCTGGCCAAGGAAGTGCTAAATGCACTTTTTTATATGAACAGATTTATGTTAACGTGTATAAACTTGCACTCATGAAATTCAACAAAAAATATTGATTATTTATTAAGCAATTTATCATAACAAATTGAATATGTTTATGATTACAAATTAATTTTTAACCCTAGAACACTAGTGGTACGGCAAATTTACGTGCGGTCTTCATTTAATGGTTTTTTCTGCACTTTCCCTACTATCGATACACTTGTTTGAGTTTGAGTGCTTCGAAATAATTATTCAGATAATGAAAAATTAGTAATATTGGGTAAAACAGCAAATAATTAAACATATTTAAAAACAATATTAATGTAATACAAGCAAATAAAACGACTTTTATATGAGCGCGTCAATTTTAGGTATCTCTAGTGATAGAGTATTTATGAACACGCTAGTGTTCTAGGGTTAAAAGAAGATTTTCTTAACTTGAACTTGAAATGTATTCCCTTTGACTTCAAGATAAATAATATAACAAGTATAAAAACATAGTCCTTAAGATATTATTTGACTTTTTTTTTTCTAATAGCAAAGAATGTTCGCATGACAGTATGATGCACATAGTTTATTTTAAAAATTAAAAGAGGTATATTTCTGGGGCCGAATCAGTGCAAAAATTGGGAGCGCTTTACGGTCATATTCAATGACTTTGACCTTGAATGTTCCTTGTCATATTCAATTTCATATTAAACTTAATTTGTGTAGAGATCCTTAGAGCTTAATTTGAAGATTTCATTAGGTCATTTTAAACGAAATTCTAATTTTACATCCCAAAATTTTCTTTATTTTAAGAATTTTAATACCAATTTAAATAGAGGTAGAATTATAAAAAAAAAATTAAATAATTAATTTAACTAAATCAGGATGAAAGTTCTTTTGTTTCAGTATAGCTTACAAATTCGCCTTCGGCGACCAGTGGGTTTGCGATCCTTCAGAAAACTCACCGTATTAAACTCCTGCTCGGTGACGTCTTCGACGTTGTTTTCCTGTTCCAAAATCTACGACCGCCTGTTCACTCACCCTGCAAACACTTTTAAAACTTCTGCCTGTAGCAAATTTCGACAATCAGCCGAAATTTGGCGCCAGTTGCATTCTATGCCCGTTTTATAATCTGAACCTGGATGTGTGCTCACCATCCAAACGACCTTTGAAAAATTTGGCCAGACAACTACGCTAGTTTAAATTTATGTGTATATCGGCCGACAGGTAGCGCTGCTGTTAATTAACTGTGATCCGATAGTGGGGTTTTTGAATCCCGGAAGATTTTTCTCTCTTTTTTACTTATTGAATTTATTTTATTTTATGTATTTATTTATTTATTTTCAAAATCGATATCTGCTATAACAGATATACCTATTGAAATTAGATTTTATATTTTATTTATCTACCTTTTTAAAATTTCTTACGTTTACTGTTTCCAGAATTTTTAATTTCTGTAGAATTCGAAACACCCTCCTTTTTTTTCAGGACATTTTCCAGCCAATTTTCAGTAACGATAATTTTTTGGTTTATTTTATGATAAAAATTGCCATTCAGATTTTGAAAATATCTTGAAGAAAGACGGAAACTTCCAGCTCTGAACTTTTGTCATGAAATAAGCTATTAGAACGAGAGATCTATTTCTTTCGGACAAAGTAGAGTAAATGAAAACAATTTTTTTCTTTTTCCCTTTGGCACCAAATAGAAATAGTATAAAAGAAATTTTAAAACATTAATATATATGTAACTGCTGCTAAAGAACGCAATTTCATATTTTAAGGAAAAGAATGTGCTATTTTTATTTTTATTGATTTATTTATTGCGCTTTTTAAATATTTTGACCAAATAAAATAATAATAATAATAATAATGAATAAATGAATAAATAAATAAATAAATAAATAAGGATTTTATTTTAATTTTCTCGTTTTTTTGAAAAATCAATATAAACGAGAAAAAAATACATATATTGGATTCGTAAAAATTTTCGATCTCCGTTTTTCGATGGATTTAAACGTTTTCGGATGTCCTGAACACGATTAGTTAACTTTTAGAAAAATTGCTAAAGAAAAAGATTTACTTTTCTCCCCCCACCCCCACCCCATACAAAATAATTTGTGTTTAAAATGCGCTCAAAAAAAAAAAAATTCCCAAAACCTGTATCGACCGACTACTGCAATTCGATTTACCCGTAATAATCTGTATATATATATACGGTAAACTCTCGATTATCCGCAAACGGATTACACACGTTGTGGATAATTCGTGGAGCGGGAAATGGGCGAAATCAGAAGAAAGTTTTTTTTTTTTTTTTTTTTTTTTTAAATCATCAACAATAAACAGATACAAATGATAGCTTAAAAAAAAAAGTAAATATAAAGAATTATGTGGTTTTTGCTTTATTTGTTCTCCAGTAGAATACACTACCAAACACGTCAAGATTTCAATTTATTTCAAAACATTGATGTGACCGCATTTTTTTTTTTTTTTTTTCTTTCACACCAGTTTTCCTGGCGGGTACTTTCTTTAATATTCAATCGTAATTGAATATTGGAGAATATTTTTCTACAAATAAAGTGGTGTGAAAATGTGGCGGTTATTCACAATTCTGTGGAATAAACTAAATGTTTGCATGTCTGCGGTACTGTTTAATTTAGAGCATAAATTAGATTACAAATTGAACCATGGCTTCATCTTAAGTTCACTTTTTTTCTTTATGTTTTTTACATCCTATAGTATATGAAGTACAGTCAAACCTCGTTGATGTGAATTACTTTTAACATGAACTGTTTCCACAATCCCCGTCAAAAAGAAGATTAGTTACTGATAACATGAACTACTGATAACATGAACAAATTTTTTATCCTCCATGAGATTCACGTTAATGAGGTTCGACTGTACAAATAATTTTACTTTTTATAAATATTTTCATTGTTTGTATTATGTTTTATATACGATACATTCAAGTTTTAAGCTAGAATGCATTTTATGTCATTTCAATTTCATGTTCAGCCTTTTTGCGTTTTATGTACGAAACCCATGGCTCTCAATTTTGCGGATAATCAATTATGCTGTATTTATATGCATGTATGTTCAAAAAAAAAAAAAAAAAAAAAAAAACATTAACACCTTTTAACGCAGATTATAAACTAAGCATGTCAAAACGGAAATCAGAAATTCTCGTTGAGTAAGATAAACAAATACTGGATGAAAGTTGAAAATGAACCCGATGAATTTATTCACTCTAAAACGCCTAAGCATCACAGTTTTCCTTTAATCAAAGACACTGACCATACCACAACTATGACTTTTATATACTGTAGATATTGAATGAAAGGCTTGCTTTTTATTTTTTTCCTCTGTTTCAAAGTGCAAGCGAATTACTATAAATTTATAACTGTCTATCATTAATTTTAATGCGTGTTAGTGTATGTTTAATAGGAGACACATATAAACTTGGTGTTAGAGATTTTTACATTTTCAATTTTTTTTACGTTTTAAGATTAAAAAAAATTAATTAAAAAAAATTAAAAAAATATATCTTAACTTTTTAACGGAATGACACCTTAGAACATTGAAAGAACGAGCTCTGGCATTCCATTATATAATATTTTAATTATAATAAAGCACAATCACAATAACTATATGCATCGCGCGCAGTAAACAGAACATTAGGATACATAAGAACGAATATTCTTACAGGCCGCTGCCTGCGGCCCTTGGCCACAGGGGCGTCTTACACGAAAACAGCTACACCTCTCAGCGAGAGCCGACGAACTTCTGACTTCTGAATACAAAATGTTTTCACTTCATTTTAATGATCGGCAAAATATCATTAGATATTTTGCCGAGAATGGTGACAGCGCCGTCTATATTCTTTTAAATGATAGGGAAGATGGCTCAATATCGATAGGCTATTTAATATATTCGTAAGAGTTTGAATTTAGCGCTACAACTTTAAATATTATTTCTTCCTTTCTTTTCATTTTATTATTTTAATTTATTCCCTTGTTTATTTATTTATTTTTACGCAATAATAACATTATATACTTTAAAAGAAAAAAAAAAAAAAAAAGGTAGCATTTTCTTGTTCTAAGCATTAGTTAATGAACAATATGGCATTTTTAGCAGTCATAGCTACGTTTAAAAATAAAACTGCAATTAAATATCAACCCTTCAAAATCATTTAGAATTTCTGTAATCGCTTTTAAGAGTATTATGGCTGACACAAAGAAATCCCCCCCCTCCTTTTTTCCCCGTTTAACCCATATCCTACCAAGCATTGAAAAAATGTTTTTTAATGTCTGTGTATACACACAAAATCAAAAAACTTACCAACTTTTCATTAGTTTAATCTGTACAGGCTGTCCTAAAAGTAGGACAATAATTTAGGACATTTGGAAATATAAGGAAAACAGACCATCTATATATATATAATAATAACAGGAGACTTGGCGTTGGAATATTAAAACCCGAATAAACTACTACGTCAGAAACGCCAAAGAGAAATATTGGAAATGCATACAGCTGTTTCGGTAGCCTATAGCGTACCGTCTTCAGTGCAAAAAGGATTCTGAATCAGGAGAAGTGCTCGTATAGTGCTCGTTCAGGAGGTGCTCGTATACGAGCACTTCTCCTGATTCAGAATCCTTTTTGCACTGACGACGGTACGCTATAGGCTACCGAAACAGCTGTATGCATTTCCAATATTTTTCTTTGGCGTTTCTGACGTAGTAGTTTATTCGGGTTTTAACACACATATATATATATATATATATATACTTATATAATTGTTTTACCAGTACAAAGTGTAGAATATTACTTCAATAAATTTGTATATCCATTATTCTTGAATGTAAAACCTTTTAAGTAATAATATGTTGAAAATGTAATGAATAAATCTTTAAAAATCGTCATTTTAAAAATTAAAAAACATATATTAAACGTTAATTTAAACTACCATAAAGACACATATGTATTTATTGGACTTTTAAATAATATATCGTCTTTAATTTGAATTAAAATATTCAAAGGAATTTATATAAACATCACTTATGCATGGTGTCCTATTTTAGGACGAGGGTGAAATATGGGTTAAACAGTTTCACACACTTTTATAAAAAAAAAAATATTAGTCTTTAAGTTTACATTAAAAAAAAAAAAAAAAAAAAAATGCTGTGAGATATTTTAGTGCATGAATAAGAAATACTTGCCTATTTCTTGTATTTACAAATAAAAAGGATTTTTTTTTTTTTTCAAGCATGTCAAAAAGTAATGGATTTAGGTTTCATAATGGCCTGGCCTTAGTATATATATATATATATATATATATATATTCCAAAAAAGGAATTCTGAGTATAAATAATAACCAAATTAACCTAATAAAAATTTCCAATATTTTATTCAGTGTCTATTTGTGGACTAATTTAAGCATTTCGGTTATAATGTGAGAATTGAAGGTGTTTGTCTGCCCTTGGGACCTAGGTTCGAGGGGCGTACACTCAATAGCAGTTTTCTTGTGAGTTTTGGAGAAAAAACACAGAAAATTCCGTACGGCTGTGCGAATGGACATGACCTGATTTTGAACTAGCTTTCTAAGAGTCGGGTCGACTTGAGAACATCATTCAAAAAAAAAAAAAAAAAATTACAATTGAAAGCATAAATTTGTAGACATAATTATAGCTCTTTAACTGATTTTAGACACGTGTCGGAGCTCCGTTTTCCTATACGCGGATACCCACCTGAAAAAAAAAAAAAAAAAAAAAAAAAAAATCCGTGTATGACAAAAAAATATCTGTATACGTTTTCTTTTCTTCAACAAATCGAAAACTGATCATCTATAGAAATTGTATGAAAATTTTAAAGTACTGTATTAAAATTTTTATTTACTATTATTAATATATGTATATATATATATACACATATAAGAAATACAACAAAACCTTGCTTTTACGTTTTGAGAATTTAAATTATTTCTTAATTTACATTTTTTTTTATAAGATATCTTTATTTTCAATGAATTTTAATCCTCGCTTTTATGTTAATGAAATTTTGAATTTTCTTCCATTTACATTTGTATATGCAGAAAATATACAGGGAATACTTGTTGTAATTTAATTAAAAAAAGTAATGTAAAATAAACACATAAAGGAAACGAATGCCATCGAGGCAGATTATATTCTTTATCGCCTTCTTTAAAACAAATAAATAATGCACCAAGCAAAACTGTCACCGGAGGAAGCTAAGTTGCTGATTATGGGGATTTAAAGTGATCAATGACCCTTAAATAGCAGATGTTTAACTGTGAATCACATACATGCTACACAAATTATTACAGTAAATTTAAACATCCACATTGGAAAAAAGCAATAAAGAATAATACATCATTTTTCCCCAGACTATAAGTATTAAACAATAAATTACGAACATTTAAATTGAAGTGCATTTTTTACTTTCTTCTTTATTCAATAAAAGAATTGGATTCATAAAAATTTTCGACTTCGAGTTTTCGACGGATTTACACGTTTTGAGAGGTCTAGAACACGATTTTATTATTTATAGAAAATGTCTGTCTGCCTGTGTGTGTGTGACCAAAATTTTGTGGCGACTGTATCTCCGGAACTACTGTTCAGAATTATATATGAATTTATATGTAGAGGCACCTTGACCTAAATTAGTGCCCATCAATTTTTGTCAACCGATCAACAGGTGGCGCTGCTATCAGCAATTTTCGAGATTTAGGAGGAGGCTATATCTCAGGTTCTATTGATTCAAACAAAGCTTGAAATGTGAAAAGGCTATTACGAGACATTATGATGATCCAATTTGAATTCTTATCTGGTTATAAAAACGTACTTTTTAAGATGCCATTTATAGGCAATAAAAATGCATACTTTGGATATTTAGTGTTAGTTGTCTCTTAAGATGCAAATCGTTTGCATTCATCCTGTAGATAATAATAATAAAAAATAAATAAATAAATAAATTATTTGCACTTAGTAAAATATAGGAAAGTATAAAAGAAAGTCTTGTGGTGGCCACAACATACTACTTTACTCTTGCGTTAACAATTTACATAAATCGTTAAAAATTATCATTGATCTATTTTTCAGATTTTTTAATTTTTAAACTAAACAATTAGTGATTACATTTCAAATTATTTTTTAAATAATTTACCAACTGTATGACAGTGAAAATTTACCTTATTTTATAATTTAAAAAAGTTTTGTATGATTTTTAGATGAATAAGTAATTTTTATTTAATTTTCGGGTTTCGGGTCGGGTTCAGGTCTAAAGACAGCGGGTTTGGGTCGTAAAAGTTTCTCTACTGTGGGTTCGGGTCGGGTTTCGGGTTGATATAAAATTCATCTGTCGGGTTCGGGTCGGGTGTGCAGGACTCTAGGTTAGACCTTAAAATTGCATAGCAATGAGTGAAAAGACAAAGTATAAAAAGAAAGCAACCTGATAGCTACGAAGAAACCGAAACTAATTACAAAACGCTTATTCTACGCTTACGTCATCAATAATCGATTGTAAAATCATTCGATTATTAAAATCATTCGAAAGCAAATCACTCGATTATCAAAATCATTCGATTATTCCCATCTCTACCGCCTACACTCAGTGATGCCAGATGGTCGAAAATTATTTCCCCAAACAGGTCTTCAAATTTTCCCAAATCAGGGTGTTTTTTTTTTTTTTTTTTTTTTTTTTTCGAAAAAATCCCCAGCTTGATTTCTACTAAAGAGGAAAAATAAAAATCTCTTCCAAAAAAAAAAAAAAAAAAAAATCAAGCAGATTTTTCTATGATTTAAGCTCAGATTGTTCCCCAAATGAAGGCAATTTTTGAAAAAAATCCCCAAATAACAATAAAGCTATTGAAAGTCTCTTGCCGTAGGGATAAATCATTATGTTGCCAACATTGACAGAAAGTTGAAGAACTCCCCAAAATAGTCCCCATAAACATTTGGTCCCCAAAATTGTCCCCAGAAGCCTCGAAAATCCCCAATCTGGCATCACTGCCTACACTGTATAAAAAAAAAAAAAAAAAAAACAGTATTTTACAACAAAAGGTGCTGGCACCGCGGCTGCCAACACAGTTGTTGTAAAATTTACAAGCTGCTGCTTTTACGGTGCTGTAAAATTTACTGCACTTTGCTGTGAATTTTTCAAGATGATGTTTTTAGTAGTGCTGTAAAATTAACTGCACTTTGCTGTGAATTTCACAAGATGCTGTTTTAAAAAGTGTTGTAAAATTAACTACACTTTGTTGTAAATTTTACAACACTTTTTAAAACAGCATCTTGTAAAATTCACAGCAAAATGCAGTTAATTTTACAGCACTACTAAAAACAGCATCTTGTAAAATTCACAGCAAAGTGCAGTAAATTTTACAGCACCATAAAAAACAGCAGTTTGTAAATTTTACAGCAACTGTGCTGGCAGCCGCGGTGCCAGCACCTTTTGTTGTAAAATACTGAAATTTTTTTTTACAGTGTATGACATGTGTGGGGACTTCTTTAATGAGGAGTCACTGTTTGAATAATATTAAATGAAAGCTCTGTCTGTGGATATAATTGTTCAGGGTTACAGAAATTTAGAACAGTGTGTTCAGTATTCATGTTTATATTACAAATGGATATACATTATACATATACTATTTCTAATCAAAGTATTTGTATCCATAATACACGTATTACAGAAAGACGAACATTGGGTATATTTTTAAGAAATGATGTAGAATAAATAATGCTAAAGGAACATCTATAGGCGGAGTTATAGATTGGGATTTAAACGTTTTTCCACTAGCATAGACTTGACGAGCAAGCACTAGACAGATGTTTTCCACTGTGTCATGATCAGGACTTTTAGCTGACTTAGGTAAGATCCGCACATTATTTGCAGTGAACCAGTTTTTAACTCTATATGGTGATGCGAATGGCGGCTTCATCTTGTTGAAACAAACATTCCTTTTCACATAATTCAGAATCACTAGCAGGCTACGCCCGCTTCGCTGGCCACTATATTTAAATGAATTTCCAAAAGAATTGGATCATTATTTATTTTTCACATCACATTATAAATAAAAACTAAAATAATTACATTGGAATCGCTCTAGACCTCGCATCGGGTACTCGCTGACTACGGCAGATCTTTCTCTGCCCGCACTGTATCGGGAGCAGGTCCCCACTGCCTGCAGAAATCTCTTTCCTATGTATTTCAATATGGGTATTTATTGACGATAGGTGGGTCTGCCATTATTTAAGAACTACGATTTTAAAGATAACTGTATCTCAGCGTCTATTAAATATTTTAGTTTTTGAACCAAGTATTTTATTGCTCATGCTATTTACACTGTATTACAATTTGATTCCGACCAATATAATGAAATAAAATAAAAAGTAGATTTACTTTTAGCATGAATTAAATACATAAAAAACAAATAAATTCCAATCAGTTTAATCCTTTCTACTATATACTACCATTATTTCCTGACAAATACTATAAATTAGAGGAAAAAAAAAAACTTTTAAAGAAATTAAATTAACAAATGAAAAATAATTGTTGTTATACTACAAAAATTATGCATAAACATAACTGTTATAAATACGTTTTTAAATTTTAAATTTAATATATTTAATTTTTTCTACTGCATTGCCATTTTATTTTCAATAAATATAATAAATTAAAAAGAGAAAAAAGATTCGCCCTCAAATAAATGTATTAAATAAAAAATAAATTGCATAATGTAGCCGTTGCTAAGATACGCAGACGATTACAATCGAAGAATAAATTCATGAAAAATGAAACATAAAAGCCAATGTTTAAAATCGAACAAACATTAATTTAAAAAATTCAAATTCGAAATTCGAAAAAATCTCGATGAGGTGCACACCTGCAGGGTCCCAGGTACCTATATGCCAAATTTGGAAGCTCTGCAATCAGTAGTGTGTAGTATTGGTCATGTTTAGATAAATGTATTTATTTTCCTGTTGAAAAAAAAAATAAATAAACTCGTATTTTTTTTTTTTTTTTTTTTTTTTTTTTTTTTTTTTATTTATTTATTTATTTTTGCAACAATTAAATTATGGATTAAATTTAAATGGCTAATTTTTTGCTATTATTAGCTTATTATTTTCATATTTTTATTAATTAAAAGAAAACTAAACAGAAATTCGAAATTCTGACTTCGATGTGCACAATGATCCTTCGGGGGGCACCTTTGTGTTAAATCTCGTGACTGTCCGAGCTACCGTTTTCGAGAACAGTGAAATATATATACAAATATTGCTCACTTAATAGTATAAGTAAAGGAAGAAGCTCAGAATTAAGCACTTCATTATAGCCTGTATGTTTCTGTATACCACCGAAATAGACTAAACTTGTTCTTCTTCCATATCCAATTCCTTACTAGTTCATCACCCTCCTCCCCATCATTTGTCGAGTTGAATAAAATTCTTCTACATTCTTCAGACAATGACAATATTATTGGTAACCATCTAAATCGTCTACGTTAAACTTTTTCTTGTCTGAAAATATTATTGAAGTCCCATCTAAGGTTCATAACACGTGTTTTTAACCCACGATAAATCAATTCTGTAATCAATCTGCAGTAATCAATCTGCAGTAATCAATCTGTTTTTTTTTTTTTTTCCCACTTTGAATTTTCCGAAAATGAATTATTTGGATCTTGAAATGTAGTTCTAAACTGTTGCCATGACACATGGGTAAGTCCTGCTTGATTTGGGACTTTTTCGATACTACCACTGCTCTTTTTAAGCTCATGAGCAAGTTTTCCTTCATCGCAAGGAGTTAACTTTTTAGGACTACCAGGATTCTTTTGTTTCCTATTTCTATCTGGCTTTCTGATAAAGTTAGAAAGTGTATTGTGGCTGACGTGCAGTATACAGGGGCTGACGTGCAGTATACAAACAATCTGTCTAACACTTTTATCATCAATTCTATATGCAACAATTTGCTCCTTTTGGAAATAATTTTAATATATTCTTCTAGGCAGTCTGAAAAAAAAAATAACAATGCATTTTTTAACAAAATACGTCTTCCTTAACGAAAACAATTAAAGAAAATTCAATATTTACTTTTTTACTCGTGCACAATCCGCGAAAAACAAATTTTTGAAAGTGTCCTTCTACTTTTTTTACACTCTCAAAATCATGAATGCTAGTTTTTCTACAATTCACTCATTAGCATTAGTAGTAGACGTTTCATTTTTACGTGAAATTACAGAAAACTTTGTTAAACTAATTCTGTATAAAAATCTAATAGCCAGGATGAAAATACATGTATGCAACACATTTGTCTTTATATATAATTTGTGTCATAATGCATTTCCTAATGCATTTCAATTAGAAAACGCTCATATAAATAAAATATAAAGTCGTTTAAGTCTCTAAAAACAGGGTAAAATTTGCCAAAAATGCAAAATTGTGATTTTTTCGACTCCTGAGGAGCAAACAATTTCTAGAGTAGTATAAATAATAATGACGGAAATTTAAATTACGTATGTTTTAAAATAATTACATGCAAAAATTTCATGCGCGTGAATAACTTGATATTTGTTTTTCAATTACAGGACGGAAACACCATCTTATGTACCCTCATGCCCTCCTTTCTTTATTTAAAAAAATCCATATTATTGTAGTTACTTATTCTGCTTTCATTAGCTAGTTTCAATATATATATATTTTTTTTTTTATCAATTAACAAAGGATATTAGTTGCATGAGAATTTTAGAGTTATTAGTAATTATTTGTATTTATTTTATGAGTTCTTTTAACCACCATTTATACTCTTATAAAATGCAAAAATGTATCGTAAAATATCTCAAGTCAAGCAAAATTAGATTCTGTAAGTATTTTTTTTCTTAAAATCATAAAATTATATTTTGAAACCCAATCGTATAATTAGGTAAATGCGTATCATAAAATATAAGTTTTTCTATCTTTGGTATGCTTTGTCAAATATTATTCCAGTTTATCAATAAATTCCAACTAATTTAGACCGATAAATTCTATTCTTCTGTAGTATATTATTCTTTAAAAAATTTGAAAAAAAAAAAATACATGCGGATTTTCCATATAAAAAAATTAACGTATTCCCATGCTTCAGAATGCTTTTAATGTCATACGAATTAAAATATCACACATTTGAAATATAACATTGTATATAAATAAATATATAAATAAAAATAAGATCTATATTTCATTTATGTTTTCTTGATTATTTGTAAAATTTTAGGCAATTGGTAGTAACATACATAGTATTTAAAGTATCATACATAATATAAAATGTGTATTTTTAAACATAATAAAAATTGCTACATAAAATAATTAAAAAATCATCAAACATCTTAAATCAACAAATAGTTATCCTACATAAAGATGTTAAGTTATTGCCTAGAAAACCTCTTAAGAGCAAACATCCAACTTTTTAAATATAAATATATTACTCAGTCACTAAATTTAAAAGAAAGTTATTGAAAGCTTTTTCTTTTACTTTTAAATTCTCTGAAGAATATGAGATTTTGAATGAAATCGCAGTTAAAGAACGATTTTCATCATATGCGCCCGCTTTAAGAATTTTTCTTCGAGTTTTTCTACAAATAAAAAACAACGACAATGATATCAGACTATGATATGATTAGGGAATAAAATAGGGAAAACTTTGGTAGTTTAAAGAATATATATAAGCTAAGGATAAAAAGTTAAAATTTCTTTAATATTCTTACCAAAGAAAAATGCATTTTTAAGTAAAAAAGTTATTTAATTTTCTTTGTTTTAAAACATTTGCGTATCACAAGGATTTTTAAGAATTCAATTTCAACGGAAAAACCAATATATCTGCGGGATTTAAGACTTGTTATATATCACACCTCTTTATATATAACATAATGAGAAAATTGAATATGTGTTTTGGACATCTTTTTTTGGAAATTTGCAAGGCTCTTCGAAAATTTTTGAGTTATACACAAATATATAATTGCTGGGAGTATTTAAAATACAATACTGCCAGTCCACATTCATTAAATATATTTTACTTAATTTATGAGTTAAATTTTATAACATTTCATCTTTTGGGTTTTGATGCGGCGTAAATTATCTCAATACTTATCCAAAGCTATCCTCTGTATTTTAACTTTTTTACATATAAATACATTTTGAAAGAAACTTGTGATAACGTCTAAGGTTTCTCCGTTTTTGTAAAGGATTTTATGATTTTCTAGTTTGCAGAGCTTCCACACTGAAAATACAAGTGTCTGAAATTCAGATACAATTGTATCTAAAATGGGTGTTCAATTTTAAGATACTAAAAAGTGTCTTAAAAGACATATCGTTTCACACATGAAGTGTCTGAAATTCCGCCATCTTTGATCCTGTCTACAGTGAATATTTTTCATAAATAAATAAATGAAAAGATGAGTGTTATACTGTTTACCCGTGAAAAAGGTTTTTGAATAACCTAGAGCATAAAAAGAAAAACATTAATAATTTTTACAAAAACAAGTACCGTTGCCCTCGCCGGGAGGCGTATCTCCGAAATGTTGGCGCGTACAGAACAGATTGACAATTTTTCGCCGGACAGTGCGATTTTCGCCAAATGTGGACGTTCAAAGAGAAAAAAGTACGCAGCACTTAATTTGTGTAAATAAACATTGCCGCTTTTGTTTTTTATTGTTAAATCATGTTATATTTAAAGCTTTAAATCGCAAAATGGAAGCTGACACTATTATTTCAAAATTAAAAGGCAGTTTTTCGCATATAATAATACATTCTAATAATGACAATGTATTAACTTTAAGATCTAATTTAACATATGAGAAGGAAGCAGAAGAATTTGTCAAAGTGTTTGGTCGAATAACCAATACTCATTGGATTGTATACAGAGTTCTCCACCGTCCAAATCGGTAAGTTAAAAATGTTATATTATTTTTTAACTAGGGAAGGTGCTCCAGTGATTGGCATGCTCCAGTAGCAGTAATTGACATCTATCCGGAAATAATTAAAAAATTATAAAATCATATAGTATTTTACATATAAGAATTTTAACATTTTATGTCTAACACTGGAGCATAGGTAAAATAAAACTGGTAAAATAAAAAAACTGGCAGTGTCAATTACTGGAACACTGAGTGGGTGTCAAATAAAATTTATAAAAAAATATAATTGTTATCAAATGTACATATTTTAACATATATGTGGTTCTGAATGTCTTTCATGCCATATGTACTAATTTAAGATTTCTAAACATATTTTTTGATGACTAGAACATTAAAAACATCAGAGATTGCTCTAAAAGTGTCAATCACTGGTGCACTTACCCTATTTCTGTTTAACTATTATTTTGTATTATTATTATTATTTTAAATGTCTGACTTAACTTTATAAAATATTTATCTTATGATGCAGAGCTTGAATTTTCACTATATATTTAACTATTATGTATTTTTCTAAGAATATCTTAATCATAATAAATATCGATATTTTGTTTTAAATTCCACAGTTAGAGTTCATAAAACCTTCTACATATAATTTTCTTCTTAGACATCTCAATCTTTACACCTTCCAACGTACATAGTTAAAAAGTGAAACGTTCAAGATTTTGTTAGTGCTATTCTATTTGTTCCTTCTCAGTAGTCATAAAAAATCTAATCGTAATGTGTTATAAAAACAAGGTAATAAGGATATGCATAATCTATCTACAACCTTTTCCTAAAAGAAACATGTCGGTATAGATGGATTCTGCTCAATTTCTCATCATATATTTGTTCTGATGAAATGCTATTAAGAGCGAACATAATAACATTCTGTTAAGGTTCATGTTAAAAAGTAATGAATATGATAGGAAACTAACATAGTCGCAGACTGAAATGCCCCTCTAACTAGGCTAATCTCAATCCGATCCAATACATTTAACTTATTCTAATTTGCTGATTAATTTTATTAGGCGTGCTTTCGTTCTTTAATTTCAAATGCGATATGATAACACTATTTCCAATGCACTAAGAGAAAAACATAAGTTTACGTAAAATGTTTTCCTATTTTGTCATATTAAAGAATTTTTAAATTTTAAATTACTTGCGAAATTTTCAAATTAAAATGTTTATACTTTATGAGGTGTAACATAAATGATATTTTTAAAGTGATGTGATATCCTAAAGATAAAATATTTCTCTTAATGGATTTTTAAAGGAAATTTTGCCCTATTTTGCCATATTGAAAAAAAAAAAAAAAAAAAAAAAAAATTCTAAGTTTTTTTTCGTTAAAAGTAAAAAAAATCTATAACTTTGTTTTAAATTATCACAGATTTATAGTTCAACCATTCGTTTTAAAGGTATTGGCGAGCTCTTTTGAATGATACCCATCATGAAAATTTACTCCCCTCGAGGAGGCTCCTACATACACAAATATTTTTTTCCCAGTTAACTATCTCTATTACAAAAAAATATATTCGTTTCATTTTGTTTAGTTCAGTATATAGACGTTAAACTCTACTTACCTGCAATTTCCCCCATAGACGTAATGTATTAGAATTCTCTTGATTGTCCCTGTACGCGAACCATTTGCTTGATCTTAACGAAAATCTTACTGTAGCATCCCTATATGATACACATTTAGAATACCAAGTTTGAACTTTCTGCCATAATTTGTTTTTGAGATGCTGATAACAGGCAGACACACTCACAGACACACACACACAGACCATTTGCTAAAAACATGATTTTCGTATGCAGGGGACCTCAAAACGTGTAAATATAACAAAATCTCGCGTTCGGAAATTTGATCCAAAAACAATAATTTCTTTACCTAACGGGTAAGAGAAAGTAAAAATAGTAAAAGTAACTTTTTTTTTACTTTTTTTTTTTTTGGATTAAGAAAAAAGTAAAAATTAAATAATTGGACAAAAAATAGTTTTTTTTTTCTAAAATTTGACCTAAGAACAATATTTTCTCTACTCCTTTTATGGATCAGAAAAAGTAAAAATTAAATAAATAATTAGAAAAAAAAAAAAAAAAGTGAAGGTTTCCTACTAAATTTAGACATTAAGTATATTATTTAAAAATAACGACGCTAAAACTCATTAACACACAGTTTCAGCAGTTTATTCTTCTGAGAGGGAGAAAAAAAAAAAGGTTGAAGTTTTCACGAATGCGGAATGAAGTAGAATCAAGGGTTGCTTTGCGGTAGAGAGATTTTGGCGTTAGCTACGAAAATGTGCCAATCTGTTCTGTACGCGCCAACATTTCGGAGATACGCCGCCGGGAGTCGAACCGATAATCACTGGATCCACAGTCGAGCGTCTTCCCAATCAAGCCATCGGTATTCACACTGGACGTTGTTTGTATAATGGAATATATTTTAGTATCCGTAAAACAAATCGAAGTTTTACGTCTTTGCAATAAAGCTGTCCATAAGAGCTAAAGCTTAACGCATATTATTATCTTAAATTTCATGTGTAGAGGTTGAGGTTTTTTTTTTGTAAAATGCGTAATAAATATGAAAAAGTAGTAGACAATGGATTTTAAACATTTTTTTTAAACTGGTATTTGCAAGAAAACCAATTATGTACATGAAACCAAAAAAAATGTTCTTTTACATTTTGAAGTGTAGGGAACATAAAATAATTAAAATGCGGAAAAAAATCAATTATGCACAAATTGTTTAGGAATGTTTATTTATGAATTCGCTTCTTAGCTACAAGATACATGCTTCGTTTATCTTAATATGTATATATATATATATATATATATATATATATATACTATACTGTTCGAATTAATTGGGACAAACATATTTTTCTTGTCTGAGTTGGTATGTGATTGCCAGTGATGTCCCGAACCGCCTCAAACTGTCTATATTTGCATAGATGTAGTGTAATGGATCGACCTTGACTATAATTTACTCGTTTGACTGGTTTTAGTGCATCAGTAGTTCAGTTGTGAGCCTTTCAGTGCAGTGAAAACGCACTAAAAGAAACGTCTAGAAATTAAACGTTTAGAAATTTTTAATAATGTATAACAAGTATGTGAAGGTTGAATTCCTCAGTGATAACGATTTTTTTACTTAAAGTGATATTTAAATAAAAATAAACTATAATCAGGAATACAGGAAAATTTGTTGTTTACATTTATATGTATAGGTAAATATGTGAAAGAAAAAGGTTTTTAAGGGAATAATAATAATAAGAAAGAAAGAAAAAAGTTATGCACAAATTATTCATGATTGTACATTTATAAATTCGCTTTCACTGTTAAAAATTTCTGTAAAAATACAGAAAAAGTATTGAGAATCTCCGTAAATGTACATGAGCTCACTGTTAAAAGCAGTGAATCAAGAAACTCGGTTCACTGTCAAAAATTTCTGTAAAAGTACAGAAAAAGTATTGAGACTCTCCGCAAATTTACATGAGTTCTCTGTTAAAAGCATTGAACCAAGAAACTCAGTTCTTAATTTACAGATATTTCCCTTTCCAAAACAACGTTTTCCCTGTAGGGATTTTGACTGATACATTAAATAAAAAACTATGTAAATGCATAACCTTAAATTATTTTTATATTAAAGTAAATACCTATATATATATAACTAGAAGTTTTGAAGGCAAAAATATACTGAATAGTTTGTTTCATTGCAGTGTACTATTACGTAAAAAGGTGAGAAAAAGGGAACGTTAGGGAAAATTAGATTGTTTCTGCGGAATGTTTATCTTCGTATCTACACATGAAAAGTTTGTTGTTGTTGTCTGTATTGACGAACTTAAAGCAATTCATGTTTTCATTTGGAATTCATTATTAGGTAAGCTAAATTTTATATAATCTTTTATCCTATTTTAATAATCAACAAAAACAATGACTGTTCATGTTAGTTATATTAGCGGTTATTTTTTTTATATTTAAATCCTGAAACTTATAAACAGAGTTATTCAATTTAAAGATACTTAGAATCTAGTATGTAGTATCTAGCTTCGTATTTCTGTTACATAATACTTTATGTATTTACTGCGGAGGGCAAAATTATAGAAATTATTTCTTATAATCTGACTTACTTTTTCTTCTAGAGTTTAGAATAAAATTGCTTTAGCAGGAGATATACAAAATAAACATAGATATATTAATTTGTTAGAAAGCAGTTATTGTAAAGGATGAAAAAAGTGTGTGTGTGGAGGGAGGGGGGGGGGGGTTAAACACAGTTTAGCACATCCATAAAAACAATTTAGCACATCCATAAAAACAGAGAAACATTATTACAAATTATATATGAGTATTTGATGTTACGCACTATTTTTTCGGGGGAGGGGAGTTGTACATCAACCCAGCAATGTTTTTTTTTTTTTTTTTTTTTTTTTTTTTGAGTGTTAACATTTAATATATAAATTAAGAAACAATGCAAGAAAAACGATAAAATTATTTTTTTTTCCCACAGCGATAATACTGGAAGGGGGGAGAGGAGGAAGATTAGATTAAATTTTCAAACTAGTAGCACAATCTACTCACAAATTGATGTTTAAAGAATAAATGTATAGTTTATGAATCAAGCTGAGTAGAGAAATGTTTAATACTAAATTTTACACAGGTTACATTCTGTGAATAAATTCAAATCGAAGTTTAAAAAAGTTCAATTTAATTTGGAATTATTTTAAAGCATAAAAACAACTGGATTGTCGAATTACACTAGATAAATGTTTCCTAACCATACGTTGCCGAAACTACACCTACACGCTTTTACAGCGGGGTGGAGACGTTGATTAAAGTTTAACTGCAATTAAAAAAATACTTTTTTGTTAAAATAAGTCAAACTTACACTGTCCTATCAACACAAAATCCGAAAACTTTCCGACAAGATTTTGATATGAATTAAAACATTGTTTCTTAAACGTTTCTTTTCTTTTCTTTATTTTTTAAGAAGAGCATATATGGCCAGAAAAGTTTATTAAATGAGCAATGTTTTTCTCCGAAAGGAATAAGGTTAAATTTGAATCAGAACCATAAAGACCAGAAATACTATCGCGAATTATATAGATCTTTGATGCTAAACATTTTTTAATGTGCGTGTGTGTGTGTGTGGGGGGGGTGATGGGAATGATTTGTATGGATACCAACACAATATTTTCAGTTTTGTTTTCTGAGATGTTTGAAAATCTGTTTGTGTGTACAATATTCATATATTTGTTGTAACAAATCAGAAACAACCAACATAGAAAAACTAATAAAAATCTTTCTTTACCCGCAGCGGAAATGAATGGGGAAGGAGTTAAATTACACTTTCAAACTTGTTAATTTTCTGTGTACAAATTGATATTCAAAGATTGAAAACATAACGTTAAGTTGTACGAAGAAATGTTTAAATGAATGCGAAATTTTATCAAGGTTACATTTTTCGTACCAATTCAAAACTACAATTCACTATACAACTTTCAAAAGTATAACTAATGCACATGTGTTTTTTTGTACTTTTGTGCCGTAACTACAGTTATGACAATATTTCGTCCACAAATTTATTTTGTAAGGCAGAGATAGCTAAAATGACAATTGGCTGTAATTTAAAACCACATTTTCGCTAAAATAGATCTAATTGATACTGCCCTATCAAAACTGGGCCAGAAAATATACAATCAATTTTTTACATACACACACACCAAAAAAAAAAAAAAAAAAAAAAAAAAGCATAATTTTTTTTTCTTTGTGAGGTGTGTGTGTGTGTGAAAGGGGGGGGGGGATTTTAAAGAACCAGAAAATTTTGTTCTGAGGATTAGACAGTTTAGACTGTTTTTTAAAAATGTCTGTCTCTCTGTGTGTGTATCACAAATTTTGTGGACGCTGTATCTCACGAACCAATGAACGAAATTTAACCAAACTTGGTGTTTAGTTGGACCCTGACATTAACTAGTGCTGATTAGATTTATGGAATAATGGCTCAACAGGTGGTGCTGTGATCGAATTTTTCTAAATTTTCAACATGACAATATAGGACAAAATTTCGTATAAATGTACATAATGAGAGTTATTTTAATCGTGTGATTGTAAAATTAATATGAATTATTGATAATAGTAGTAGTTAACTAGGGGAAAAAATTTGCATGGGGGGCATCGCTCCCCCCCTGAGGGTTAAGTACCCCCGGGGGGAATAAATTTTCAATATGGGTATCTTTCGAAAGATATCGTCAATACCTTTAAAACTAATGGTTTAACTATAGATCTGTGATAATTTAAAACAAAGTTATCCATTTTTTCCTTCTTTTTTTTCTTTTAACGAAAAAAAAAAAAAAAACTTGGAAATAAGTCATTTCTTTTGATTTGGGAAAAAACTGATATCGTTCGGCATTTAGTGATAATTATTCTATCAGATAAAAATCTTCTGCATTTATAATTGAAAAGAATTTGATAATTTAATAAGTAATTTTTATTGTATAAGTTTTGTGTAATATTATATAGAAGAAAGTCATGTGGTGGCCACATCCTACTAGTTTTTAGTTTAATATCGTCTGAAACTTCTATATGTTTTCTTATATATTCTTTTTACAGCCTCTTCCTGTCATTTGCAGGCATTTGCTGAAAGACTGAAAAATAATATAGATTACCTTAAATCAAATAGTAGGAATTGAGGAAGAAGTAAGTCATTTCCACATTATATAATTAATAGTTTAAATAATAAAAAATAAGTAAATTTAAAAATCGAAATAAAAAATAAAGATTTTATTGATGGGAGTTTTATCCGACAATTTTTTTTAATTATTTTTTAAGGGAGGGGAGGACGGTTTGCATTCTAAACCGTCCAATGTTATTAATTTTGCTTTCTGAAAATTTTGAAAATCTGCTTGCGTGTGTATATGTATGCATATAATATGCACAAGTTAAAAAACCACAATATAAGAAAAAGAAAACTATTGTTGCAGTTGCCGAGCAATGGTAATAGAGGGGTGGGTTGGGGGACAAATTAAATTTTCTGACAAGTTAATATTTTTCAGAATACAGTTTGATATTTAAGAATTCAAAGTACAGAGTGTATATTAAATTGAATGAGGAAATGTTTAAATCAATACGAAATTTTATCCAGGCTGTTATATGTTGCGGACTAATTTATATCACAAAATAACCGATCCGCATAAAACATTACTTTTAAGTACAAAATCCAACTGTATTTTTGAATTATCCTGGATGAATATACCATAATAATAAGCATGCCAAGACTGCGGTTACATGTTTATGTAGGGAGGCGGACGCAGACGATTGTGGAGCAACTGCAATTTAAAAATACAGTTTCACTGAAATATAGCTAATAGACAGTGTTGCCAGACTTGGGGACTTTTTTATTCAACTATCACCAATAATTTTGAGAAGGGGAATTGGACATACATAATAGTCGATTATTCTTCGAAGTGATTAAGCAACTGTTACAATAAAATTTTAGAGGTGAATGTTGAATAAAAAAGTCCCCAAATCTGGCAGCGCTGCTAATAGATTCTGCTTAATAATGCATTGTCAAAACTATTTCAGATAAGTTTTTGCATTGACAGAAATAATTTTTCTTAAACATGTTTTTTCTTTTCCTTCTTTGTAAGGGGGAGATTTTAATAACTGGACAGTTTTTAATTCGGAGTATTATAAAGTTAAGAGAGTGCTTGGAACTAAGGCCGAGTCCCCCAGTTTCTAACATTTGTTAAAAAAAGAAGAAAAAAAAAAAAAAGGGGGGGGGGAGGGGAACACAGGGGCAAACTTTAAAATTTCATATAGGAAGGGGGGGGGGGAGTCTTTTAAAAGCTCGGGAATAAAGTCTTTTCAAAGTAGGCCTAAGACCTACAGCAGTTAATCGGCCTTATTCCCAAATCCAATCCAATTCATACTTGATTTTAATATAAAATACTTCAAAAATATTCCTGTTACACTGGCGTTCATAAAATGGTGCTTAAATATCGTATGATTTCATTATATAAGTGTATTTTCCTGTATTAATGATTTAAAATACCATGTATATCTACTTTTATTTTCGTTAGATGATTTTTTATTAGATTCTATTTAGATGGAGTATATAAGATACACTTTAAAATTCGCTTATGTATACTTAATTTTTTTTTAGTGCCATGGAATTACAATCCTTTCTTTTCATTATTTGCTTAACATGTCATAGGATGCAGATTTTGTTTTAAAAATTTATAGTTAAAGTATTTTCCTACAATAGTAATTTTTCATCATTTTTCTTTTTTCTAGTTATAATGGAAATTGATCCTGATATAAGAAAAGAAACAAGTTGTCTAAGAAATATAAAAATAGAAAATGCCGTAAAATACCCTCATCAAAGACATTTACAAATACCAAATATTTATCCTGTTAAAGAACTTTTCACCATTTATCTTTAATCTCATTTAAAAAAACAAGATACATTCAGTGTTATATGTTAGTAAAATAAAGTTTAATTTAAATCTAATTCAGTATGTTTTATTTTTTAATTATTTTTAATTGTATGTTTTCTTTGCAGCAAAGATTTTTTTTCTTCTTAGTGAGCTTTTTGCAATGATTCTAGTAAATTACCAGGAGGCTGCTTTCATGTGTAAAAGCGTAGAATTTGTTTCTTCTTTAGATCCTATTTTGCAGAAGAAAAATGTTTTAAAATTTGTTTTTGTAAAGAAAAAAAAAAGTCAAAATATTTTTAATTCAAAATAATCTAATGGTTTCTTTAACAAAAAGTTATATATTTTAAAAATTTGAATTTATGGAGCTAGTGACGAAAACCAAAAAAAAAAACCCGATTTTCATCTGCATTGAACCCTAAATTAATATTTAAAAATATTAAAAGCTCTATATTTCTTTATATACTATTTAATACGTACGAACATTTTCTCTCCACTTGCCGTCTATTTAAAAATATTTATATCCCAGAAACTGAAGTAATTAAGGAAATTATTCTACACATTGCAATGAATTAATTATAAAAAATAAAATTATTTAGGTATCGAACCTTTAATATGTTCCTATACTTCTACGATTACGTATTAGAAATCTGATCTGAAATGAGAATTTTTTTTCCCAATAAAATAACTTTTAGAAACCAATTTTATTGAAAACAGAATATTGAAAAATGTTAAAAAATTGTTACAGTTTGAATTGAAATTTGCATCAAATTTGTTAGTCTTGATTTAAGTGACAAGTTATGCATTGCATTATTATGTTGCACAAATTTACTTTTTTAATAAACTACCAAAATTGTATGCATAGTTTTAGAGAGACCTTTATATGGAAATAAATTAGTAATTTTTTTTTTCTTCAGCTAATATAAAAATCAATGTGAGTATTTAAAAATTCAAATTCATTTACTACTCTACCTTTCCATAAATGACCGGACACTTTCGATTTCAGATGCGTTTTAAAATAACTCAAAAAGTACTATACAAATCATCTTGAAACATCAGGAGTGTAAAAAACATGTTGTACCTCATGTACTTCAGTTATTTATTTGTGCCAAAAGTGAAAAGAAGACAAGTAAAAAATTAAAGAAAAATAAGAGTATTTGGCATCACCCAATATAAAGTAATGCTCGAAATACAATCTGGCTGTGGCACATGATTATGGGGCTCATCCTCATATTCTGTATAAATTTTTAAGTCTCTACCGCATGTAATCAGGGAGATATAAAGATTTCTTTAAAAAATATACTGAACTTTTTTTTTTTTTTTTTTTTTTTTTTGCTATAACATGCGAGGTATTAAATCCAGTGCAAAGCTATATTCGGGAAACCCAATATAAAACATTAGACACAACATACTGCAATCAGAATGAAAAAAATATTAAATATATAATGAAATGTGAGCATTTGTACTAAATTTTTAACTGCGTATGACTAAGTTTTAGCTAAATTTCAATTGTATAATTTAGTAGCCAAATGCATTAAACTATTTATATAAAAACTCCAAACAAGTATTGTGTAAACTCAAAAAGTTCTACGCCAAAGAATGAACTGGTCTTCAGTTTCTCTCGAAGAAACGCTAATGTATAAGGAGTTTTACTCACATTTTTATTTTAATTCGATGAACGGTAATGCAATTTTATGTGATTGTAAATAAATATTGGGAAAGCCCTCTTAACAATTTCTTTGTTGGGGAACAGCTGAAATTCAGTTTATTCTATGACGTAGAACTTTTTGAGTTTACACGATTTTTGTTTGGGGTTTTACATAAGTAGCTCAATAAATTTGACTGTTAAATTTTGAAAAGGAAATGTCACTGAACATTTACGCATGCGTAGTTAGAAATTTAGTAAAAATACTCATATTTCATTAGATATTTAATATTTTTTTCATTGTGATTACAGTATGCAGTGTTTATTATTGTATGTCGAGTTTCCTGAAAATAACTTTGCACTGTCTTTTCATACTTTGCGTGTTATAGCTAAAAAAAAAAAAAATGAAATTTTTTTTGCAATTTTTTAAAGAAACCTTTATCTCCCTGATTATATGCGGTAGCAACATATAAACTTAGAGTTAATGAGAAAGAGTCCTATAATCACATGCTACTACCAGATCGTATTTCAAGCATTAATTATTACAGGGTGAAGCCAAATACTTTCATTTTACTTTAATTTTTTTTACCGGTCCTCCTTTCACATCTCTGAAGTTTCAAAATGATTTGTTTAACATTTTTTGAAATACTTTTAAAAATGTCTGAAATCGAAAGTGTACGGTAATTACGGAAAGGTAGTGTACCTAACAAATTTTTAGAACTTCTTCCTCCCCCCCCCCCCCAATTTAGAAAGTTTACACCTTTTTAAGAGCATAATGCATTTTAAACGGTTAGTGTTTTAATTACATTCTTAATTGTTTTAAGTTAATATCTGATCAAAATGTAATATATATATATACATATACTTGTTAAAATATTTTTTTTAAGTGTATTTACAAAGTGGATGTATGTTTTGAATGAAAGAAACTTAGGTTGTTAACACAGATCTACAAATATAATGTTGGCAAAATTTAATTTATTTTAGTTGATACCTATATTTTTAATGTGCTGAAGCCGAAAAGGAAGCCAATTTTCCTCTGTTACACATAGCCTTTGCCAATACAGGGTGTCTACCGACACAATTCCTTCTCTTTCGGTAGTTTCTAGTATGATTCCATGATTAATTGTAATCAGTCATGGAATCATACTATAAAAGTAACCGTATAATTATATTGGTGGAAGAGTCATGAAAAAAAAAAAAAAAAAATCAGCGCACCCTGTATTGGTAAAAATATGTGATAGAGTAAAATCTAGTTTCGGTTTCAGCCGAGCAAAAACCATCAATATCAGTCATAATTATCAAATCAATATTTTAGATTTAGACCTGTGTGACATTCACTATTGAGTCATATTCTACATATTGAGTCATATTCTACATAAATGAGGGAATTAAGTTTTTATTTTGGTATGGACTAAATATAACCGATCAATATTAAGCAAACATATGACATATTTTGCAATTATTTCTGATAATTTTATTAGAAGTACCATAATATAAATCAGCTTCTTTTTTAAATTTTTTATTAAAAGTTTAATGTATGCAAAATGTACCCCAACATTAATAAAAATTGTAGTTAAAAACCTGTTAAAGCGCATCATTACAAATCCTACCAAAGGTAATACAAGCTTAACCAACTTTATACCTCTGAATTTTAATGTAGTTTTGATAAAAAATATATAGCATGTCTATATATATACTAAAGTCTGGTCTTCTTGTCCCATCAATTTCCGAGGAGTTCTTATCTCAAAGTTTGAAGGTGGGAGGTGCGAAGTTCGATGTCAGGTTGAGATTTTCAGCCTACCCATTCGAAATTTTCCAAGGTTTTCTTTAAAAACTTTTGTAAATAAGGGATAGAACACCTTAGAATGACCTACACATAAGGCATTCTATACAGGCCTAGGACTCTGGAGTAACCAATGTGATTTTACCACCACAATAATATTATAATATTAATATATTCAGAAGCCTGTTCAAAACACTATAAACTGACGCGCATTTAAAATAAATCCCAAGGCTATGAATTTACAAGTGCAAAAACATACAACTTTAAGTTTCTTTTTCTTAAGTTGAATAATAATCTGTACTTATGTAACGTATTTACTAGATTATTACCTATATTCATGAAGATAAACTTACTGTTGGATATTTTTATACTTGTAAATTGATAATAATGGAATTTATTTTAAGCATATGCCAATTTAGAGTGTCTTCGATACGCTTGTAAACATACTAATATTTAATCGGCGTTAGTTAAAGCCGATTGGATGTGCTAGGTTTCTAGACCTGTGAGGATAGCCGTAAGTGTAGGTCTTTCTAAAATGTCTTATCCCATATTTATACAAGTTTTGGAGAAATCCGTGGAAAATTCCGAATGGGTAGGTCGAAAATCGCAACCTGGGATCGAACTATGCACCTTCCGCCTTCAAACGTTGAGAGCAGAGCTTCTCAGCCAATGGTGGGGCCTTCAAATATTAGGTATTTTTACATGGATAAATTTACTGAGATTTTCATAATATTATATACGAAATTTACGGAGACTTGGATGTTCTTACGTATGTAATTTTACAGAGACTTGGATGCTCTTCCATATGTAATTTTACAGAGATTTGGATGATTTTACATATGTAAACTTACAGAGACGTGGTTATTTTTACAATGGTAAATTTACAGAGATTTATATGCTTTTTTTACATGCTCGAATTTACGGAGACTTGCATATTTTGCATATGTAGATTTACAGAGACTATGATGTTTCAAAGATTTAAATTTACAGAGACTTGAATATTTTGATCTATGTAAATTTACAGAGACTATGATTGATTTACAGAATAGTTTCTCTGCATTTTGACAGAATCTCTTTTTTTGAATTCTCTGTAAATTTACGTAAGACTTAATATAATTAATTACCAATAGATTCTCTGTAAATTTACAGAAAAATTTTTAACAGTGTTCTCCTCTACAAATTACTTACTACGTCCATCTTCACACTTTTAGTTTTAATATAAGAAAGCTTTAAAGATATTTTTTTCCTTTAACGAAATAAGCTTTGTGTCTAAATATGTTGTTTATGAATTATGTTAAAGATAATAGCATGCAAATATCATTCACATCCTAAGAGTATTATTCCATAAAAAATTAATTTCATAAAGCTACCATAACTTAAGTAGCTTAACTGCTTATTATATAAAATAATAATATATTTATTTTATGTGGAAAGAAGTAGGATAAGTATATTTTTTTAAAGTAGATTCCATATGAAAAATTTTATATGTAATAAAAGTGTCTGAATTTCTAAAGTGTCTGAAAATTTGCGTATTTATGTGTTTCACACATTTTTGCGTCTAAATTGGTATTTCAGACATATTTTGGTCTTAAATTAAGATATCTGTAAAGTCTAATCTATATTTTAAAAAAATTACGTGTCTTAAATGCCGTTTCAGTTGTTTTTATGTCTTACTTTAAGACCCTTTTATTTGCAGTGAATACACCGGATTAGGTTGGCATCTTGTAGATTGTTTAAATCACAAATTTTGCACGTTTCTAGGATTCTCGTATATTTCTATATTGCATCTGTACTTGTTTGGAAAGATTTTGTGAACAATTATTTATGTATTTATTCTTACCAAACGTTCAAAATTTTTATTTTATATTCATTAGATATATACCTTATATATATATATATATATATATATATATATATAATGAATATATGTATATATATATACATATATATTATAATATATATTATATATTTTATAATGTATATATTCTATATACATTAGATAATATATTTTATATTCTTTATCCCTAATATGGGTAAATTTCTGTGAGGTTTTTATTGGGATGTTTACATCTCAATGTGTTTTTATCAACCCGAAAAAAAAATGGTGTTATAATATCTGTACTGATAAGTATAAAGAATTTAAGTCCATATTCTTGATTTTTCAGGAGACGGAAAATACAGTTAAACTAACTAAAAACTAATCAGAAGAATCGATTAGGAAAAATGGATTATGTCGATACCCTTTATAACATTCAGTGATTGTCAACCTTCATTTAATACAGGAAAAAAATGAATTAAATATTTTATACCAAAGATTAATGCTAAATTTCTGATTTGAATCTTCTTTTACCAATGGATTTTTTCAAAGACTAAATGACATGGTTTTAAATCTTTTATACCAATCGATAGAGAATTTTTTTTTTTTTGAGTCTGACTATGTACTTAACTCAAAATCGACAATTTTGGACTGAAATCCTTTATACTTATCAGTACAGATATGTTACCAAAAAAAAAAAAAAAAAAGTTTCAGACATATAATAAAAATATGTAAAACAAATATCTTCGTATGCATTTCTAGAGTTCCTTTCATAATAAGCAAACTAACAATAACAACAATAGCAATTCTTACATGTCAGCATAAATTCTTTATTTTCCATTCAGAAATTTCTTTTGTGATAATCATGCATTAAAAAATAAACAGAAAGCTAATTAAATTATGTAAGCGGACTAATTCTTTTCATTTTTTGTTTGATCTTAACATAGAAAATACAGTTTTTGTTTAATAATTTGATGCGTTTCAGAATCTGAGTTGAAAATAAGAAAATAAATTGAGAAAATTCAAAATTCAAAGATAAAATACTTTTAAAAAGCTGTCTTTTCATAATGATTATTTCAATTTAAAAACAAATATATATTTCGCGTAAGTATTCAAAAATACGTTTGTTAATATAGTACAGTATTTCTTAAACGTATTTTTTACTTATTGAACGCAATATTAGTTCCGAAACGTCCTTGGCTGTCTCCGTATGTATACTCAACATAATTTGGGATCTGTGTGTTCAAAAATCACCCGATGGACTTTCAAATTGGTACTTTCGTTCATGAGATATACCGAATTAGCTATATAGTTTGGTATATATTCTGTCTGCGGCTCGTGTACAGGGATACATTAAAGTGCCTATGAATATAATTTCTCTGTACCTCGATAATGGCCTCAGAAATCGGCTGATTGGCATGCAAATTGGTACACCTGTTCCCGAGATATACGGAAATAGCTGTATGATTTTTGACGTCTATATTCTTTATAGTTCATATACAGGGACACACCAAAGTATTTCTTAATATTATGGACTATAGCAGAATTATATTTTAACGTATTTTAGAATGGTTACACTGATTCAACAAAATGAAAATAACATACGTTATTGTGATGCTTTAAAGCACGTTCTCTGCAGAAAAATGTGTGCTTAGACTTAATAATTAGTGTGCAGGACCTTACAGAAGTGTTTCGATAATTCTCACGTACACTGAGAAAAAAATCTTTAACTGATATCTAGATTCTAAATTGTGACTCTAGAAAAAATAGTTCCACGTCATGCTTATAAATTCTAGTCCCCTTGGAAAGCGAGTTCTAGGAACCCCTATTAGAATTCTAGAGCGTTTGAGGATATTATCGAGAGCAAGTTATTTTAAAATATCTGCAAATAAATGCGAATGCAAGAGGTGGGTTTCAATAATTATAATCTTCGTTTATTACCCAATTCTAGAAAATTAAGCGAGAATTGCTCGCAATACAAATGATTCAGAACATTCAGAATGTTGTTTCGTCGTCTAAACATGTGTAGATACAGAAATTCTCGATCATTTCGTCTATTCAGTTTATTGGCGTGCCTTATGCCCATAGCTCGGAAATCTGCATTTCTAGTTAAGAGATTTAGAACATGACCACTTATTCATTCTAGATCAAGACTGTATATTTTTTGTCCTCAGTGTAATCATCCAAATTATGTTAAATTTCGAACAATATTTCATAAGCTACATATAATAGTTTCTATAATTTTCACTTGTGTATATAACGTTTATGACTCTTTTACAGGAAGAAACGAATTTAGAGACTTTAGAGCCCTTATGCACTAACTTTTACCTAAGGGCATTTTAACGCGTTTATGGTACATTCAACATAATGGAAATTACATACATTGTTAAGATACTTAAAAGCATGTCTTCTCTATAACAATAAATAGTTTATGTACGGGACAACACAAAAGTGTTCGAATGATATTCTGTAATAATCCAGTTATGATTCAAATATTAGTGAAAAAAATTAATATGATTATGACACTTTCATGTATACATAAGCTATAGAGACATACAATCGTCAACGCAAAGAAAGTTAAGGTGTACGTCAACCGAATAATCTTCAATATACTACTAATGACATCCTGTAAAAATTGATTAAAAATAACAATAACATAATTAATTCAGCAAAGATAAAATTGTGTGTACTTCAAGCAAGATTTGTTAGGGCCTCGGACAAAACAAAAGTATTTTGCTCAAAATGTAATTTCTTCGTGAGGTTTGGCTACCGTTGACGAAATTTAAAGCATCCCTTTAATAAAAAATTAGTTTTAACTTTTTTTTTTTTTTTTTTTTTTAATACTTCCAATAATTTTGATTTTTTAAATTAAATCCAATCAAGTAAAACAAAGCAATTTTTTTTTAATATAATTATAAAACTTTCAATATAGAAACTATATAGAAGTTACATACATTGAAAATTATAGGGGAAATTTGACATGGCAGCGTCACTTGTTGTTTGACAGGTTTAACTAATGTCAAAGTCAAACATTATATCAAATTCGTTTTGCGAAATGCAGCTCCCACAAAATTTTGGATACACATACACAAACAAATGTATGATAATGAAAAATGTATGATAATTGCATGATTTAGGTACAAAGCAATTCTAGTGTTAGGTTTTACAGATAATTGAGAGTTAGTACTTTTTTATTTAATTTATCGCATATACCAAATTTACATTCGAGATGAAATTTTCAGTGAAAAAATATCGTTTTATTATGATATGCAAATTATATGTTAAATTTCATGTTTAATGCATGCATTCCTTATGCAATAATACATGTATCGATAAAATACCATGTATTCAAAAATGTTGTTATGTATTTAAAGTAATACTTACTGCATTGTGTAGATAAATCATTTTAATTCTATGTGCTTTAGTAAAGGTTTCATGAAAGAGATATTTTTGAGGGCTGTGATAAGCGGAAAACAAAATTTATGATAATTATATGCAATATTTGCAAGGCAATTTCAGGGTTAATTTTTATAGATTAATTGAGAAACAATACTGTACTGGATAGAAATAAATGAAACTCGTTTTATAAAATTCCGGAACATGTCAATACTTGTGACTTTGCCCTATGAACATATTTGCAAAATATTACTTTTTTGGGGCATCATCTTCAGCCTTTGAAAGGTCTAAACTTTAAAATAACTTCAAATTTTACGATTTTCCTGTATTGTTTTTTTCTGCAATTTACAATCACAAAAAATTTCGGGTAGTAGTATTATAATAAAAATATGGTGTGAAGCAACCACATGACTTCCATTACAGTCGACCTCGCTTAAACGAATATCCACCGTTCCAACTGTATTAATTCGATTAAGCGGGGTATTCGATTATGCGGGGAATACTAGAAACGCAATTACATGCGTTTAATTACATGCGCAATTACAAACTATAATGATTTTATGCTTACATGAAAAGAGAAATTATCCGATACATCTTTCTTACTTAAATATTTAACTAAACTTTTACTAAGTTAAAATGTTATAGCAATTTATAAATGCTACTCATGCTGGAATAAATACAAAATAAATAAAGTATTAAATAATATGCTAAAATAAATAAACAATTTTATTTTTAACAAAATAATAATAATAATAATAATAATAATAATAATAAAAGAATATAGTTATGATTGATTATTTTGACATATACTTCTATATATTTTCAATTTCTTTTACTAAAGCACATAAATATATTATAATCGCTTCTATGAGATTCAAAATGGTGATGAATAATATTAAAGGGTTTTGCAACTTCAATTATCGTTGGAGCAGAGGTACCAAGTTACTATTAACAAAAATTCAATTTCATACCACAATAAAGAAAAAGTAAAACTTGCTCTATTAAGTTGCAGATAATTATTACGAAATAATACATTAAAAATATTCCGGTATTAAGATGATGGACAATCTGTAATAACTTGGCACCTTTGCGTTGGAGGCGGATCTGCCTGTTCTTCTTTATCACTTTCATTTAAAGATTTTATTGAAAGATTAAACTCTTCCTCTCTTTCTGTTTTTCCATCTTTATCCACACATCTATGAGTTCATAAAGCTCTACTTCAATCATCTCAAAACTTTCAAAATTTGTGATTTCTAATTGCTGGAGATCATTTGTATTTTAATTTCTAATTTCCTCTTCAGTTGCTGATTTTATAAATTTCTTTTATCACCTCGGCAGGAATACCGTTTCATGTTTAAAGTACATGCCTTCGTTATGTAAGTTTTTTTTTTTTTTTTTTTTTTTTTGAGAATGAGAGGAAAAATCTACCGAGAAATAGGGGAGTTTTACTTAAGAAACTTTGAGTGTTTATGCGATTAAGCGGGGTGGCGTTGTAAAAAACATTTCTTTAAACGAGGAAATTTAACATTACATCTATGGGGGGGGGGGGGAACTGGTTCTATAACTTTATATTCTTATATTGGGTATCCGTTATCCGATTAAGTGGTACCCACTATTTCAAGTATTACATGCAATTTTTAAAAATGTGATCAGAAGACATAAATTGACCTAACGAAGTTGACACCTAACAAATTTCCTATAAGAGAAAGCTGATATATATATAAAAGCTGATATATATATGAAAGCTAATATATGTAGACATGTAAAACAAAGTTTACATAACAAGTTAAAAAAAAAAGAAAAAAAAAATGGTAGAGTTAATTTTTGAAACACCAATTCCTTAGATCTAAAACTGACTTACCTAAGCAGGATTACTGTTAATTTTCCTGTAATAACCACGCAATATTCGAGAAAGGATATCTAAAATGAATTTATGTAACAATTTTCAAGAAAATCATGAGAGCCATTTTTGAGATACCAACTTTTACCAAAACTTGGCATACTCAATTATTAACTGGAAAACAATAGTTACATACAAAAGAATATTTAAAAGGGATACATATGGCGAGTATAAAAAAAAAAATCCGTTCAACCGTAAAAAAAAAAAAAAAAAAAAAAAAAAAAAACGCACTTGCGAGACCTATCAGTTTTCCTGAACTAACAAATTATATCATTCGAAAGTACATCTTAAGGCCAGTATCGACTTGGGCTCAAGATCAACGCTCAAAATGTCATTAATCACTCTTCCGACACAAAGAGCCAAATGTCTTGTCATCAGTTGTAGCCCTTTTTTATCAGATTGGGCAGTTACCTCAAAGGAAAGCATGCAAAATTGACAAAGATATCTACCCCCCAGCCCCGCAATTATCTCAGCAGGGGACCCCGTTCCAGGGTTTTGAGCTAGAGTGAGCTAGAGTGAGCCGGCGTAACCACATCAAAGGATTCTGAATAGAAAGCGCCCAATGAGCCCAAATGGAAACCGGACTTAACAGAGTGTTTATGTAGCAAATTTCAAGAAAATCATTAGAGTCGTTTTTCTTTATATACGATCTTCCGGTCCCACTTCCGGTTTCTGATTTCCTACTTCCGCCTTTTCAATTTTCACCAGAATTTGAAAATTTCATGACTAGTTCTCTCTTAATTCTGAAGTTTCGTAGCTGTATCTTTCTTAGCTTCTGATACATGATAGTCAGAAGATTCCCCACATACACACACACACACACTGACCAATTACCAAAAACCACATTTTTGGACTCAGTAGACTTTAAAACATGTATTTCAGCTGAAATCTCGATATCGAATTTTTGGACCGAATACAATACTTCCATTACCTACGGTAGTCAGATAGTGGAAGTAAAAATATATTATAAAAATGAAGTACTTTTATTATTGTACATTTACTATTTTCACCTTGCGCATGTTTCTTAAATATTGAGAATTTTTGTGATTTTTAGGTTATTTTTGAGAATATTAGATTTTCGAATTATTTTCGTTAAAAAAAAAAGGGGGGGGGGTAACACATTAATATTATCCAACATTTATTTATTTTTTTTGTAAATTTCTTTAAAAAAAAAATAAATAAATAAATAAAAATAAAAATTACAAAAATTGCCCAAGACTCATGCACAGGCCGAAAATAATACGTAAAAAATATTTTCTTAAAGATATCGATAGAGCTAAGCTACAACTTTTGATATTTACCTATTCTAGATAAGACGAATTACATATTTTATGATCCACCCTAATGGACGCATTATAAATTCGCATTTAAATAGACTGTTGAAGATGGCAATGAAAAAATGTATGTTTACAAATTATCATTTGAATTTTAATTACATTAAAATTGTAATTGTATTGATTGATTGGTTTAAAAAGTAAAAAACAAAATAAATATATTGTAGCTTTTTTTTTTTTTTTTAATATATGAATATAAATTGCTCAGTGTTTAATTAAACTACATACGTGTCTTTCAAAAATAGGCACAAAATTAAACTAATTTTCAAAGGCATTATTATATAAAAATATTTTTAATAAACATAATTTTAATTTCTTTCTCTGAAATTCAAAGTGAAAATAACTGACTTTTTTTTTTTTTTTTTTTTTTTTTTTCAGAAATATTTTCACTGTTTTCTGCTTTTTAAAATCATGACTAAATCAAACAATATTTCATTTATTCTCTTTAACAATATCTTGTGGAAAATAATACCAGTTTAACAATAATAATAATAAAATATTCTAAGTAAAGTAAATATAAAAATTTGATTCATTCTTTTGACTAATGAATATATTTTACCTCTGAAAAATTCATATTCAAAACTTTGAAATAAAAAAAAAATAATTATTATATTCAACTTGAAATTTTTTGTTTTCTAGAAATTAAATAATAAATAAAATAGAAATAAATAAATAAAAAATAGAAATTACAATGCTTATATCTGACAAAAAAATAAACATAATGATTTTTTTTTTTTTTTTTTTTTTTTTTTTTTTTAAGCGAAATACAACAGATTAACAAATTTGAAATGATGATAGAAATGTTAAAGCAAAATACATATCTGCCAAATTTTAGAATAAAAAAAAAAGAAATGTGTATATAAAATAGAAATTGATTTCCATTCAAGTCTTTTACGTAGAATAGTATAACAAACAACTAACAGTTTAAGTATGAATATGTTATTGTTTTGCTATCTTAAGAAAAACTTATTCGTAGAAGTATAATATACTTTTTAAACTTCAAAAGAGAACATGAGATTTTGAGTGAAGTCGCAGTTAAAGACCCATTTTCATCATCTGCTCTGTCTCACAGAAATTTTATTTCTGAGTCTTCTTCAAATGAAATAATTGTAGATAACAGGCTAGAATAAGGTTATTGAGAGCAAAATAAGAAGTGCTGGAACTTTTAATAATTCTTGGGAAAAAGGAATTCAGAGTATTTTTAATCTCTTCGTAACATTCATGTTTATTTTACAAGGCAAGAAATGTTGAACTGCTACAGCAATGTGTCATAGCCTTTTAACAAGAAAAATTGTAACATTATGTAATAGAATGATTGCATGTCTAAGTGTCTTAAAAAATATTTGTCATGTATATACATATATATATATATATATATATATATATAATTGTGAAAGGGAACTACCGTCCACATACTACCTGCCCAGAACTATATTTAACTTGGTATCTACATTAACAAAACATTTAAGGTTTAAAAATTTAAGGATTTTTTACCAATAACAATCATTGAAATTTAACGATTATCGAAGAGCTTTTCAAGTCGCATTTTCATATGATTTACAAAACACCTGATTTTAATTACATTTCTTTAATTAGATTCTATGATATGCTGATATCAAGAACAAAAGCCAACTGTTAAATATTCTTTAGTTTTAGAGGACTTCAAAACGCGAAATTATAGCAAATTCTCGGTATCGCAGAATGTACAAATAAGACATTTATTTAACAGACGTAAAGTAACTGAACACCAATACTGAATTTTTTGTTATTTTATTCTTATTTTATGGGGACATAGATATAAATGTAAATTTGGCATGCTTGATTAATTAATGTAGGTGAGAAAGTACATGAATTCCTTGTATAGGGAAAATTGTATGATAAGGGGACAGGAGAGCTAATGGGATATATGACTTATCCCGTAAAATAAATGAATTAAATATTCACGTATTTGTCAGTGAATTTCAGAACCTGCGAATAAACAGCACATTTTATTGAGTCTTTTTTTTTTTTTTTTTTTTTTTAGTTTGTTGAAGCAAGCGACAAAATATTTCTTTGGATCAAGGTAAGTATTTATTTATTTTCTGCTTAATAAACACTTGTTAAAATAAACACTTAAGCATATTTCTGCCAGTGTTGTATGTAATGATATAGCTTCTACTCAAAGTTTACCACCTTTTATAATTATTTTAAGTGGGAATTTATATTAAGCCTAAATACAATTCAAAAGGATATGTGGAGTAATTAGACATTTCAGTTGGGTCTTAACAAGACATTTTCATTTAAGTAAAAAGCGAACTTGACGCGCCTAATTTGAAATATAACATTTAAAAGGCGCTTTCAAATCTAAGAGTATAATTTGTGTGTTTTATGTTCCTCAAATTTATTTTTAAAAAATTTCAATACATTTAGTGTTGAGGATTTTCTGACTTTATTTATAACAAATTGTCTAAATACTAAATTTAATGTAAAGCTGTTTTCTGTACCATCGCTAACGCATCTTTTAAGCAACTTGAATCAGAAATGACAAAATCTTCTACATTACTGTTAAAAGAAAACACACCTGAAAGAAGTTGACCATATTCAAAAGCCATGAAACTAAAATATCCAAATGGTAGAATTCAAAGTAAACACAGAAATCTGTCATTTGCGCCTGAGAAATAAGAAACTGAAAATAACAAAAATACTTGGTAAAGAGAATTATGAAGTCAGTTCGAAAATCAGAAAAGGCAGTGAGATAAGAAATTATGTCAACAGTATATCTCTCCTCTTAGACATGGAACCTAATAGGAAAATTCTTGATACTAAAAATAAGGATATTTCTCTTGATATAATTAAACTATTTTTTAGCATAAGAATGAATCACCCCATCTTTTTGTATATTATAAAATCATTGTACATTATAAAGTCCTATACATGTCGTAATAAATATTTTGTGTAAATTTTGTTTCGACATATACAATGGAGCAAATCCGTACTGCAGTAAGAGGGGCAAAATCAAATTCTGGTCGGTTTGCCCCCGATCTTTTATTAATTATGAAAAAAATCTGGAGTGACTCCACTCGACTTTCCGAACATTGAATAACTAACAGTTTTGTAGATAAAATACAGAAAGAGGAGTTGCTAAACAAACAAAAAAGAGAAAACCATAACAGGTTATTTGAGTATTTTTCTCCATATATCACACGAGGTTTTATTTAACGCTACTGAACTTTGAGCCCTTAGATCATAAGGATAAAGAATTTTTCGTTGTGTCCCTGTAAAAATCTATAAATGCTAGATTCACCAAAATGCTTAAAGTTAGTGCAACAGTGATTTATGATATTCATACAAATTTTCAGCTCAATTGAATAAGGCGTTTAGATACTATCGCTGGTCTCATAGGCCATAAAGATAAAGAATTTTTCTTTGTGCCCCTGTAAAAAAACTGTAAGTGCTAGATTTACCAAAATCTATACAGTTGGTTCAAATGTGACCTATAACATGTGTACAAATTCTTTGCTGAGATTAATAAGGCATTTAGACGCTATCACACTTTTAAAAATTTGGCAAAGAATTTTTCTTTGTGTCCCTGTAAAAAAACTATAAGTGCTAGATTCTCCAAAATCTATACAGATTAAGTATCTGTGACCTATAATATGTGTATAAAGTTTTTGCTCAATTGAATAAGGCGTTTAGATGCTATCGCACTTTTAAGATTTTGGTCCATTGGCCATAATGATAAAGAATTTTTCTTTTTGTCCCTGTAAAAAAACTATAAGTGCTAGATTCACCAAAATCTATAGGGTTCGTACTATGGAGACTTACAATATACGTACCAACTTTCAGCTTATTCGAACAAAGCGTTTAGACGCTAGCGTGTTCACTCACAGACATACACACATACATACACACATACATACACACATACATACACACACACATACATACATCATCGTAAAAATAGTGAAAACGGACTCGTTGGACCTCGAAACGTATAGAAACATCAAAATCTCGAATTTGGATTTTTGACATGATTACAATACGTTCCTCACTATAGTGTTCGGAAAGTAAAAATGTATCGTTTTATCATTTAAAATGCTTTAGAGATTCGCTCTTAAAAAAAAAAAAAAGAAAGAAAGAAAGAAAACATAATAAACAAAAATTCACAATGATCCCCAGATGATAATTAGAAGACGTACAGCTGTAACTCTCGATATTTTTAAAGGAGCGGTAGCTCATGCGGTTTCTCAGCCTCAGTTTCTAAAAAAGCATCATATGATGTAGAACCAGCATCATATGACGCAAATTGCTCCTAATCGTTTGTGAGATACAGTATAAAAATATTTTTTATACACACAACTGTGTTTTCTAAAAAAAAAAAAAAAAAAAAAAAGAGCAAGTGATTTTTCTTTGAACTTAACATAAACATAGTATGTCTATCTCTCTTTCTAGATATGTCTACATATTTTCCTATTATCTAGTAATACATCTAAACAAATGATAATTAGGTTTTAAATTTAGATATATTTTAATTAATTAGTTTTTGTGCTGTCTGAAAAATTGTGTTCTAAGGAGAAAACACTGTTTAAATATTTGCTCCTCAATTACTCTTATATATAAAGAAAGTAAAAATATATATTAATTTGTAAAATCGAGAAAATACTTTCGTAATGACATTAATGTTATCATATCTTAAAAAACCTTATTTCTAAATGTAGTTAATTATTTTGACATTTAAACACAATTTCTTAATTAGTTTTTCTTCAAATTTTCTTTCATTTTAAGTAACACATTTATAAATGCTGCCGAAAATCAAGTAAAGGAACATTTAATTTCATTTTAAAATAAGTATATCTATAAAAAATAATATCTAAAAGCATTTTAATTAAGTGATGTAGATTTTCGAATCAATTTGATTTATCGTGCGTTTATGTTTTGAATACTACAACGCAAAAATGAAGAAAAGAAACCTTTTAACGTGTCTTCTTTTCCGCAAATTTGATGTGAGAGATTTTAAATTAAGCGAATGCAGCGTTACAGTTATAGGAATAAAATTTTAAACGATGGCTATAAATTAAAGTATCTGAAATGCAAATTGGTTATATTTCAAATATGATTTTAAATGCTGAATTTAATGCAAATTTTTGGTGCTTTGAAGAATTAAAAACGAAAAATAGAAAGAAATTACACACTTTTTAAAGAGTAAATTTATACACATGAGAATAAAAAGAGCTCTTATATTGGAAAAATATAGTAATAAAATATCTTAATTGAAATAGAATGTTGTAAAAAGTTTAAGTGATATATACATATATTATATACTTACATCATTTCATCAATTCGAGTGAATAACTATTTATAAAATAAATAAAAATCGAATATATATAGGTAACTAAATATATAACTATATATATATAGGTTTCAGGAACTTCCCTTTCACCCCTACACTGAGGGTCTCCCTGATGAAGACCTCGGTGTTTTTGGGAGGCTTATTTCATTTTATTCATTGATAATTTATTTTATTCATTGATAATCTATTCCTATATATATAATAGGACTTTTTTATGAAAATTTCAGCGCACATTAAAAATGAAATACCGTGCATGCATTTTTAGAATTAAAATATTGAAAATATTTAATTGAAATAAAATGCAACATAAAGCTGGAATTGAAATTATATTCATTAAAAGAAACCAAAACAAAACATCTGCTATCATAAGCAGTCATTATATATATATATATATATATATATATATATATATATATATATAGAGAGAGAGAGAGAGAGAGAGAGAGAGTAGTAATAAAAAAAAAACTTTCAAATGCTTATTATGAACCAATAAATTTAAGGTATTTTCAAAGTTAAAAGCTGTGAAGTCAAACATTAATAAATAAAATAATTGTATCATGAAATACAAGATATATTTTTTATGAAGAATTGAATAATTTTTCACTATACTTTATTCAGAAGTTTTGGACTAAAACAAAAATAAATAAATATTATCTCCTGTTTTCTATAAATTTCATGCATGTTCATTTTGTCCTTCTTCAATTAAATGTACCATTTTATGGATATATTGGTTTAACTTTAAACGACGATATACAATTAAGCTATTTAAAACGCTGATGATTTATCTTTTAAAATAAATTGAAGTTCTGGATTTAGTCTAAATGTTAAACATTTTTATGTGTTTAAAGGAAAAATAGTTTACTTTTCTTTTTTTTTTTTTTTTTTTTTTTTAATGCACATTAGAATTATGATAATATAATTTAATGAAAAGACTTTAATTGAATAAAATTACGGCATAATATTTTAATGTTGAGTTTTTTTTTTTTTTTTTTTTTTTTGCCTCATGGATCAAAAGAAAAGAAAAATACTATGGTCATTTCAGTCTATTTTCTTTATAAAACATTTGAAACAAGTGTTCGACAAATACTAAAACCAAATTGTAAATGTAATAATATAGACTCCTTTTACTTGTAAATATAAGGTTGAGTCAAAAGTTTTGTCCATGTTTTATTTGCGTATCAATAAATATGTTACATTAAAGTTGTAATTTGAATGTCATATATATTTTGAAAGCTCATTTTCTGCTAATCGAAATGATTTATTTAATTGTTATATTATTTTAATTTTCGCACATTTATTACTCTTTAAATAAATCAAGTATGTCAAAAAATCGTGAAAAAATCCGCAGCCTAATTTTCCACGAGTTCAAACAAGGCCACAATGTAACTGAAGCAAGTCGTAACATATGTGCAACGGTTGGTATGGAAGTCTGTAAACAAAAGAACATGCAGACGTTGGTATGCAAAGTTCCGTTCCAGAGATATGCACCGCGGCGATAAGAAACAATCTGGGCAACCATCGACAACGGATGAAAGAGCTTTACTTTTTGCGATTGAAGCCGATCCGACTCAAACCACCTGGTCAAGGTTTTGACACTTCTCAGTCAACTGTCAATCGACATCTTCACAAAATAGGCAAGAAGATTAGGCGTCGTCAAATGGTACCGCATGAGCTCAACAAAATGCAAAAGAATCAGTGAAAATCAGTCTGTCCATCGTTGCTGCGAGCGTTTAGCCGAGATGGATGGCGTCGAATTCTTACCTGTAATGAAAAGTGCATACTACACGACAACAAAAAAAACCAGATGCCAATGGCTAAACCCACATCAGCTTGGAGTTTGGACGGCTCAACCTGGGATGCATTCAAAAAACGCACTTTTGTGCGTTTTTTGGATGTCGACAGGAGTTGTGCATTGGGATCTTCTTCCTCAAGGACAAACAATGAACTCAGATGTCTATTCACTCAACAGAACTACGTTCAACAGAAACTCGTCAAAAAAGGCTTTAATCCAGCTCGAGTTTTCTTCCAACATGACAACGCAAGACCACACGTTTCAAACCAGATGCGTGAGAAGCTGAATGAGTTAGACTGGGAACTTCTCGCTCACCCACCGTATGGCCCTGATATTGCCCTATACGTTATCACTTGTTTAGGTCGCTAGAGCACTTTATGTGTGGACAGCGCTTCAGCAACGAATACGACCTCCGACAAGACATTATCGACTTCTTTGCTCAAAAACCAATAACTTTTTACAACCGTGGAATTTTAATGTCACAGTCACATTGGAAAATGGTTGTTGAAAGTAATGGTGAATATGTTAATGAAAATATTTTATAATTGTTATAATTTTTTAACTTTTAATAAATGGTTAGAAACCGGACAAAACTTTTGACTCAACCTAATATTTATAATGAATCATTCACCTTAATCTATTTTAATAGATAAAGACTATAAAGCCAAATGATAATAAATGAAATAATTGCACAAAATTGTTGATGTCAGCACACATTCTTTGGCTTTCACCCAAGTGCCTCTCATCCGATGAAAATAAAATCTCCATTAGGAAGTAAAGACAATGTTAATGACATTATTTAGAAAGAGAAAAACCTGATTTTTAAATTCCTTATCACTATGTGCAAAAACAATTTGTTTTCAAGTAATTTAGCTGATTTACAATTTTAATATAATTTGTTCTTATAAAATTAAAAATAAAATAATGGGCTTCAGAATTGTACAGCTTCTATTTTCTTAGAAGTGTAGAACTTCATCTATATTTACATTCATCGAAGATGTAATGTATTACTCAATGTATATTTTATAGTCAAACACATTTTTACCTTTTTTTTCTTTTTTTTTTTTTTTTTTTTTTTTTTTAATAATTACAGTTGGCTATTTGGAATTTATGATTACTGTAAATACTAGTAGCAACTACAATGCGAATAAAATGTAAGTATTGAAAACAATTAATCATTAAATTGTTTATAAATTATGATGATGGAAGAAAGCAAAATTCCGTATTAATGTAAATCAATTGCTTGTACTTTAAAAACACAATAACGTTAAAGTACTTCGAACTGTGTATTTGAAATAACTATAGAATTTTGGTGTAGAGAGAGAATGTTTTTAATAAGCAAAATATAGTACATATTTGAGTTCAAAATTACGTTGAAAATGTGAAAAATATTGCTTGAATAAAGTTAATGTATAAAATAATGTATATAATATTAAATAGGGATAAGTTTACATAAGTTATAATATATATATATGCCTACGTTTGGCATTGTAGTATTGGACATACATCTTAACTACACATGCAGCTTAAATGAATTTGCATTTTGACCATTTTTTGCCTTTTACTGATAACACATATACTTGTATGCTTGACTCGACGTTCTCTTGCAAATCTTCGTCGTATAAAGACAGACAGCACATGATAGAATTACAATACGAAGAATTGGAAAAACGCTCAGGGTCAGCGCAGGAATCGAACCCACTCTCCTACGCTCGAAAGTGATTAGCATTGTGTTGATATAACCACTCGGCCACGGAGGGCGTTTTGAGCTTTTCTTTATATTTTTATTCTCAAAGAACCAGCAGTACTTTGAAATTCTTTCGAATATCCCTGTGCACAAACAAGTTTCGGTATTTACCCTATTTTCAATAGGAACATTCTGTTATGAGCTTGAATAACATATATCAGTTTACAGGAAATAGATGAATATTTAAGGGTGTTGGGGCGCAGGCAGATAGATAAACAGGCAGGCAGACACAGAAACCGAAATCATAAGCACTTTCCAACTTTTCTGTAAAATGTCAAAAGTGATGAATGAAATCTTCGTTACAATCTTCGTTACAATGAAATATTTAGCTTAATTTTCTTGTATGAGTCTCCTTGTACATTCAAAATTCTAAAAATTTATATCTAAACCCCTATTAAAATTCTAAAACTTTATCTCTAAATCCCCATTTGTGGACTTAAAGTATAAACAATGTTTGTAAAGAAACAGAGTATTCATTCCGGTGCCATATATTATACTATTTAAAGATAAACCCCATAAAACATGTCCCTCTTTGCTTCGATCAACTATGCAAGAGTTAACGTACCGCTTTTCTCATATTGTTTAATATGAGGCTATAGTACAAAATTTTATATAACTGCGCACAATCAAAATTATTTTTAACGCATAATTCTGAAATTAAATAGAATTATTTATAATTGTAATAATCAACAAAGAAAAAAATGTTTATGTAGGACCATCGCTTTCCCCCTGTTGGAGGGGTTAAATATTCATTAACACTATTTTTCGAAAGAATGCGCTAATACCTGTAAAAACGTATTGTTCAAACATAGATACGTGTAATTTATAGAAAAGTTAAGTGAAGTAATTTACTTTAAATTAATTTTTTATGTATAAAAGAAGGGGGAGGGGTGTAAAAGGAAAAACTTATCTTTTGTGACGTCGTCTCTATAACATAAAAATAATTTTCTCTGCATTTTTATTTATTTTTTTCTGAAATGAAAACATCGGTATTTATCGTAAAACATAAATTTTAAAAAAGAATAGGTTTAACAAATAACTTGTACTGCTTGAATTTGTACAGAAAATACATTAAAACAAAATACAAAGACCGCAGCATATTAGTTATTTATTTTTATTTATTTATGTATCTATGTATCTTTTACGAATAAATGGTTATTTACAAATTAATTGCTTTAATTTTTAATTTTAAAAAGATAATACAAATAATAGTCGATTCCTTAAATTTTAAAAATAATTTAAATTTCCGTATTTAATATCAGAACAAAAACCCTTAACGGGTTAAAAGTTTGTGACGCAGCATTTTATTTCGATATGAATTGGAAATATGGGTCTCAAATCTAATGATATCGAATTTGAGTGACGCTTTGCTATTAATTGAAATATATTACATAGATTTTCTTATTTCATCATTTTTTTTTTTTTTTCTTCTATTCACATCACAGTGTATACATAATATTTTCAACTTCAGCACGAAAAAATATATAGAATTTACTCCCTGATACTTTTCATCTGCACCTCGTGAATTCAAAATATGAGTTTGAAATGATATAATTTCTGTGACCCCTCAGTGTTACTTTAAAAGATTTATTTTTAGATTTCATTACAATTACTTTTGTTTTGTTGAATAAAGTATATTTACACATTGAAATAATGCTTTTAATTTTCAAATATACTGTCAAATAATCACACTTTTACTGAATTTATATTATAAATTGAAATTATCTAGAAAGAAATTAAAACTTCTTCACACACCATAAATTTTAAGACAGCACAACCGGTTTCAAAAGGACGTAGTTTTTCTTCATCAGGTGTAAACACGTGCTACTGCCTTGGAGGCAAAAGCAAGACTGTAAAATATATGGTGTGTGAAGAAGTTTCAATTTCTTTCTATTGACTGTACGCCAGTTTTTTTAATTTAGTTTTGGTGAAATTATCTAGTTCAATAAATTGCTTTGTCTGTTGCGTCACGCTATTCAAAACTGTAAGTAAAATTTATGTAAATGTTTTCTTTGCCTCACACAATCTCTTTGCACACATTTTCACTTAGTACTATGATACAAAGTAGCATTTACAAAATTATTACTTACAGTTTTAGATAGCCTGACGCAATAGACAAATCAATTTATTGAACGAGATATTTTCAATTTATAATATAAATTCAGTAAAAGTGTGTTCATTTCACAGTATATTTGAAAATTAAAAGCATTATTTCAATGTGTAAATATACTTTATTCAACAAAACAAAAGTAATTGTAATGAAATCTAAAAATAAATCTTTTAAAGTAACACTAAGACGTCACAGAAATTATATCATTTCTTTTAAAACTCATATTTTGAATTCAAGAAGTGCAGATGAAAAAGTATCAGGTTGTAAATTCTATATATTTTTTCGTGCTGAAGTTGAAAATGTTATGTATACACTATGATGCAAATAGAAGAAAAAAAGCAAATGATGAAATAAGAAAATCTATGTAATATATTTCAATTAATAGCAAAGCGTCACTCAAATTTGATATCATTAGATTTGAGACCCATATTTCCAATTCATATCGAAATAAAATGCTGCGTCACAAACTTTTAACCCGTTAAGGGTTTCTGTTCAGATATCATTACTTTTTACGGGTTAATGATCAACTGATCTAAAGATTAAAACAAGTCCTTCCAGCTCATAGGAAGGGTAGGTTGATTCTTTTTAACACGCTTTTATTAGCTTCACCTGTATGTATGTATGTATGTATGTATGTATGTATGTTTGTAATTTCTCTGGGAGCAAACAAAAAAATTATATTGTAAAAAAAATACTTTCCCTCTGTGAACGATGTGGCGTACAGGTAAGGCGCCGCGCTACGAACCTAAAGGTCCAGCGTTCGATACCCGTCAGGGGAGATTTTTTAAAAATGTTTTTTGTTAATTCTAAGTTATTTTAAATAAAGATTTAAATGTATGTAAATGTTACGGTGTGTCACTCACACGATTTTCTCTTACCCTGAATTTTAATACTAAGATAGATATTTTGTGCTTTTTAGTTCACATTTCTATAAAAGCGTGTTCTTTAATTTTTTAAAACTATAATATTACTTTTCTATCGCATAGCTGCCATTGAGAATTTCACAAAAAACACTTTTTTTTTTTTTCTAATGTATCTGGTAGCTTCCAAAAATTGGTTTTACACAATGTTAAGAAACCTTTTAGTTATTTTTTTTTTAATAAATACAATACATAGCAGTATTATGAAGGATTAAAATTCAATTTTATTAATAAATTTTCAGCTTTTTGTGAAAAAAAAGTAAACAAATTCTTCGCAGATTTAACGTTTTGAAAACTTTTGAATGTTGAGCAATTTTTTTGTAAATATATAGTAAAAATATTTATAAGAGACTTATCTGAGGTATAATTCATGATAGTTTAGCATCATTAAGGTGAAATGTGCAATAACACAGGTATTTTCATAGGAATTTCAAAAATAATACATTGTTTTCAACGCCGATATTGGGTAGCTTGCAAAAATTGATTTTTAGCCATTAGTGAGAACTTTTTTAGTTAAAAATAGATTTTGTTACTCATTTTTGAATTATATAACATATAAAAATTTTATAAAGGATTAAAATTCAGTTTTATTCATGAAATTTCAGTTTTTTGTGAAAAAAAAAGTAAAAAAATTCTTCGCAGATTTAACATTTTGAAAACTTTTGAACATTGAGCAATTTTTTGTAAATATATAGTAAAAATATTTATAATAGATTTATCTAAAGTATAATTCATGATAGCTTAGCATCATTAAGATGAAATATGCAATAACACAGGTATTTTCATAGGAATTTCAAAAATAATACATTGTTTTCAACGCCGATATTGGGTAGCTTGCAAAAATTGATTTTTAGCCATTAGTGAGAAATCTTTTAGTTAAAAATAGATTTTTTTACTCATTTTTGAAATATATAACATATAAAAATTTTATAAAGGATTAAAATTCAGTTTTATTCATGAATTTTCAGTTTTTTTGTGAACAAAAAGTAAACAGGAAACTTTACGATTTTTACATTTTGGAAAATTTTGAATTTTGAACAAATTTCTTGTAAAAATATAATAAAAATATTCATAATAGATTAACTCTAAGTATAGTTAATGATTGTTTAGTATCATTAAGATCAAATATGGAATAATACAGGGATTTGTATAGGAATTTCAAAAAATAATACTTGGCGTTTTCAACACCAATGACCAACCCCTTCCAAAATTTGATTACAGCCATTAGTATGAAAACATTTAGTTAAAAATAGATTTTATTACTAATTTTTTAAACAAATAACATATAACAGTATTATTAAGGACTAAATACAGTTTTATTAATGAATTTTCAGTTTTTTGCGGGGAAAAAAGTAAACAGATACTTAACAATTTTTACATTTTGAAAAATTTGGAACGTTGAGCAGATTTTTTGATAAATGTACAGTAAAAATTACAGATGGATTGAAGACTTGGTAAGGTCAAAGCTTTGGCCGGCCTGGCTGATATATACTCAAAGTTTCGTGGAATATTCCTAATTTGCATTGGACACTTTTTTCCTATATATTAATTTTATTTAAACCTACATACGTCTTTGTTTTGTGATTTGATAATTAAAAATAATAAGTTTTAAATGCATTTATAATACATACAGTAATAACATTGTAAGTAATTAGTACAAAACTTTGAAAAAACACTTTTCTTATGATAGTACAATAACATGGCTCAAAATTAACACAATTTTGTTAATCCAGAAATATCGGCGTTGAAAACAAAGTATTATATTTGAAATTCTTATGAAAATCACTATACCTATTATTGCATATTTCATCTTAATGATGCTAAACAATCATGAATTACACGTGAAAGGAATATTATTAATATATTTCTACAAGAAATTTGCTCACATTCAAAATTTTCTAAAACTTAAAATTGTAAAATGTTTGTTTACTTTCTTTTCACAAAAAACTGAAAATTCTTCAATAAAACTGAATTTCAGTCCTTTATAAAATTTTTATGTGTTATTTATTTTAAAAATGAGTAACAAAATCTATTTTTAATTGAAAGGTTTCTCACTAATGGCTAAAAATGAATTTTTTCAAGCTATAGGATATTGACGTTGAAAACAAAGTGCTGTTTTATGAAATTCCTTTAAAAATCCCAGTATTATTAAATATTTGATTTTAATGATGCTGAACTTTCATGAACCGAAATATTAAAAACTTACTTAGAACAAACAGTAGAAGAAAATTTTTAATTATCTGCTGGTCAACCGATTTTTAAAATAGGTTAAATACCATGTATTTCATCTTCAAGCAAAATGAGAACAACCATAAAATATCCATTTAAACTATTTATATATTTTCAGGTTCCATAAGCAAAAATTTGGTTCAAATTAATTCAGTATTTCATAAATTATCATGATGTCCAATTTTTGGTTGTATACAAACTAAGTAAAAGTTATAAGTTTTTTTTTTTTTTTTAATATTTGAAATTTTCCATAATTTGGAAAATTTTTCTGCAAACAGCATTTATGTATTTTTGTACTTGCTGGATTTTTTTAATTTTAACTATATATGTTGAAACTGAGAAAGTAAGAATTTTTTTAATATGATATACATATATATATATATATATATTTAAAAAAAAGAGCATTTTGGAAATAAAAAATCTGGCAAAATTGATTTTTTTAAATCTTGCCAAAAGTTAGGCGTAAAGTGATGATTGTGATTTTATGGATGTTACCGCTAAAGTATTAGGGTGAATTAAAGCACTTATGGATGTTACTGCTAAAGTGCTAGGGGAAACTAGAGTGATCCGTTTCATTTCTCAAATTACCTAGGTAATCTGTGAATTACCAACTAGACACTCGTTAATCTGCACAGCACCACCGATCGGTACTTTGCTATGGTCAGAATTTCTAAAGATTAATAACACAGTGAGCAAACAGACTGTTTCAGATCTGAAACGGGAAGTGGGTACCTAGCGGGAATTTACTACACTTAAAAAAGCTATTTGCATTATAAGTCAAAAAGCTGAATTTAGGTTTAGAAATGGCACCGCAGGCGCCACCAAGCGAAAGTTTCATACGGACGTATTTTTCAAGACACGTAAAACAGCTGGTCGCTGAAGGCGGCTAGTGAGAGATAAAATTAATCAGTGACACCAAACTAAAAGTGGAGGGAGAGGGGTAATGAGTAGGGAAAGAAAATGAGAGAAACAAACTTTTGAACTTACGATACAGAAGCCGCTAATATGCAGATTACATAGTTAACATGCGTAAAATCTTGATTCCGCACTTTAAGGATCACCCTAGTTTATATATACATAAGCAAGAAAAAACAGTTGTTTGTTAATGTAAACAAAAACTATGAGTCAAGGAATGTAAAATATAAATAAATAAAAATAAAATGTTAAAAAATTTCTGAAAATTTTAAGAATGCAACACTGTAATCATTGTAGTTAGACGATAATTTAAGAATATTTTTAATTTCATTTAATATGAAAATTATTAAATGTGAAAAATTTAATAAACAGGGATGAAACTACCAAACGAAACCTACAAAAACCCGAAGTGGCTAATCGGACAGACGGTACGATTAGTGTACATGCTATTTAGACCATCTTTTCGAAGGAGAATAAGTTAGCACTGATAAGAGTAAAATTTATAAATAATATAATGTGTCTCATCCCCGTGCATGAAAAATTATCTTTTTTACTTTTTTTTGAGTGAGGGAGTGGGGTAGAGATTAATTATTTTCACAGAAATTTTGTACTCTAAATGATGCTAAAATTCTTCATAAAAGGGCAATAATAAAGAGTTTGAAAATTGAATAATAAAAATAAAAAATGTAACATGAAAACAGATCTTAGTAAATGAGTATTTGTAATCTTTGAAAAAATATGTACAATATGTATGTTTATGAATATGAATAAATGTATAACATATGAATAAATCTGCATATTCAACTACATAGATGTCATTTGTTTTTTTTTTTTTTCTTTTCCTTCTTTAAAAGAAAAAATAAACCGTTCCAATACAATTCGATGCAAACCAAACCCAATTTTCTATACAAATATATGTATGATTTTTCTGAAAATGACTTTTGTACTTATTTTGTATTGTTTTCTAGCAGCAATGTTGAAATAAACATGGATTGTAGATCAATCGCATTATACACTTTCAAAATGTTGAAAGTTTGAATCTGTAGTTGAAACCAGCAAAATCATTAGTACAGGGCGCGAAATTTCCACTCGCCATTGGTGAGTGGAATTTTTACTGTGGTGGGTAAAAATTTGGTCTAGTTATAGATAGAATTCATACATGATAAGGTGACAGAAAACATTCGTTTTATAGATAGCAATATCTTGCCATCTTATAACCTCATATTTAACCTCTCCTTTTTCTCTTCTTTGAGTGTCGAGTCTGTGTGCGCGTTGCCCGACAATCGTCTCAGACTGAGAAAGGAAAAATGCATAAAAGTTTTAATCTCTAGGCAGTTTCGTTTCTCCCACTGTGATTTCTTTAAGCAGAGTGAGAATAGAGAAGCAGAGAGCCTCTCTTCTAGGCACCCACAATAAAAGAGGGGGAAAATGCGAAAGTTTGCCTATGCGATATTGGCACATGAAAATGAGCCCGAGCCCTTTTAAAGATACTGCCTATGTTTATTTTGTTGAATAATGATAAAAAAAAACAGTTAACATTTTCCAGTTTTTGCTGAAATGCCAAGAATTTACGCTTGTTATGATTTGTAAGCAACAATTTTATCGAACAAGTAATTCCGAAATGGCTATTTCAAATGACAACAATGAACAAGTTATACACATAGACATTCCGTCTGATCAGAAAAATAAAATGGACGAAAAAGACATTTCTGATGTAAAAAGTTAAATATATAAATAGATAAATTAGGAAGCTTAATCTTGCATAATAATATTTTCACAGGATTTTGATTGACAAAGTTTCTCTCTCTCTCTCTCTCTCTCTCTTTTTTTTTTTTTTTTTTTATGACTCTTCGCATTTATAGATATTTTAACCTTTCTTTCAGATCTCAAATACAATGCATTATAATGATTTTTGATTATAGATGATTATGAGACATGATGGTATATATGATACACTTTTAATATATATAATTTTAGACATATTTGTAAAAGCATTTCAGATAGTTAGAAAAAATAAAAAACCCAAAATGCGTAAAACAGAAAAAAAAAAAAGACGACCCTATTTTGCGGCGAGAATAACTTTTTGGGGGGTGAGTGTAATCGGAGTTGAAATTTTAGGCCATGAATTAGTATATTACAGAGAAAATTCAAGATCAAACAAGCAAAATAATTATTATGACCAACACAACAAGGAAGCGGTCCGAATAGCCTCCACACTAATTGCACTGATGGTCCAAATAGCAATGGCCACAAAAACCCTGAAAACTAATACCTGCATGCAGATAGGGCACACTTATTAGTGATATATTACATGGCTACTTATTATAAGTGATATTTGAAGAGTTCTTAATACATTTTAAGGAAACAACTACATTTTAATTAAACATTAAAAATGAGGAATTTCTGTAAAAACAAAATAATTTAACATGAAATTCAGAGAAAGCAAAATTTTCAAAAACCCTGAATTCAGGTATAGCCCTTGAAAAGTTTCACCCCTGAATAAAGCAACACTAAATAGTTATCGAAATCTAGTCTTCTGTGAAAATTTTTTATAATTATCTTATTAAAATACAATTTGTATATATAAGCAAGAAAAAACAGTTGTTTGTCAATGTAAAGAAAACTATGTGACTCGAAGAATGTAAAATATAAATAAATAAAAATAAAATGTAATGGATAACTTATTAATATAGCCATTACTTCCAGTAAACTAATGTAATTTTATTTTATATTTTATGATATATATAAACAAACACTTATCTGAAAAAAAAAGGGTAGTGCAAAAAAAATATATTTTAACTTACAGTGTGACTCCCGAATGTCGGATTTTATAATTGGTGACTGAAATAATATTGTTTTAGTATGTGACAAAATATTTAATAAACACATACGTCAAACAATAATTTTTCAGTCAAGTAAATCATCAAAGAAACCTTTAAACCGTTAAAAATTAATCCACAATGCTTATCAATAAACTATTGTATTGATTTTGATTAAAAAAAAAAAGTATCATAACAAGCCACAAGCGGAGGGATACAGTGTGTAAACAAGCCAAACGAGCTAGCCCTAGTCTTAAGCCGGCGCCAAAAGTTTTGGATCTGGATAAAGTACGCATGCACTCCAAAGACTATGGACCATAGTATAATTTCGTGTGCGTGAGTGATTTAAACTTTTTTGCTTTAATTTTTTTTTTATTTTATTATGAATAACGATAAAATAGAATATCTGTAATTAAAAAATACTTCTTTTATTTTAAATATATAATAAATATTTAAAACAAACAATGAAATTTCTTTTTTGCATTTAATGAAAGAAATCTAAATATTTTATTGACTGCATTCAGATTGAACCAACCAACCACAGCCGCAGAAAACCGAATGACGCCTGTTCTGAATTCTGAGAATATGCAGAATAAAAACATGTATGGCGGAGGAAAAAATAGTTCGATTTTAAGCTAAATTATTTAAGAAACAAGAGTTCTTTGTGAAAAACGGGGCACGTCATGCTTCTCAGACAAAATAAATTAATATCATATATCAATTTCATAAAATTTCTTCAAGCCCTCGAGAAAAAAAAGTCACACGATAACACACTTTTCCTTTGAAGTCTTAAATTGCAACTCCAGATCTCAAAATATATACAATGTTGAAGTGTGAAACTTTCAGGATAGCATCAGGCAGAAGATAAAAGATTATTCTGAAAACACCAGATCAAAATATCTGCTATTTACTGAGATATTAAATGTCGGCGTTTCCATATTCCTTTGATGTAAAACTAGCTGTATATATAGAGTGTCGCTGATAAGCTTTGTTGGAGCTTTGCGGCGTCACTCAAAAAACTGCCGTTTTTTATGATACATTTTAAGTACATTTTTTAGTTTAAAATTATAAACAGAACAAAATTACGTACATTTTCTTACGAAGTAATTAAAATACATTGAAATTTAAAAGTGCTTAGTGCTTTCATATTGAGTAATATAGAAATGAAATATTTAAATGAGATAAAATGTTTTATAAAGTTTAAATTGAAAAACATTTTTTATGCAGTAAAACAACACAAAACCAAATTTATGCAAATACTTACATAGTTCATTTTCCATCATAATAAAATAGAATAATTAATCATTAAATACAAGAAAATCGTACACACAGTAATGTAAAATAAAATTCATACTTTTTTCCAAGAAATAATTAACAAAATTTAGAATAAAAAATGTTTTTATTAAGAAATATAGTAAAGAGATTTTTAAATTGAAATAAATTGCAGCATAAAATTTAAATGATATACTTTTTTAATATGTATTAAATGACGAAAAATAACTATGATCATTTTCAGTATACATTTTTGCCCTAAAATTTCGAATAAATAGTTTAAAATAAAACAAAGGGTAAATAGTGTAAATCCTATGATAATTTCATGCAAAAGTTTTTTAAGAGTCGTTCAATATATTTTAATAAAACTAAATTAAAATTAATTAATTAATTGCGCCAAATTATATATAACAACATACATTATTTGGATTTCTTCCAAGTGTCTCTCATCTGATAAAAATAAAAATTTCCATTAGAGAGAAAAAAGAGTGTTAATGACTTGTTTTCTTTCGCGCTGTTAACAACATAAATAAAGAAAATTGAAAAAAAAAATATATAAATAAAAAATTATTAAAAATATAAATTATTAATAAATACATATTTATATTACCTTCCATGTCTTATCTATAGATTTGTAGTGATTATTGTTTATCACTGTTATTTGATGGACAGGCGAGTTCTACACAAGAGATCTTGGTCCGGGAGGAATGCCCTCTGCGATAATTTTTCTAAAGTATTCTAGACTGTTCTCAGCTGAGATTTGCGGAAAACCACTGAAAACTCCAAAACACTAGGCTGGCTAGAAAAACTTGATTTATATACAGGCTTCTTTGTCTTTATTTTTATTTATTTATTTATTTTTTATTTTTGGCTTATTATTAAAAAATAATGGTATTTTAATGTTAATATATTATGGTATTTCTGAATTTCTTTCTTTTTTTTTTTTTTTTTTTTTTGGTAATGTAACTCTAAAGTATAAATAACATGCAAAAGTAAAAATAGAATAAGAATATCTGGTGATAGTAAAGGATTATTAAAAATGTTTCCATTAGTTTTGGTTCCCGCATTATAGGACTTTCACACCTTTGTTGTATTTAGTAAAATATAATTGATGAAATATGTTGCGAAATTTTACAGTTTGCATTTTTTCTACTGTTCTGTTAGCCCCTATCACAATATTATATATTCAAGTAGTAAGCGAAAAGGGCCTACCGGAGTTCATCAGGGATCTGATCCGTTTTTTTTCTAGCTGTCCAGAACGGCTAAGTTTGCAATTGAAGACACGTATCCAAAAGAATTAGAGTATTATATTCTCTTTTTGTGATTTTTAATAATTCTTACGCACACTCGGAAAAAAATATAATATCGATGAAACATCCATGCATTTTCTCTACAATTCCAAGTTCTACCCTAAAAACAGCATAGCAATAACTGTAAAGAGAGAGAGAGAGAGAGAAATTTTAATAATCAAAGTTCAATTTTAAGTGTCCCGACTCACGGTTTGTTTTTATCAGAGGAGTAGCTATTCGTCACAAAATAGGTTTTTGTAGTGTAATTTTCATTTCTATAATATTACTCAACAAAAATTTCTCCCATCTCTTATTTATTTTATGAATATTAGATTTTTTTTTTCAAATTCTTTCACGCAATATATATATATATATATACAGTAAGACCCCGCTTAACGCTGTTTCATTTAGCGCTGTTTCCGTTTAGCGCTCTTTTATTTCAACCCGGGGATTCCCCGAAATTGCTCGCAGCAGTACGGGGATTTCCCGAAATTGATTCCCCGCTGTTTCGCATTACTCTCTACTTTGATGGAACGTATCCCCCGCGTTAAGCGGGGTCTTACTGTATATATATATATATATATATATATATATAATACGCATAATGCAGAAAGTAATAACTTTTATACATTAAATTATATTGAAATGTTATATAAGAAAATTTATGATTCCTGTCATAAATAAGTTTTATTAGGTTAGCGATATTTTATATATTGTATAAACGAAACTGTATGTTATCCTTAAGAGCTAATCAACGTAGCATATTTTAAGAAATCATGACACTATAACAAAATTTTCACAGAATTTTCAATCATGAATTTTCACAATTTTTTATATGCTTACTTATAAAATTAGTATGTTATGATCATCCCAAATTTCCTTTAAGAAATTCACACAGTGCAAGCTATTTATTAAAATAATTTTCCATGATGAATGCAGGCTATTTTCGTCTCTGTAAAGTGTAACACTAAATGTTGAAACAAAAGCAACTATTGTCGAAACAATTTACGCCCACGTCTGGTGCATTCTCGCCCTTAAGCTTATTTTCTTAATGATGTAAAATATAAAAATTTTGTTTTAAACTATCACAAATAACCAAATAATAATAATGGATTAACCTGTTCCCAAGGTTAATCTATTCGTTTTAAAGTTATTAATAATTACAAATATTGAAAATTTATAAACCTTGGGAACAGGAAGCATTGCCACTACATTTACAAAAAAAATTCAAGCTGACTGCAACTACAATAAATTTACATGCATAATTTCATTTCACAGTAGAAAATTAAAAATAATTCTCAAAATGTACATTTATAGAAAATTTTATTCTATATTGCCGTATTAAATTATGATTATTTGTTTATTGATAACACATATGCGTCAGATTTGTATGCTTGACTCGAAGTCCGCTTGTAAATTAACGTCGGTTAAATGCATAGATATAGTAATAATATGTAGATTGGTTATTGGGAGAAAAAAGTTATTCCTATAATACATTATTTTATTTACAAAGGATTAAGATTTATTAAAATATTTAAAAATACCTTATAAAAATCCTTTAAAAAAAGATAGGCCTATATATTTCAGCTCCTACCGAAGCCATCATCAGAGCCTGACGACAAACAAAAAGCCTGACTGGTTCACTCTTTATCTTTTCTTCCTCGTCCGTCGATTCTTCACTTCGTTTCTTTATTTCCAAAAACTGTTTCCATTCAGGAGGGATTATACTACGTTCTACGTCATTTATTGCGTCATGAGTGGTCAGGATTTCAAGTGCTTCTCTTTTAAGTGCGTATTAATGAGAATTGAAATTTGAAATTTTACGAAAGCTAATTGAGTCAATAGGGTTATTGTTATTATTTCTTGAAAAATCTGTGGACGGTTTGCTGTATTTTAGGTCAGCATATTAATCGCGCGGTCTTATATTAATTTACGGTCTTATATTAATTTACGGTCTTATATTAATCGCGCAATTCTCATCTGCTCTAGTAAAACCCTTTTAAATGCCGAATTAAAATTTATTAAAAATATCGCTATAAAAGCCAACTACAACCCTAAACTAGTAGATAAATTCTATAAAAAACGCATTAAATCCCTTAAACAAATCACAAATGCACAAAAAACTAAACCCTTTTTTACTTCCGCCATCCCATATTGTAAAGACGCCTCTATCAAAATAAAAAACGAAGCTAAAAAATATAATGTTAACATTCCAATTAAACCAAATAAAAACATTTACCAACGTATACGTAACGAGGAAGACCGTATTCCCTTTAATCAAACCGCTGGTGTTTACAAAATACATTTTCAAGACCGTGATAATAATAAAGCTACCTATATCGGTATGACTAAACGAAAAATTAAAGACAGGATATCCGAACACCTTGCTGACCTAAAATACAACAAACTGTCCACAGCTTTTTCAAGAAATATTGACTCAATTAACTTTCGTAAAATTTCAAATTTGAATTCATATCAATACGCACTTAAAAGAGAAGCACTTGAAATCCTGACCACCCATGACGCAATAAATGACGTAGAACATAGTATAATCCCTCCTGAATGGAAACAGCTTTTGGAAATAAAGAAACGAAGTGAAGAATCGACGGACGAGGAAGAAAAGATAAAGGAGTAAACCGCCAGGCTTTTTGTTTATCTTCAGGTTCTGATGATGTCTTCGGTAGGAGCTGAAATATATAGGCCTATCTTTTTTAAAAGGATTTTTCTAAGGTATTTTTAAATGTTTTAAATAAAAGTTATTCCTTTTACATGGGAAAAGATGGCGATTTATGGCCGGCTTTCCCTGAGTGAATACACACGGAAATACACACGAATATTTTAGCAAATAAAATTTATGAATAATTTATTTACTAAAGGTAAATGAAAAACTCCAGATACAGTTTACAGTTTCAAATTCATTTTTTTTTTTTTTTTTTTTTTTCATTTTTCTTTTTTTCAATACCACTTAATGCCTGATTCCAAAGCTTTTTTTTCGGCATCAAAAATCTTTGCACGATAATATGGGGATGATAGATTTGTATATATTACTATACCTATGGATAAAGACAGACAGCACATTAAAGAATTACATAAAGATTATGATAAATCTGAAAGATTTTCCAAATTTAGAGACACAAAATTTATCCAAATTTAGAGACACAAATTAAATTAAATTAATTTTTTTATTCAATATCTAAAAGTAATTTTTAATTGTAACGGTTGCCTAATACCTTTGAATATTAATCGTCTATTACATATATCAAAGATTACTCCTTAAAATTAATAGTGATTATCAAAGAAAAAAATCCTTAAAATTGCCAACGCTGCCAAATTGCATTTAGCAAAAATTTATGTCAAATCCAACTAAATATCAAGTTTGTTTAAATTTCGATCACTGATTCCTGAAATAGAACGTTCAGAAAAGTTTGATACACGCATGTATACAAACAGACACTTTCCATTGAATACCGGAGGTTGAACATTTTCCCGAATCCAATATTTTCTTCTTTTACTTCTTTCTTTATATACACAGAAAGAAGTAAAAATATTAATAAGTAGTAAGCGCGAGCGAAAAATACCGGAAATAAACTTCTTATGGCATAAATGCTATATATATATATAATATACGTATTTATTTCATCATGCAATTTATCCATATTTTTATTTAATTATTTTTTCTTTAAGTTTTATTTCGTTTTAAGTATCGCCTTTATATTTGCTACCAAAAATCTAAAAAAAATATACTTCGTTTCTTTTTAAGTTAAGTATATATCAAGAAATGAACATTTAAAATGCACTTTAATTAAGTGATGTAGTTTCTAGATTCAGTTCGATTAATCATGTGTTTATATTTTAAATACTACAACACAATAATGAAAAACCTTTTAATATGTCTTCTTTTCTGCAAATTTGATATCCGTGTTTAAAATTAAAGGAATACCCTATAATAAATACATAAATTTAATTTTAAATGATGACTGCATCTTAAAATTAAATTACCTAAAAGGCAAATTGCTTACATTTAAAATATAATTTGAAGAGATAAATTTAATATAAATTTTAGGTGCCTTGAAAAACATTAACAAAGAATAAAACGTAATTCCATACACTTATTTATTTATTTCTTTATTATTATTTTTTTGTACACGTGAATGTAAAAATGAGTTTCATGTTGCAAAATGCAGTCATAAAATGTCAATTAAAATAAAATACAGTATAAAGTTTAAATGAAAATGTATTTTTTACGTATTAAGATACAACAGAACAAAATCCCTATGATCATTACATTGAATGTAATCTATTTTATAAATTCGATTATCTAATTATAATATAATATAAAATCTAAAAAAAAAAAAAGAAAAAAAAAACATATTATATACATTTTTATGAAATTTTTAGTGCCCATTAGACCTGAAATAAAGTTCAAGTATATTGAGAATTTAAATAATGAAAGTATTTAATTGGTATAAAGTGCAACATAAAACTAAAATTTACAATACATTCTTTAAAAGAAAACAAAACTAAAAACTAATATTATTTAACTTTTTGGATAATATTTTTAAAAAGGAAATTGGAATAAACAATCATAAAATTTAAAAAAAACAAAAAAAATAATTGCACTAAATTAGAAACAATTTACGCAAAAATGTTTATTATTAATCAATTAGTTTAATCTTTTTTTAAGAGTTAACTGCTATGACGGCTAACTATAAAAAATAAAATAATTGTATCATAAAACATAATTTTTTACTTTCTCTTACCCATAAGGTAGAGAAAGTATTGTTTTAGGCTCAAATTTTCGAACGCGAGATTTTGTTATATTTACACGTTTTGAGGTCCCCTGAATACGAAAATCATGTTTTTAGCAAATGTTCTGTGTGTCTGTGTGTGTGTGTGTCTGTGTGTCTGTCTGTTATCAGCATATCTCAAAAACAAATTATGGCAGAAAGTTCAAACTTGGTATTCTAAATGTGTATCATATAGGGATGCTACAGTAAGCTTTTCGTTAAGATCAAGCAAATGGTTCGTGTACAGGGACAATCAAGAGAATTCTAATACATTACGTCTATGGGGGAAATTGCAAGAAAATAGAGTTTAACGTCTATAGACTGCACTAAACCAAATGAAACAAATATATATTTTTTGTAATAGAGACAGTTAACTGGGAAAATTTTTTTGTGTATGTAGGAGCCTCCCTCCCCCCCTGGGGGGAAAGTCCCCCCTCGAGGGGAGTAAATTTTCATGATGGGTATCTTTCAAAAGAGGTCGAAAATACCTTTAAAACGAATGGTTGAACCATCGATCTGCGATAATTTAAAACAAAGTTATCGATTTTTTTTACTTTTAACGAAAAAAAAACTTTTTTTTTTTTTTTTTTTTTTTTTATATTGAGAATAAAATGGACTTTTTTTTTTATATTTGGTGTTAAACTACTTCTCTAATATGGAAATCGTCTGCCTTATCATAAAAGATAATTTTTTTAAATGATAATTTTAATAAATTATTTTTTAAAAAGAGAAACATTTTTTAATAACCGAATTAAATTCTATATGAATGTAGGTGCATCAATGAAACGGGGGGTTGAGGGGGGCGGTAGCCCCCCTCACACAGAACTAATTATCATATAAAACTCTTCAGAAGCCTAATATGAATTGTTTAACATAGGTTTACATAACAGTACTCGTTATCTTACCTCTTAATCTCCAACCTGTATTTATAGTATTAAATTTCAGGGTAAGAGAAAGTCGTGTGAGTGACACACCAGAATATTTTAATTAAATAATTTTCCATTATTTTTTTTATTCGGGATATATCGGACAAATGATATTTAAATATTTATTATCCTTTGTCTCTGTAAATTTTATACAAGATTTTTTTTTTTCTAATTCAGTTGTACCACATTATAAATGTATTAGTTAAACTTTAAATGATGACTACAACTTACATTTAAATTATTTAAAATGTAGATCACTTACTTTTATAAAAGATTTGAAGTATTAAATTTAATCTAAATGTTAAATATCCTTATATATTTAAAGAAAAAGAAAATAAATTACGTATTTTTGTTTTTTAAAGTTTAATATCCGTTGGAAATATGTCAATATACACGATGATCAATTAAAAAAAGTAACCGTCGGTTTTTGTTATTATCCTTAAATCTGAAAGATGCGGCAACTATTCTAACACTGAAGGATTATTGTTTGAATCTTGTTTAAGTGTAGGAAACAATTTCTAACACTATTGGACTGTTCGAAATTTATTTGTGAGCAAAACAGAAATAGAGAAGCACAATGTTACTTAATCCTGTTATAATTTTACACTCCTTCTCATATTTATAAGAACACTTTATGTTTTGAAATAGCTAATGCAAAAATAATTGTGAACAAGATTATACTAAGAGCACTTAATATATCTAGTATTCTAAAAATCAAAACTGCTATAATTTTTTTAATATGAAACAAAATTAATAAAAAATAATTCAAAATATTTTTTCTCCACGTTTTTAGATGCTCATAATTATAGGGTCAATCAAGATTTTTTTGTTTTATTTAACTTACTAGCGGATGAAATACAGTTGACATGGGAATTTGTTAACTACTGGGCTAGATTAATTCATATATAAGCATTCAGTTTTTCTTGGACGGACATTACTGATAATTCTTCGAAAAAAACAACGTTTATGTAGTGAAGTATGATAAATGTGTTTTTTAAGTGGAAGGATAATTTCAATCCGCCGAATTTCTAATGCAATTCGAATATCTAAAATTGCTGAAGAAAATGTGATCAAACGTTGAACTGCTGGTTCGATAGGAGAGAGATCTGATGGAAAATCAGAGTTGTTTTACGGAGATCGAAGACTCATAATTCCTCTTATTTTTCTACTCATAATGACTGCTGCTGATTTTGTACGTAATTTTTAACGAAAAGTTGGGGTCCACATTTATGCATGTTTAAAATAATTAATAATATGTTAAAAGGAATAAAAAATCTGTAATAATCAATAAGCATTTAATGGAGGAAAGAACGTCTGTGTTAAAGTTGAATAAAGACAATATTAAATGGTAAAATGTTGCATTTTCGGATGATAAACATTTTATTCTTGATTAACCAAATGGTTTTAACAGTTACTGGCACAATCTGAAGATAGAGAAAGACAGAACAGATTTTTTAAAGGCAGATATGAATCGGGCATTTTAAAGGTGGATCTATGGTGCTCTGAGGAGATGTTTCTACTGAAGGCAGACTGAATTTAGTAATTTTTTCTATTATTATGGACATCAAGAAAATAGCCGCAAATTTTAAACGTGGAATTCTCAGATTTTTGTTAGATATTTGGGGGGTAATATTATTTTTTCAACAAGATTTACATTTTTGCTCTACTTCTAGAGCAATCGGAAATAGTGTGAAGAAAGAAACTTCTGTATTATTGCCTTTCCCGTGGCCTAAAAGTTGAAAAAACCTTAACGTATCATATTAGAAAAGTGCATGCAAGTGGAAAGCAATTTAAATAATTTAAATGTATGCAGAATATCATCTATGCTGTATGAAATGCTATTGAAACTGGATATAAGAAAAAGTATATATATACCAGAGAGAATTTTGACTTTTTCACCCTAAAAAGAGACCCCATAAAATATTAATTTAAAGAAAAACTGAAAAAAAAAATTACTAATATTCCAGCTGTCCTTATAATTGTGAACACCTGAAAAATAATCTTTTTGACCGTACTTAACGTTTTTTCTAGATGGAAAACGATAAACCTTTTTAAATATAGTATATTTATGAAATTCAAATTAATAAAAAATATATTTGTTTAAATAATAGTGTTCAGTGTTTAGTTAATATAGAAAAACGGGTGTCCTTATAATTATGAGAGCCAGTGTATTTTTGGAAAACATAATTTAATTCAAATTTTTTCATTATTATTCCTTACAGAAAATGATGAAAACGTTCGCCACCATTTTGAATGCAAACATAAATTCGTCGAATCAAATTCTTTGACACGCTCCGTAGCATTGTTGGTGGTATTGAAGAGATTTCTTCAGTTATGATTTCTTTTAATTCATCGATGTTTGCAGGACTTCTCTGGAAAATCCTATCTTTGAGATAACCCCGAAAAATCTAACGGGGTAGGAATGATAATGTAAAAAAATTGAATTAAATTATGTTTTTCAAAAATAAAATTATCACGGAATTAAGTTACAATGTGCGTCTCCATTTCTGATTTACCTCACAAATAAAATTGCAACAGTCCAACAGTGTTGGAAATTGTCTCTTAAACAAGGTTCAAACAAATATACTTAAGTGTTAGAATAGTTAATACATCCGTCAGATTTAAGGTAATAAAGAAAAACTAACGGGAACTAAGAAAAACTAACGGGTACTATTTTAAACTGAACACACTGTATTTAAATTAAAATACTTTAATTGTATGAAAATGCGGAATAAGATTTAATATATATATATATATATATATATATATATATATATATATATATATATATATATATATATATATATATATTAATGTATTGAAAGGTAGGTAGGTAGGTAGGATTTAACGTCACAATAGTGCTGCACTATTGGGCAAGTTAATGTATTGAGAGTAAAGAAAAGAAAAATACTATGATCGTGTTTACAGTCTTTTATTTTACCATAAAATTCGGAACATCTGTTCGTAAAATAAAACCAAACCGTAAGTATATTAATATTAGCCCCTTTTACTTGTAAATGTATACAATAAGTCATTCAACCTAATATATTTTAAGAGATAAAGACCATAAAGCAAAATGATAATAAATGAAATAATTGCACAAAATTGTTTATGTCAGCACACATTTTTTGGCTTTTTTCCAAGTGTTTCTCATCCGATGAAAGTAAAATTTCCATTAGAAAGTAAGGACAGTGTTAATGACATTATTTAGGAGGAGAAAAAAAAAAAAAACCTGATTTTTATATTCCTTATAATTATGTGCAAAAACTACTTTTTTTTTTTTTTTTTTTTTTTTTTTTTTGTAATTTAGTTTATTTCCAACTTTTATATAATTTTCTTTTATAAAGTTAAAACGAAAATGAGCTTCAGAAGTGTACTTCTTCTAACTTTTTTTAAAAATAGTGATAATAGCGATTCTTTTACATTTATATCTATCAAAAGTATAAATTATTACTCAAAATATGTTGATAGTTAAATACATATTTATTATGTCTATTCAAAGTGATAATTGGCTATTTTTATATTTATGATTATTGTAAATAGTTCTAGCAACTGCAATGCGTTTCAAAAGTAAATATTGAAAACAATTATATTTAAAATCGATAATAAATTACAAAAAAAAAAAGAAAGAAAAAGAATCTGCATAAACATAAGTCGATTGTTGAAACTTAAAAAGTGCAAATACATTAAGACTGCTTCGAGTTGATTATTCGAATAAATATCTATAGAAATTCGGCATATACATAATGTCTTTTCCTCTTTTCCAGCCCTGATGCTCTAAAGCAGTGTTGCCAGACTGCGTGGCTTTTTTATTCAACAGTCACCGATAATTTTAAAAAGTGATATTTAATTTACATAACCGACGATTAATCGTCTATCATGTATATCAAATATCACTCCTCAAAATTATTGGTGACTATTAAATAAAAATGTCGCGCAAACTGGCGACACTACTCTAAAGCTCTCTAAACAGTGTTACAAAAGTAGGGACTATTTTATTCAAGTATCACCAATAGTTTGACAAGCGATATTATATATATATATATATTGGACGAATAACCTTCGAAGTGATTACGCAACCGTTACAGTTAAAAAAATTAATGGTGATATTGAGTAAAATTGTCCCTAAATCTGGCAACTTCGACTAGAGGTGAGAAATTAAATAGAACCGGCAAAGGGTTAATAAGCAATAAATGGTACATATTTGTGTTCGAGGTTATTTAGAAAAATCTGAAAAATCTGTACTGTTTGAATAAATTAATTTCTAAAATATTATATACTACTATTAAATATAGATATTTTTTTCTTTTTAATGGTTAAAAATTGGTACGTAATATTGGGCACGTAGTATTCGCTACGTTTGGTACTTAATATTGGGCATATTTTGCATCTATGAGTTCAGTTTAAATTAACGTATTCAACTTTTCATTACTTTTGTTTATTTGATTTTTTTTTAAATAAATATTTTAATATTTTTTCCTATTTTCAAAATACGATTTTAATGTGATAATAAAAAGAAAACTATTAACATTACTTCTTTTCATAATTAAAATTATTATTGAAGAATGCATTTATCTGGTAATTTAAAATATATTCAATAATAAAATTAGCTCAAAAATAAGATAAAGGTTTGGATAATTTGTTCAATTAATTTCTAGATTCAAAATTTGTTCAATGTATACAAAGTTTTTAAATATGGCATCTTTTGTGCAAAGGGCTGTGTAAAAATTAAAACACAAAATTAAATTTTTATATGATTTTTCTGTGACTGGTAATTGGAAAAAAAGCTTCTCTTTGTATAAAAGGAAACACAAAACTCTTTTTCTAAGTGAAATATTCAATGAGTTATCGTTTTAAAAATATTTTAGCATTTATATATATATATATATAAACATCAAATAATAATAATAAAAAAAATTGTATTATTTAAAGGGCGATTCTTAGACCCATCGCCAATGGACAATATTCTTGTGACGTCACAGTAGGTAAAATCGCCGAACACGTGGCCGATATTTTGTAAACAAATTAGATTCAAGATGCCATTTTATAGTTACGCATAATATTTTCCTAAATATTTCTCCAGTGAAACTTAATAATCAGATATCTGTTCAAACAAGAACAAAAGAGAAATGTAAACAACTGAATCGAATGATAAAGTTAAGACTATTCCATATCGTAAAATTGCAGAACATTTTATGTATACACACACACACATATATATATATATATATATAATGAATAAAAGATTAATAAAAACATTTTATACACACACATACATATATAGACATCAAAGCTTAAATAATTAGAATTTCAATCACTTTAATAAAAGAATTTATTAAATGGAACATCCATTTAAATTTGTTAACATCGCCACAGTTCACATGGCAACTTTTAATATTATACATATGTTGATTAATATTAAAGTATATTACAAAAACTGGATTAAAAACAAAACAAAGGTATCACTATATCACTCTTACTTCAATTTCATATAATCTGTAACTCTTATAAATAATATTGCAAGATAAAAATTTTCAAGCCACAATGCTTTGCTATGGTAGAGTTGAGGATTGTTTGCCTAACCAGCTGATATTCTTGTAGCCTCGAACCCAAAGTGGGAATATGGTCCATTGTCATAGCGTAGAAATAATGCAACGCAACCTCCTTCAATTTAATCTTTAAATGCCTGATTGCTTTTTAAATCAATTTAAAAATGTTTTATTCTTACACATTTTAAATAAATCACGGGGAAAAAAACTTTAAAAAATCACGCATTATTTTAACTATGGTTTACAGCTAAGAAGGAATTTGTTGTTAATCGGCAAACATGAGACATTAGAGCTTCAATATTATTATAATAATACTTTAGAAGACAAAATAAGGTGTGTTTCCGAAAGTCAACACATGGCATTTAAGGGTTAAATAAGATTGAATTAACCCTTTGTTGTATACTAATCACCTGTAAAAAGGGAATTATTGTGTTTTTCCTATTTAAAATTGCCCCCGAAATCAGGGAAAAAATTTGTTTCATCAGCATTTTATTTATTTAAAAAATTACAGTTTGTCCACTGTAGTGGACAGTATGTTTATAGAAACTGGTTATCTAGTAGAAGTTTTAACAATTTTGGTAATGAAAATAATAAAAGCAGTCACCTTTTTCGTCGATAAACAAATAAACTTTGTTCTTTACGCATGAACATGTAGATTTTCTTGAGCGTAATTCCATCTTACACCTTTGAGCACTATTTGAAATCTGTCTAGCAAAATGCTCCACTCCATCGTAGCGGACGTCCATGAAGACAGCGTTTGCTTTGACTGACATTTTTTTGTATGTTTTTCCACTGACATTGGCATTTGTTTACGTAAGTCTTCTAATGCATGTATCTTGTTCATCAATTACTCTTGATACTGCTTGTATTAGTCCTCTGGCAATGGACATCTTGAAAACTCCTAGTTGTATAGAACATTGTGGTATGACAGGCTTTGTAGAAAAGCCAAGACCTTATAGCGGAAACATCTATAAAATGAAAAAATACCCTTTTGTACCTCTACAATGAAAAAACGAAAACTGCTCTACATTAACCTCTGTTCATAACGTCCATTGTCGTTGACAAAAAGAAAAAATGAAAAATTGCAACTGAAAGTAAGTGTTTTATTTAAACATATTCTAAAATGCCTAAAATTACTATTTCTAAATGTAAAATGTCGAAATAAAGAAGGTTTAGCTCTTATATACAATGTTTACAATGAGAAATCATACTAACTTAGAAGTAGAGGTTACCGCCATTTTCAAACTAACAATGCAATCTGTAATTTTATATTATACTGCCATTAGTGAGCAATAGTTGAAAGCTTAAATAATACAGAAAGAAAAATCATTGAAACCAAGTCTGTAAAACCATTTGTGTGAAAGGAAAAAAATTAAACTTTTGTCCACTATAGTGGACATGATGCAACAAAGTGTTAAATATAAATATTAATTATTGCATTTATGTGACACTTGCCAATTGCGCTGAAATGTGTCTGTGTTCTTATTCAGTTTCTCTGTCCGTGCTTTGATTTCCATAAATATTTCTCGAATTCCTTGAAACTGATTAAATTATTCAGAATCAGTGTGGCACGTTCCCTATTGAAAATGGTATAAATACACATAGCTGCGGACACAAATAATTGATGTTCCATAATATTGTTAGTACCCGCCTTCTTCTTTTTTTTTTTTTTTCCCCACACTAGTCTCTTTTTATAGTATTTTTCTTCTTATTTAATCACAATTACATTTGGGAAGACTGACTCTAAACTTCAGTGGTGTGAAAAAAGGGGCGTGTACTAACAATACTACCGAATATTAACTAGGATGCTAGAAGTTATTACATAACTGCCAACATTATAACTAAAACTACCTGAAAATTTTAGTACCTCCCTTTTTTCTACACCACTTTATTTTTCGAGCAATTTTCATCAAATAAAATTACAGATAAACAATAAGAAAAGTATTTTTCAAAAAAACTGGTGTGAAGAAATTATGGGTACCAGCAATACTTGGTGATATTAACACTTTCGCGACCGCATGCTTTTTCCTTTTTGACAGTAAGTTCCACATGTGGGCGTTATCCATCCAAGTTACAACATTTCAGAACAAAATTTTCTGTATTCACATTTATATTACAAATGGATATACATTGTGATTATATTATTTGTAATCAAAGTATTTGTATCCATAGTATATTTCATTGTAAAAATATGAATATTGGGTATATAACTCATGAAATAAATAACATAAAAATTGCAAAAGAAACGCCCACTGGAGGAGTTACATATATTCAAATGACGTGAAGCTACGTCAGCGGTCGCAAAAATGTTAATTAGTATGTTGGCTGGTATAGAAATAACACTATTAGTCTGTATATAAGTATTCACAAAACACTTCGAATACAAAACTGCCTATAAGTGGTACTTTTTTTAAAGCATTTTTAAACATCTTTATACATCTTATCTCTATGCACAAAACAATAGAATATAGCATTAATTATTGGTTTACAGGACTATACAAAAGTATTCTGTGTATTTGGGATTATACATATATATATATATATATATATATATATATATATATATATATATATTATTTTATTTTTTTATTATGCAATATTGCATTTTTCATCAAAATTAAAAAGCATTTTTAACTGTGGTTCGCCAATTTGACTATCGATCTGTAACTGCAAGATCCCTTTTTAGTAAATGATTTTTAAAATGTTTGAAAGTCGGACATGTTATTTATATTTTTGGATTTTATTGTAGAACTTTGTCGATTGAAATTCGTATATGTTACAAACTGTCTTGTATACAGGATTTCATATACATTATGGTTTAAGTGAGGTAGGTTTTCAACACTTTTAAACATATTTCAATTTAACTTCAACATATTTATTTGCTAAACATAACGAAATTAATATGCATTTTATAGATGTGTTACAGTTTACTTACTTTGCAAATTATATAGCATACCTGTCAACATCCTGATTAATATTCCGTAATATCACTAGCCCCACTTTTTTTTTCACACCAGTAAATTTGAAGAGTAATATTTTCCAAGGGCAATTGCGATTAAATAAGACAAAAAATACTCTAAAATATACTGGAGTGAAAAAAAAAAAAAAGCATGCTAACAATATCAGGGATTATTAATAAGGATGTTGGTAGGTATGTTGTATAGTTAACAAGTTATAATCCAGAAAAAATATCCGGTCTTAATACGGTGAATTTGAGACGATGACATTTTAGTCGTGTTATGCAATTTTAGCACATTTAAAAAAAGGGTATTTATGACTTTCGTTCGTCTTTCTATCTGCGCGCGCAATTTCAGTAATTAATATACGAATTTATTGAAAATGATATACATCTTTCAGGTTCACTATTGTTGAAGTACATATGAAATTATCATCCAATCTGCCATTATTCTCGCCCACTCGAAACCAATTAACACTGTTTATAAATCACTTATCAAAATTAATCTCCGTGAATCTTTCCTCTCTCTTTTTGTGCAATTCTAATAATACGTTACTCAGTGTTCAAGGCCATACTCTGAACGATCACAGGACTCAATTATATATCGAATGAAACTTTTGACAGTAACTGCACTGAATCTTTTCTAGAGACTGAAAAACCATAAACATTCAAACTCTTTTTCTCTAGACACTAATTACTTATTATCCGTTTGTTTATCAATATAATGATGTTCCCAGTTATAACTATGTATAATATCATATTTTAATTCATTATTTTTGATTTTTTTCTATTCTATTTAGTGTTCTTCGCTTTCTGTAACTCAAGCTATTTTAGTCAGTTGCAATGTAAAATTCAGCCGATAAAGACGCGTCATTTCTGGCGTGTAAAAATAAAATTATTTGTACTCCTACTATAGAGTACATTTTTCATCACAAAATAAATACACACATCTAAATTAAGTTACAATATGGAAATTACATCAGATATAAATGTGCAGAGGCTGAACAAAAGGATATTTTGAAATTAACAAATTAACGAGATGCATATCTAATCAAGAGGAGTGGAGTGACCAATTAATTCTGAACCGAATGCAAGGTAAGCGATATTTATCTTACTTACCTGATCTGTAGTTTTCATGCATAATAATACATACATATATAAATATCTATTTGCTGTTTTGTAACAATATAAAACAAAAGAAATTCAGTGCATGAAATTACATCTTAATTTCGTACATTTTATAACAAGATTATGAGCTCTGATATGTGCTCCTCTATATAAATAAATAAATCTGAACATGCATGATAGATTAATCACCCACTCCTGTAGATACTCTAAAGAAATCATTCAAGTGTTATATATTAACTAAGTTATATATTAACCGAATATATTAATGCACTAACTGTAATAACTAAAATTATAAACTCAAATACATAAGTGAAAAAATGACTTCTTTCAAAGAAAGTCAGATTGTAGAAAAACTGAACCAAAACAATTATTCAACATGGAGTTTTAAATTAAAAATGCTCCTTATTAAAGAAGATTTATATGACACTATAACGGAAGAGCCCCCTAACCCTATAACGACAGAATGGACGAAAAAGGACAATAAAGCTAGAGCTCTTATGAACTTATTTATAGATGATTCTCAGATCATTTATGTGAAAAATTTATCAACTGCGAGCGAGACATGGAATACCCTGAAGGCAATACATGAAAGAAAAAATCTATCTTCCAAACTGTATTTATTGCGAAAGCTATACAGTTCAAAATTGGAGGAGAAAGGCAATATTCATAATCACATAACAAGGATTTTAGAGATCGTTGACAAATTAAAAGCCATAGGTGAAGAAATTAAAGAATCGCATGTGGTTGCGTTGTTTTTATGTTCTTTGCCACCCAGTTTTGAAACACTTATCACAGCTCTCGAAGCTCGGCCTGAATCAGAATTATCTATTGAATTTGTCACTAATAAATTAAAAGATGAATACAATCGCAGGCGCGAAAATACATTATCAAATGAAAGCTCATCAAAAGCACTTACGACAGTAAATAAGAAACATTCTTATAATCATAATTATAAAACAGAAAATAAATTCTGTACTTACTGTAAAAGGAGAAATCATAATAAATCAGAGTGTTATCATTTGCAAAAGAAAAACAGTAACACGTATAAGAAACAAAATAATCCTCCTAAACACAAATTTAACAACACATCACTATGTTTTGAAACACAGAGATATGAGACGAACGAAAACCCGCGACAGGAAAATTATGATGATATAGAGGAGTCGACGCGCTCCTTAAAGAATAATTTGGCATTTCTGGCTACAAATTCTAATAATACAGCCTGGATAATTGATTCAGGGAGTTCGTCCCATATCAGAACTCTCGTAGAAATGGTGAGAAGTATGCTGTCAGATGCAAATCTAGAAAAGAAATTTTGGGGTGAAGCCCTTAATACAGCAAATTACCTCATTAATAGACTCCCAACGAAAGCAAATAATAAAACCCCATATGAACTCTGGACAAAAAGAAAACCAAACTTAGCGCATCTAAAAATATTTGGTTGTAAAGCCTACGCTTATTTAGATAAGACAAAAAGAAATAAACTAGACAATAAATCTGTAGAAGGTATTTTCGTGGGATACGATGACCAATCAAAAGGGTATCGAATATACACGGGAGGTAGAAACATAATGATCGCTAGAACGGTAAAATTCTTCGAGAATAGTTTTCAGAATTCAAACGCAAATACTGACAAAAACTCAGACAAGATAGATCATACAAATAGCACCTTAGATCCAGAAACTGAAGAACAAAACAATACCGTAGAAATTGATGTAAACAACATTTCGGAAACAGAGCAAATAGATCAGGATGATCAAGCCTGTTTACCTAGAAGATCTGAGCGTGTGAATAAAGGGGTCCCACCTGACAGGTTCGCATTTTTAGTCAATAATCAAAGAATCGTTGAACCAAAATCTTGGAAAGAGATAGAAGAAATGGGGAATCAGGTTGAAAAAGGAAATTGGATAAAGGCAGCTCAGGAAGAAATAATGTCTTTAGAAAATAATAAAACGTGGGAATTAGTAGAACCCCCGATAGGAAAGAGAGTCATAGGGTGCAAATGGACTTTTAAAGCAAAATATAACTCAAAGGGAGAAATAGATAAATATAAAGCACGTCTAGTAGCGAAAGGATACTCACAAAAATTCGGTAGCGATTATGATGAAACGTTCGCCCCTGTAGTCACTTACACAACCATAAGAGCATTCCTTGCTAATGCAGCATATAAAGGGTTAAGAGTAAATCACCTAGATATTAAAACAGCGTTCCTTCATGGAAATCTTACGGAAGAAATATACATATCACAGCCAGAGGGCTACATTAAGCCAGGTGAAGAAAATAAAGTATGTAGATTGAACAAGGCGATTTACGGTTTGAAACAGGCTGCTAGAGCCTGGAATCTAAAAATTGGGGAAACACTGGGAAAACTTGGTTTCTCACAAAGTGAAGCAGACCCCTGCTTGTTCAAAAGAATTGAGAAAGACAATAATATCACTTACATAATTTTATACGTCGATGACCTTCTGGTCTCAGGTAGCGAAGCAGACATAAATAAAATTGTCGCACAATTAAATGAAGAATATGAAGTAAAAGATCTTGGGGAGGTAAACTACTATTTAGGAATAAATATTGAGAGATTACAGAACGGCAACTTTGCCTTAAATCAGATTAACAAAATTAATCAATTAATTGAAAATTTTAACCTCAATGACGCAAAGCCCACGAATACGCCAATGGATACCGGATACATTAGAGCAGACACCGAAGAGAATCTATTAAAAACAAATACAAATTACCGAAAAGCGATAGGTTCACTCCTATATATTGCCACCGTTACACGTCCGGACATTTCTGCCGCAGTTAACATATTAAGCCGCCATATAGAAAATCCAAGACAAATGGATTGGATGGCCGTGAAAAGAGTCATCCGCTATCTCAAAACCACAAAGAATCTAAATCTAGAAATAGGCATAGAAAAGAAACCTATATTAACGGTGTATTCTGATTCAGACTGGGCAGGAGATAAGAAGGACAGGAAGTCCACCTCCGGAAATTTATTCAAATTGGGAAATTGCCCCATCCACTGGATAACCAAGAAGCAAACATGCATAGCAATGTCATCAGCTGAAGCAGAATTTGTCTCTGCTGCAAATGCCGCACAAGAGACGAAGCACGTTCTGAAACTACTCGAAGAGCTAGAACTGAAACAAAATCTTCCAGTCATCATATTTGAAGATAACATATCTACAATAAAAATGATAGAAAGTGAAAAATTCCAATCGAAGACTAAACATATCGATCTGCGATTTCATTGCATCAAGCACATCAAAACCGAAGGAATCATAGAATTGGAATACTGTCCAACAAAAGAGATGACTGCTGATATTTTGACCAAGGCACTTCCGAAAGCAGACTTTTGCCGACATAGAGAAAACCTCCAACTAAAAATTAATACGAGAAACATGCCAGATTGAGGGGCGATGTTGAAGTACATATGAAATTATCATCCAATCTGCCATTATTCTCGCCCACTCGAAACCAATTAACACTGTTTATAAATCACTTATCAAAATTAATCTCCGTGAATCTTTCCTCTCTCTTTTTGTGCAATTCTAATAATACGTTACTCAGTGTTCAAGGCCATACTCTGAACGATCACAGGACTCAATTATATATCGAATGAAACTTTTGACAGTAACTGCACTGAATCTTTTCTAGAGACTGAAAAACCATAAACATTCAAACTCTTTTTCTCTAGACACTAATTACTTATTATCCGTTTGTTTATCAATATAATGATGTTCCCAGTTATAACTATGTATAATATCATATTTTAATTCATTATTTTTGATTTTTTTCTATTCTATTTAGTGTTCTTCGCTTTCTGTAACTCAAGCTATTTTAGTCAGTTGCAATGTAAAATTCAGCCGATAAAGACGCGTCATTTCTGGCGTGTAAAAATAAAATTATTTGTACTCCTACTATAGAGTACATTTTTCATCACAAAATAAATACACACATCTAAATTAAGTTACAATATGGAAATTACATCAGATATAAATGTGCAGAGGCTGAACAAAAGGATATTTTGAAATTAACAAATTAACGAGATGCATATCTAATCAAGAGGAGTGGAGTGACCAATTAATTCTGAACCGAATGCAAGGTAAGCGATATTTATCTTACTTACCTGATCTGTAGTTTTCATGCATAATAATACATACATATATAAATATCTATTTGCTGTTTTGTAACAATATAAAACAAAAGAAATTCAGTGCATGAAATTACATCTTAATTTCGTACATTTTATAACAACTATGTTATGTTTTTTTTTTTTAGTTAACCCGTTAGTAGTCGCTAGTTGGTCAATTTGTCGCCCATCCTTCAGTGTTGACAGATTTTTTTATTCAATAGCCACCATAAATTTTCAGAAGTGGCATTCGGTATACATAAAACGCGAAAAAACTCGAAGAAAAATCGATCACATCACTTCTTAAATTTATTGGTGATAGTTAAATAAAAAGTGCGTAATCTATAATAGGTGGCGCTGTGTATAGCGACTACTAACGGGTTAAAAAAAAAATATATATATATATATATACCCAAAAGCACTGAATGTTTTACAGAGACTGAGTAAATAATGCGTATATATAACGTTCTATCAGACATATTTTTTAAAAAGAATTTTTTAACTTTATGCAAATATATATATATATATATATGCAAGGGGGATTTAATTATGCTGACAGTGCTCACAGTGTTCTGTAGCATGATCTAATTGCGAGAATGGCGCAAAAATTTTGGAGGAAGATTAAACAAGACGGGGATGAATTGAATGATTCCACGAAGAAAAATTTTCCAAAATCACCACTTGGGGAGTATGTATCTCTTTTAATCATACTTGCAAACATCCTAATTAATATTCCGTAGTGTTGTTAGTCCCGCCGTTTTTTTTTACAGCAGTAAATTTTTAGAGTAATAGTCTACAAATGCAATTACTAGTGTGAAAAAGAAGGCGGGGCTAACAAATACTACGGAATAGTAATTAGTATGTTGGCAAGTATGTTTGTAATAGAAGAGAGAGTTTAAAAAATTTAAAATATAGAGCAACTCAGCGTGACGTTTCCAGTTTGAAAAAAAAAAATGTGTTGTTTGGTTGGATTTTTACGTTACACTGGGGCTGCGCTATATAAAAAAAAATGGGGACAAATTTAGCCTTTAAAAATGTACACAATCATCAATTCTAAATCACCAATTTCAATAAAAGCTTTACATAGACAATCAGCGTTACATGTTCCACTAGCGTTGACTTTTCAAACTAATATATTTTTCATGGTATTCTTCGCACCCGTCTTTTTTATTATTCTAGAAAATTTGGAGCCATTCTCGCCATTAGTTCGCGCTACAAAACACTATCAGAACTATCAGTTTAGTTATGACCACCTTGTATATATAAAGTAAGTGATTAAAATATTATGACCCTCTGACACTTTTGGATGTCTTGTCAAATATTTCTAAAAATGCTGGATGAATCTTCTTGACACTCCAGGAGAGTACTGAATATGTTACAGCTCTTATATTTCTGTATAAGTTTTGCCCCGAAAGCAAAAGGCACAACAGTAAAAATTTACAGAAAATGAAAATATTTCTACTCACCCTGTAAAAACTGAAGATTGAAATTCAAAAGTATTAAATGTCAAATGAAATATGAGTAATTTTACTAAATAAGTTTTAACTACGCATGTGCAACTTTAATGAGATTAAAAAAAAAACATAAATTGAATGAAAAATGAAAATCCGTGCAACCATTTTTAAAGGAAAGCACTTGCGAGGACTGAAATGGAGCTATTTATACAGGATGTCTATCAATTTTCTTGAAATAATCGACTATATTGTTCAAAAGTAAATCTATTAGAGTGTTTATATGGCAACTTTGAAGAAAATCGTTTGAGCCGTTTTTGAGATACAGACTTACGGTCCCACCTACGCTTATGTACCACTTCCAGTTTTCCAATTTTTACCAAAATTTGGAAAATTCTTCTGTATACCAGACCTGTCTCAACTCTGAAGTTTCTTAGTTCTATCTTTATTAGTTTTGGAGATATGATAGTCAGAAGATTCTCCACATACATACACACACCCCACTCTCACCAATTACCAAAAACTATTTTTTTTTTGTGCTCAGGAGACCTTAAAACGTGTAAATTAGGTGAAATATCGAATTTTTGCACCGAACACAATGCTTCCATTAACTACGGTATTCAGATAATGTAAGTAATAAATAAAAATATGTTAAAGATAAAAGCCTATTTTTTTTTTTTTTTTTTTTTTTTTTACATTGTTAAAGTCAATTAAAAAATGTAGAATATTTTTGAAATTATAATATACTGCTTTAAAATGATATATAATTTTATTTATCTCATTTAATGTATCAACTTTTGGTAGGCGATTCCTTAAATATTCACCAATTTAACTTTTCATAATATAGACGAACATTAATTAATTTCTTCTATATTCAAATAATTCATTGAATTTACACGTTTTGAGAGGTGTAGGACTTGGTTTTATTATTTTTATAAACGGTCCCTTTGTCTGTCTATGTAACTGTGTGCGACAAAAATATTAAGGCTCAATAACTAATGCTCAATAACTAATATCTCAAGAACTAAGGCTCATAATTTCATATAAATTTATTGGTAAGTGCACCTTCATACAAATTAATGCCAATCATATTTTGCAGAAAATCGTCGAACAGCTTGCGTTATTGTCACTTTTTTTCACAATTTTTAATACTGCGATAAAGGAGAGTTTTGTATCTTGGGACACTTTTTACATTTCATTTTGTAACTTCTAAAATTGAAGTTAGATTTGTATTCTAAAGACAGTATTTAAATATTCCTACATTCTTCTCTATAATACATTTTTATTTCACTTTTAACTGTCTGAAAATAAAAAATCACCAGTCATTTTAAGTAAGAATTTTAAACTGTCCCAGGGTTGTACCATGTTGCACCTTGAGACATGCTTCAAAATTCATGCAATAATATTAGACTAAACCAATATCATGCAAATAAATAAATAAAATTATATTTCAAGGCATTAAATTAAAATACACTTGCAGATGCTTTAAATAAATAATAATAAATTTGAAAGTTCAAATCTTATTCGAAAATTAACCAAGTATTGATAAAGTCCCTATTATAACATTATGTGATATAAAGTCAACTATGAGATTTCTCGTTCAGACCTCTTGCGATGTTTAAACTCAATGTCTGATAAAATATCATAACTTTCATATCCATAAATACATTTTTTGCTGTCCACTGTGCACTTAAAAATCCACATTGTTAATGATCTCCAATACCTCAGAATCAAGGTCGTAAATAAGGGGTGTTTCTGAAGGTTCAAATATAAAAGCTAATATATTTAAATTATTATTATTATTTCAGATACCTTTGTAAAAAAAAAAAAAAAAAAAATACTTTTTCTGTATCTATTTTTCAGATGTGTCTGTCGTCTGATCATATTTAATATTGACATCATCTGCAATTGATAAGTTTGGTTTATCAATATCAGATTCTGAACTGCTAAATTGTTATGTAAGTGATTCTTTTCCCCCATCCTGGATGCAGTAGTTTTCTGCTCTGCAGTTTCAATTTCAATTTTATAGGATAATTTGCTAAGTGCAAGATTTTGCTATTTTTCTACTGCCATCGTTTTTTCGAGCTGAAGCTTTGTGAAAAGCCCAAATCATTATTGGTGATGTCACATCTTGAGAATCTCAAGAGGAACATGGTACACAAACAGCTGTTGACTCATTTGTCGCATTTACTATTGTAGATTCTACAGCTTCACTTACACTTGAGTTGAATCAATTGGTCTATCTATATATATGAAGTTATATTAAAAAAATATTAATTAATATTGAAATATGATTAATAGAATGTTATATTAAAACATACTAAAAGATATTTATACTAAAACAATACGTAAATTATTGAGAACTATGTGCATGACGCATGTTGTTCCTTGGGACATGTCCCACGGTACAACCTGGTTTACTGTCCCAAGGTACAATCACCACACGGTTTAAATAAAATCAAAATGGTAGTAAATCAAATTGCTGTATAATTACTTTCTCATAACCAAAACATTTAAAAATCTTCTTTTCAATATCCATTTAAAATTGAGTAGAATATTACAAATACTAGTTCAAAAATCGAAATTAGAATGAGATAAATATTTACTTTTATTTGATGAAATTTCCTTTCACTCACTGAGACCTGTGTTCAACGTTTTTGATGCTACCTTTTACTGTGCTGTTATTTATTTGTTAGAGTCACACGTAGAAAAAAAAAATGATGTTGCAAAAAGGATTTTAGAAATTGCCAGTGACTCAAGGTACAACACTCTCCCCTATAGGGCAAAATTTCGTATAACTCCGTACAGTGTAAATTATTTGTAACAAAAATATAATAGTAAGAACCTCGAAAAAAAATTATGTGTAGAGTCATCACTCCCTCCCGTTATAAAGGAGGGGGGGAGGTTAAATTTTCAATATGGGAATTTTTCGAAAGATCTCGCCAATACCTATGAAATCGAATGGCTGAATCATACATCTGGGATAATTTAAAACAAACTTATGGATTCTTTTTTTTTTTTTCATTTTCTGCAAAAAAAAAGAAGAAAAATAAAACTTAATTTCGAAGATGTCATTTGTCGAGGTACAACATAAAAATAATTTTCTTTCGAAATTTATTCCTATACTTCACAGGGATTGAAACTTTCTGCAATTATTCAGTAAGGAAATATTTAATAAGTAATAATTTCAATAAGTAAGTTGGACTACGTGAATTTGTATAGAAAAACGTATAAGAAAGTTTTCTGATTGACACAATTCACTAGAGTTTTATTTTATTGTATTCGTCTACTTATTTATTGCACTTAAATGTTTAATTTACAAATTTATCAATTTAATTTTAAATGGAAAAGACATTTAAAAAAAATCATTCGCAGATTACTTAAATTTTAAAATAAATTGAAAGTGTAGCATTTACTTTACACTTTAGGCATTTTGATGTATTTCAAAAGATAAACAGAATGAAATTACGTACATTTTCTTATGAAATAACTAAAATGTATTAGAATGTAAAAGTGCTTTTATATTGTAAAATATTGTAACGAAATATTTTAATTGATATAAAATGTATCATAAAACTTAATTTCAGAAATATTTTTTTTATGCATTAAAAGAATACAAAATGAAATATATCCTCGATCACTTTCATAATTCTCTCTCCATTATAAACAATGGAATAACTAATCATTAAGTAAATTAAATTCGTACACATGGTAATGTAGAACTAAATTATTTACTTTTTCATGAAATATTTAATGCACTTTAGAAAAAAAAGTGTTTTTTATGCGAAATATAGTAATGATTTTTTTTAATTGAAATAAAGGGCAGTATAAAATTTAAATGATAATCGTTTTTACATATATACATTTTTTTAAAGGAAATGGGTGTAAAATATAACAAATAGAAAAGAGGGTAAATATACTTTGCATGCAAACGGTTTTTAAAAGTCGGTCAATGAGAAGTATTGAAATACATAAATGTAATAAAGCTAAACGATAATAAAATAATTAATTACACAAAATAATATATACTAGGATATACTTTTTGGTTTTGTCCCAAATGCCTTTCATCTGATAAAATAAAATTAACAATTATAGAAAAGAGCGGTTTTTGACAATTTTTAAAAATACAAAATTAATATTCTAAATTTTCTCATTGTTAGTTGCAAAAACATTGTTATTTCTAAGTAATTTAAGTTTATTTTAAAATTTATTAATTATTATTTTTTATAAAGTTAAAAATATGGAACAAACTAAGGGAAACTTACCTCATAATTAGCAATGATTTGTAACTTCATTCAACACGTGAGCAATAAAAATAAAATGAAATAAATAAAATAAATAAATTAAAAAGTAAAAGTAAAAGTAAAAATAAAAATAAAATTATACTTGAAAATTAATACAAATATAAATTATTGTTCAATTCATAATTTATATTCCTTTCTATATCTATTTCGTAGTAACCATTGGGATTATTGTAAATTATGCTTTTGTAATAAAGGGGAGAGGGGCTTGTGGTAGATGTCTACACAAGGTATATTACTTTGGGTAGAATGTCCTTATATATATACTAGCAGGCCCGGCCACGCATTGCTGTGGCTAAGTTATACGTTGATAATTTGATAAGGTATATAGTATTTCCCCACAACTGGATTTGGCGATTTTTTTTATATATTTTTATATTTATTTATTTATTTATTTATTTATTTATTTATTTATTTTTTTTTTTGCGCCGTTTTGAACGATGACGATGTCGTTCAGGATTCTTTGCAATAAAATATGGCAACCTGCATGCTTTTATTTTAGATTCAGGATTTATCATTTAGCTTATGATTTTATCAGTTATGATTTTTAGATTTATGATTTAGCCATAATTGCCAAATCCAGTTGTGGGGAAACACTATAGTTGTTCCTTTGATAAATATTTTAAAACTTTAAAATAGGATATCTCATGAAATATTGGGCTTTTAAAGTAAATAAAGGTATCATTTTAAATAGAAAAATACTTTGAAAAAGATTAATATATTTTAACGAAGTGATGAGAAGGTTTTGCCTATGTTAAAATTTTAATAGTAAATTCAAGTGAATCAAGAGGGAAAGCATTGTGGATTAAGATAAGAAAATTGAAAGATTTTAAGATAGTTTTTTTTAGCAATAAATATGAGTCAAAATTTAATGAAAAATACATGTATAAAGGTAAAAATATATTTGAGGGTGCCCCCTTGGCGAAATTTGCGATTTTTTTTTTTTTTTTTTTTTTTTTTTTTTTGGCGCATTTTTGCTAATAACCTATAACACTATATACATATAACCTATACATATAAATAGGCTATCCTTAGTAGTAAAAATATATATTTACCACGATCACAACTTGGTGAGAATCAAGGAGCACCCTCATATATAGTCTAACCGTATAAATCACAAATTTAGTAAGGAAGGGTAAATTGATAAGTTATTAAAGAAAAATAAAAGAAAAATAACAGAAATAATTATTTAAAGTTTCGAACATCGATCATATAGATTAGCGTTACAAAAGAAATAAACAAACTTAAAATCTTCCAGACTTTTAAATAAGATTTAAATAAAGTTTTAAAATTTAATGTTAAACAAAACAGACTTTTAAATAAGTTTTAAGATATTGAAATGGTTACTTCTTATTTAGAACATTATATGTACAGATCACGAATTTCTTAAAGAAAATGAAGTGATACAGATTACAATAATGTAACAAAAATTGAAAAACCAAGGTTATGTCGTAAATAATTTTTTAACACACGTGTCACGTGAAATAAATTGTAGCATATACATAATGTATCTGATATAAGATATTAACATGTTGAAGAGGAATAAATTTCATATCTGTCATCCTTCGCGGAAAAAAAATATCGCCAAATTATCTGGCGAACATATTTAATTCCTTTAAAAAATTATGGTTATTTTAAAAACTTATACTAAGAGAGTAATGAATAGTATGAAACAATATTTCGCATAATACATATGGTTTGTATATTTTTGTGTTACGTTTTTGATAACCAAATACAAAAAAAAAAAAAAAAAAAAAACTCCAAGAACGACAGAGTTTTGAAATTTAAAATTAAATTTTTGTCAATTTGACAGCAAAATAAGTTAAGTATGTACATGATAACTAATACATATCTATACAAAAAGATGGGGATTAAAATCAGGAAATAATTTTCCTCGAATTTAAATATTTTTTTACAAAAAATCCAATGGGCGATTAACATAGGAAATCTTTTTCTTGACTTCACAGACTTCGCTTGTGTATAACTACATTAGCACTTTATCAATATGTATAAAACCTTTAAAGTAATTATGACGTCAATTTTCGTGAGATGCATAATTTAACTTTTTATAATTTTTTATCGTTCACGTTTTAAATGTATTTATTTTTATGTCGAAACAAATGAACTCGTATTTATTTATTTATTTATTTATTTATTTTTATTTTTTGGCTCCAATTAAACTTATGGAACTCGCATATACTTTAGAGCAAATATAACAAAGGGCTATAATTAACAAATAATTTGCAATAAAAAAATATTGTGACTATAAATTGAAATAAAAACTATCCTATCTCTCAAGTTGGACCAAACTGCACACATTGTGCAAAATTTTGTTAAAATAGGATCATTAGTTTAGGAGTTTATTGCGGACAAATATCGTGACACGAAATTTTTATATATATACAGACTAGCAGGCTTTGACCACTTCGCTGAGCACTATACTTAAATGAGTTGTCAAAATTGCATTACATTATTAATAATCTAAGTTAAAGTTTCCTCTGTATTCCGTAGAGGTTTTTCCCGCTCGCAAAGTGAGGATTCCGGGTCCACACTGCCTTCGGCAGCAACTTACCCGCTACTTACTTCCCTTCCCCAGCGGTTAAGTTAGAAGTTTTGGGAAATCTCACCAAAGTACATAATGCGTACACTTAATCAACATCCACACACCAAAACGCATCATTCTAAGATAATATAAAGCGAATTCAAACAGAATAACGTGTTTTTACGCGTGCTTATTGCCCCCCCCCCGACCCCAAGGGGGTAAGTTGGTGAATTTCATAAAATCTCGTTACAATAAGTGTCAGGTACATATAAGCAATTTGCGCTCCAAATTTCGTGACCGCAGATCCCATAGCTTTCCCAAGACAAATTTAGCGCTAAAGGGGGTGGGGGGTCTTGAATTTGCACACCTTCCCCTTCAAAAAAAAAAATATATAAATAAAATATAATAAACAATAATAATAATAAAAAAATAAAAAATCACAAAAAAAACGAAAATGTGCTTTTGAAAATATTCTAAAGAAGACACGTGGCTATTTTCAATACCTTTGTAATATCTTTAGTAGAGCTCTACTAAAAAATACGGAATTTCTTAAATTTCCCCCTCGAAAAACGATTTCCCCCCCTCCTTTAAGAATCAAGAATTCTAAAATTGTACATAATGTTTTATTTATACTCAAGTCTAGTCTCTTCATGTGCAATTTATTCACAGTGATGTAATTTGGGGCCGAGTTATGCTTACAAACGTTTTTTGCTTCCTGTCCCGCTGGGGGGAAGGGGGTATTTCGATAAATCCCGTTTCTATAGTTTCCGGTTGCATATAAAAAATCCAAGCACCAAACACATCCCCCCCCCCCCCCTCCAAAGAAAAAAAATGGCAGATCAGAAAAAATCAAAAATGTGTTTTAGGAAATATCCTAAGGAAGTCACGTAGCATTTTTTCAACATCTTTATTCCATTTTTGGTAGAGTTCAACTCAAATCAGGAATTTTCAAAATTTCCCGCCAAAAATCGATTTTCTCCCTTCCTTCCTTTAAAAATCGAAAATTCCAAAATCGTATATAATGTTTTATTTGTACTCATGTCTAGTCTCCCCATGCGGAATGTCTTAATTGTGAAGTAATTAGGAGCCGAGTTATGCTTACAAACGTGTTTTCTGTCTTTCTCTCCCGCAGGGGCGAGCGGGGGAGGGGGGCAAAATTTCGGAAAAATTGATAGATATAATTTTAAGTTGAGTAAAGACCTCAGTTTCTGCCAAGCGCTGTTGAATTCCGTCCAGCCGTTCTCAAGTGATACCCGGACAAACGCGTTTTTGTCTTTTGCCCCCCAGGGGGGGAACGGGGGAGAATATCTAATAAGTTGATAGGTATAATTTTAAGTTGGATAAAGATCTAAGTTTCTGCCAAGCGCTTATGAATTCAGTCGAACGGTTCTCAAGTGATGTCCGGACAAACGTGTTTTTGTCTTTTGCCCCCCAGGTGGAAACGGGGGGGGGGAATTTCTGAAAAGTTGATAGATATAATTTTAAGTTCGATAAAGATCTAAGTTTCTGCGAAGCGCTGTTGAATTCAGTCCGGCAGTTCTCAAGTGATGCCCGGGCCCGGACAAACGTGTTTTTGTCTTTTGCCCCCCAGGGGGGAACCGGGGGGGATTTCTGAAAAGTTGCTAGATATAATTTTAAGTTGGTAAAGTTCTAAGTTTCTGCTAAGCGCCGTTGAATTCCGTCCAGCCGTTCTCAAGTGATGGCCGGACAAAAAAAGCGGCATATAGACACGATGACACGCACACACACACACACAGGCAAAATTTTCTGAAGTCATTTTCGGCTTTCATGGTGTGTGAAACGTGAAGATATCGAAAAAATTTTCGATTCTGACGAATTTACAGACAAAACTCTGATTTTATTAATATAGATATATGTATGTTGTTATAATTTTGAATTATTGTTGTACATTCATATTATAATTTTCAAATACTGTAGCACAATTATGTGGGTAATATAATGTAAAAATAAAAATGAAATAAAAAATACCTAGTAACTGTAAATGAGTGTTAAAATGACTTGGTTAGTTTCATTTCCCGTACAATAAGACTTTTACACATGTAATGTAATCCAGTAAAGTATAATAGTTAAAGTTATTTATAACTAGAACACTACGCCCGATTCGATGGTCACTATAATTAAATGAGTTTTCAAAAGAAATGGATCAATATTTATTTTTTGCATCACATTATAAATAAAAACTAATAATAATAATAATAATAATGCGAAATTGCAACATACATGGAAATACATTGAATACATTGAAAGTGCTCCAAACCTCGCTTCGGGTACCCGTTGCCAACGGCAGCTCTTTTTCCTCCCGCACTGCATCGGGTCTAGTTTCCCACTGCCTGCAGAAAGGTCTTTCCAGGGCACTTCAATCTGGTTATTTATCGACGACAGGTGGAATAGGTATTATTTAAGAACAACGATTTTAAAGACGACTGTATCTCAACATCTGTTAAATATTTTAGTTTCAGAACCTTGTATTCCCCCACTCTTTACACTTTATTACGATCTGATTCCGACCAATATAATAAGATAAAATAAAAAGTAGATTTTCTTTTATAAGAAATTAAATACATAAAAGACAAATAAATGTTAGTAAGTTTAATCTTTTTACTATATTCTACATTTCCCCCCCGATAAATACTAAAAAAAAAAAATGAATAAAAAAAAAAAAATAATAATAATAAAAAATATTTTTCTTTTAAAGGAATTAATTTAAAAAAAAAAATGAAAAATAAAAGGTTGTTATACTATAAAATATATACATAAACATAACTATCATAAATACATTTTAAAATTTAAAATTTAACACACTTAATTTTTTCTAGTGCATTACCATTTTATTTCCAATAAATATAATAAATTGAAAAAAGAAATAAATGTTTCGGCTTCAAATAAATGTACTAAATAAAAAATAAATGGAGTAATAGCCTTTGCTAAGATACACAGACGATTACAATGAAAGAATAAATTTATTAAAAACGAAACATATAAGCCAATATTTAAAATCGAAAATAAATTATAAAATATTTAAAAATCATTACGTCTCGTAGTAAAATTATATTTTAATCACATTAAAAACTGAGACAGATAATATACATTAAAAATATACATTTTAAAATATTAAAAACACAAAAACATAAATTTAAACGTTTCGAGCCTATTACAGGCTCCTCATCAGTAAAAAACATCAAGTATAAATGATGAGATGAACAACAGACTTTATGTGAGTACAACGTATTCATCAGGAACTGCGCATGCCTCATTAAGTGGAGAAAAATGTTGATTTGTGTACCAGCCCTCCAGGAAAATTCTTGAGTGATAATTTAAACAATTAGATACGATTATTTTAGTATTGTTAAAATCAGGTAAATGGTCAGTTTCTATGGCATGTTGTACTATTATTGAATGTATATCACGGTTTTTGAAATTTGTTTTATGTTCTTTAATTCGAGTATGGAGAGAACGGCCAGTTTGACCAATATAAACTGAACTACAAGATTTACAAGGGATATTATAAACAATACCTGTACGGGAAAAAGGGGGGGATAACAGTTTTAAAATTTGAAAGGAAATTACGAATTAGAAATTGAGGTTTATAGGAAACAGATAAATTAACAGTGCGTAAAACTTTGGCAATAGATTCAGAAATATTTTTATAGTAAAATAAATTAATTTAAATAAATTAATAAAATAAATTAATTTAAAAATAAATAAAATAAATTAATTTAAAAAAATTAAAATTCGAAAGTGAGCACCAGAGCGCAGACAAAAAACACACACACAGATGCTTCTCTTTATTTATATAGATAATTTAGTTTTGATTTCTACAATATTATTCAATAGAGGACTCGTCTACGATTTATTTATGTCAAGAACAATACATATGATCTACAAACACTTTCAATGAAAAGGAAATAAATTTATATTTAATACACACAATGCAAAAAATAATAACTATTTTATATTGAAATTTATTGGAATCATACAGTAGAAAACCCGTGTTTCTTATCATAAACAAATTCCATTATATTAGAAATATTTTATATACTATACACATTAAAGAGTATATAATCGTTAAGAGCAATTCAGCTTAATATATTATAACAAATATCATGAATCTCAGATATAATAAATCAAGAAAAGAAAAAATCCTACGCGTCAGCGTCGAATCTTTTTTGGCTATTTCCCAAGAACCCCTGATTCGGAAACAATAAAATTTCCATTAGTGAAGAAAGGAAGTGTTAATAAAATTATTTAGTAAGACAAATGGACATCTTTTTTTTTTCCTATCATTCACTGCAAAAGCATAAAAATAACAACAACAAAAGTTATTTCTTTAAGAAAATTAAAGTTTACGATAATGAAAAAAAATAAATTAGAATTATTTGCATGTTTTGTTTATTTACACCGAAATTTTCATTTAATAAAATAGTTCTGCAAATTTATTTTAATATTTATTAAGAATCCTTATGAATATATGTGTAAATATATATATATATTGTAAATGCATAAAAAAAAAAGTAAAAAAGAACCAAACAAATTCTCAAACTTTATTGTACACACATACAGAGAGAGAAAAAGAATATTTATTTATTTATGTTTTAATGTTTTATTTAAGAAATATATACATACATATATATATGAATGACTTTTGCTTTAGGAAAGGCTTTTAAGTTACAAATATGCCTTAATAATTACTAATTAATATAATACACTACTTATATCTATGTATGACCGGACACTTTTGATTTCAGACGTTTTGTCAAATATCTAGAAAGTACCCTTGGCGGCTTTTAAATTTTTCTTATCATTTTGGCGACCAATTAAAATGGCTATCGGAACTGCATAAATAATAATTTTGGCAAGAAACGTTCGACATACTTCGGCGCCAAATTTCGCCAAGTGGTTCTATATTGAAACAATTTAATCTCTTTAGCACGTTTTTTCTCAATTTTATTTTGATTATTAAAAAAATAAGTTTGAACGTTTATTTTTCTATTTGACATAAAAAGAAACATACTTATTTATTTATTTTTGGCATCAATTTATTTATGTGTTTTTAATAATTTTAAAATTAAAATGGAATTTTCAGTTATATTATATTTTGAACCAATTACCCGATTGAATTAAAAAAATATGGCGTTAGCTTGACTTTTGTATGGATTTACTGAAAAACACATAAATGATTTCGTTGCGACATAGCTTTAATACAGGGTGTTCAACGTAAAACAGGCTTTTTATAATAAAAACAAGGCGTGGTCATCATAAAATGGTTTGTATTTGTATAATGCTGGCCACACCTTGTATTTCACAGGGTTTTTTATGGAACACACAGTACCACGCACTGATAAAGTCAGGCAGTTATTTCTTTCTCTCTTTTCCATTAACAGAGTTCGTACGGGACTTCTTTTTCTTTGGGCCTTATACAGTAATTTTGTATAATGATTTTTGTTATAAAATAAGTTTAAGAATAATTCAGAATACTGGTGTAAGGCACAGGGAAAAAAAGAAGGTATGTTACGATCTCTGATTAAGTACATTGATATTACATTTCCATTCGTTTTTAGAAGCAAGTTACTTTCTACGACACTGGTACATTTTGTATACTTTATTTGTCGAAAATTTGGAAATTTGCAACTTTTCACACTCTTTTTAATTTTACTTATAAAAATTAATACCGATACTGATATCGCTAATGCCGATTTTTAAGAGAAGTATTACAATGACCTTCAATATTTTGAGCAGTGTTTATGAAAACTAATGTATTCTTAAACAATGCTTTTTGCAACCGTATGATCCTCTGCGAAAGTACTGATTCGACGATTCCAGTGGTGAAAAAGGGGGATAATCTTTGTGGTTGAAAGAACATAGCGACAAGGGAAATCCGAATGGCTGAATCTTTATCAAATCCTAACTTTTCGGTCAGTTTGGCACCCCTCCATGACTTTCGAATCGTCCTCAGTGTTAAATGTGAGAAACGTGGTTACACTATAACTGATAAGTAATTGTGTAACTTCTATCGTACGTATTCAATAATGTTTTCTATTTAAAAAAAAATGTGCATCGACTTTAACATCCCATAAAGTGATTCGACAAGCAGTCAAACCTGAGTTCTTGTTTTAGCAAAATTTCACGTTAACATTGGTTCGTTATGCCCAATCTCACAGTCCAACTGCTGACATGGTCATTTTTAATATTAGTTCAGCATTTTCGTCAAAATGTGTAATTTCACAGATAGTTATACAGGAAAAGTCATAGTCTAGAAACTTTACTTATTGTGTAAAAAACAACACAGAATTACATAAATTTATGATAGTTTATGAATAATTTTAAATTTCTGTGCTGTTTGTATGAGTTTATATGTAAAATAAGTACAGTATTTTACACAAATTAAAAGTTCTCCCTCTCTCTCTCTCTCTCTCTCTCTTTCTTTTTTTTCAAATAAATATTTTATAAGCACGCTGCATTTTACAAAGTGAAAAAGTCATTCATGCACATTCGTCCAGATTTATGCTTTAGTCTTTTCTGGGGTATGTAAAAAAAATCAAATTTTAAAATAGACGTTTTTATTTATGTTGAATCCAAAAATATGGTTCCGAAAATGTATAAAAATTCAATAGACGAAAATACAGTTTTGAAATCTTTTCTCAGTTTATTGAAAATTGGATTGGAGAAATATTATAGTCTTATATGTGGAATATCAAAAGTTGAAAAAAAAAAAAAAAAAAAAAAAAAAAAAAAACTATGAAATTTACTGCCATGTTCTGAATAACTTTCACGTATAGAGAATCATACAATTGTTTTATTGTAAACTGTTTTTGTCTTGAGTCTATGGCAGAGAATTTTCCATAATTCAGAGCTTTTTATTATTCAAAATAACGTAAACAAATTTAAAATATTAAAGATTTTAATTTTAAATTCACATGCTTAAATTTTGTATAGATTATTTTTATTGCAAGATAAAAGTATTGATAATTAGATATTTAAATTAAATGTTTCAAAAATGCTAATTTTTTCAAAATCTATTAAACTGGAAATTTTGAACTTATTATTTTAGAATTTATTAATTTAGTTATTTTGAGTATTTATGAAGATTTAAGACAAAATTTTAAATCATAGTTAGTAAATATAACAATTTATTTTAGCGCATAATCACTTACAACAAAATATACTATACTGTAAGTATGTATTTTTAAAATTTTATTTTATCTATTATTAGAAATGTTTTAGTTTAAATAACAATAAAACACAAATCTACAAAAATAATTTCGAATAAACACAATATATGCAAAAGACTATCAACAGTTTCAGGTCGAAAGGAAACTCGATTCTTCATCAGGAGAACAAAGTAGGCACGAGTGCTGCAGACAAAGCGGTAACGCACAAAAATGAAAATGAAAAAAAAAAAAAAAATGTGCATTGTAGATTTTCAGTAGCATTTGTGCTTACTTTGTTCGCCTGACGAAGGGTCATGATTTCTTTCGACCCGAAAAAATTGTTACGTGTTTTTTTGAAATTTAAAATGTTTATTCAAAGTTTTTTACTTATTAAAGCCAGCGCGGTGGTAGGTTTATTTTTACAAAAATAATGTTGGCAAAATTTTATTTGATAATTTTAGGTTATACGTATGTATTTTGGTGCGCTGAAACCGAAAATGGAGTCATTTTTTCTTTATCATATAGAAATTTTTGTTAATACAGCGTGCTACAAACATTTTCGGCAGTTTCTAGTATGATTGCATGATTACTTTAAAAATTTCAATGACGGTAGGAAGCCGCCAACCCCTATCCAGCAGTTTTGAGCTGTTTTAACCTTCAGGCCTCTGATGGCACTGTGGAAATATAAAAGAGCCCATCTTTAAAGGTTAAGCCTTCTCCGTTGTTTATTGCATAACAAACAAACAAACAAACAAACAAAATGCAAACATAACCAAAGCAGAGGTCATTGATATTAACAGACAGGAGGAAACGTTTATTGGATGATGTTAGGATACTTTACCACCATGAGAAGAAAAGCTGGTAACTTCCTATGACTGAAGAGTTAGTTGGTGAAAATGGAAAGGTGCATTAAGAGGTTATAGATGCACGTTATTTTCTGGCATAGGGGAGGCCGGATAACGATGTGAAAAAGTCAGTTTAAGGTTTGTTTGGTGGGTTAAGGTTTCGCCAGTGTTGAGTTAGTGGACATAAGAAAATGTGATAATTTGCATTACCATCAGCGCCGCACTCACGTTGTGAGGTGCGCGAGCAATGAAATTTCTAGATATGTGATTTGAACAGTCCATGGCCCGTTACGAAGGCTGTTATAGTTGGGGTTATAATTTGATACTTTTATTAGGAGTTTAAAAGTAAATCTACCTTTAGGAGGAGTCTCCCAATATTGTTGCTACTCTTCCTTAGGTTTGCTTTAAGACATTTTTAGTTGTAAGAGGGAAGTGGCAGAAAGAATACCACCGCTTCCTTTTCAGTGGCAGTTTTTGCTAAATGATCTTCTATTTAACTGCCCCTGTGATCTGAGGCATGAGCTAAAGAGAAAGTATCGGACTTACACAAGCGATCTAATTTGATTTTCTAAATAATAGGTGCTCCTGTGGCGAGCCCGAATCTGAAGACTAGAGAGACAGTCACTGTAGATATGAATTTTTTAATTGGTTAAGGAGGAATTTGACCATGAGACAGCTTGGTGGATAGAGTACAGCTCAGCTTGTAAAACAGTGCTACAGTCCCCAAGCCTAGAAGACAACTAATTAATCAACAAAGGCGCAAAATGCTACACCCACACCATAAAATGTCTTAGATCCATTTGTATAGATCGTCACAAGGGCTGTAGGAGAGAAGGAGTTAATGTTAGCATTAATTAATTCATGCGTAGGGTTCTCTGCTGTGGGGATGAAGCAGATGCCTTATTTGTGTTGATGTTCATCATCTGGAAATAGGACTTTCTGTAAGTCCTTGTTTCCTAGATTTTCCTTTTTTCTGTTTTATTCGTAATTCAGAATGAGGTGTAAAGGAGGAACACCGCTGATGACGTAGAGAGCATTAGTGTAGACGGTTTTATAACTACGTGACAGTTGCAAAAGGAACATCCTTTGCAATGATTTAATTTTCACATAGCTGTTTTTGAAAGATTACACCCAATACCACACCAAGATTCCCGCCCTGTATGTAACGATTTTTTCCACTATTGTTAAGTACTATTTTTTTAACATTATGCTACTAATGCCCCATTGTTTAACTATTAATTTACATGAGTAATGATACCGTGTAAGAAGTTTAATTTCAAGAAAATTTAATTGTTCAGTCCAGTTAAGATTTCGGTCTATTGTTAGTCCTAAAATTTTCAAGTGATCTACATGCCTTACACTGGTGCCTCTAATCCTCATCGTTAAAAGTAAATCTACCTTTAGGAGAAGTCTCCCAATATTGTTGCCATTCTTTCTTAGCCCCGCTTTAAGACATTTTTAGTTGTAAAAGGGAAGTGGCAGAAAGAATTCCACCGCTTCCTTTTTAGTGGCAGTTTTTTGCTAAATGATCTGTTATTTCACTGCCTGCGACGCCCCTGTGCTCTGAGACATAATCTAAAGAGAAAGTATCGGACATAGACAAGCAATCTAATTTTATTTTCTAAATAATAGGTGCTCCAGTGGCGAGCCCGAGCCTGAAGACCTGAGAAACAGTCACTGTAGATATGAATTTTTTAATTGGTTAAGGATAAATTTGACCATGATATCTTGGTTGATAGAGTACAGCTCAGCTTAGAAAACTGGGTTACAGTCTAAAAGCCTAGAGGACAACTGATTAATCAACAAAGGCGCAAAATGCGGTACCCACACCATGAACTGTCTTAGACCAATCTGTATAGATCGCCACAAGGGCTGTAAAAGAGAAGGAGTTAATGTTAGTATTAATAATTCATGCGTAGAGTTCACTGCTGGATAGATAAAGTAGCGGCCTAATTTGTGTTGAATTTCATTATCTGTAAAAAGGACTTCCCGTAAGTCCTTGTTTCTTAGATTTTCTTTTTTTTTGTTGTATCCATAATTCAAAATGAGGTGTAAAGGAGGAACACCGGTGATGACGTGGAGAGCATTAGTGGAGATGGTTTTATAACTACGTGACAGTTTCAAGAGGAGCATCCTTTGCAATGATTTTAATTTTCACATAGCTGTTTTTGAAAGATTACCCCCCATCCCACCGCAGGATTCCCGCCCTGTATGTAACGATTTTTTCCACTATTGTTAAGTAATATTTTTTTAACATTATACTACTAATGCCCCATTGTTTAACCAGTAATTTGCATGAGTTATGATAACGTATAAGAAGTTTAATTTCAAGAAAGTTTAATTGTTCAGTCCAGTTGAGATTTCGGTCTATTGTTAGTCCTAAAATTTTCAAGTGATCGACATGCCTTACACTGGTGCCCCCAATCCTCATCGTCGGCTACCGCTTCAGTATACGTGGTTTGGAGAAAGTTAAAGATTAAGTTTTGTTGGGTGAACGTTGAAGGTTTACGTCTTTGAGCAGCTGGGAAAAACTGATCAACGTATCCTGAGATAAGGACTCCAGTTCTTTCCTGAGTTTGCCTGAGAGTATTAACGTTAAGTCATCCACGAATGCGAATATTTCAAAGCTTTGCAAGCTCATTGAATTAAGTATGTTATTAGTTATGAGTATCCACAGGACCAGGACGAGGAACGAGCCCTGTCTAAAACTTTTCTGTTAACTGTGCACGCTTAAGCCTGTGCCCTAGTAAATTAAGATGGAACCTTCAGATAAGCACGATTGGATGATTCCCGCGAAATTCCTCGGATATTCGAGTTTTGCAAAAGAATTAAGAAAGCGGGGACATTCCATATTTTCGAATGCCCCTTTGGATGTCAAGGGAGACAAAATTCGTTTAATGACCTGTGATTAACTGAGGGTACTAGAAGACAGGATATGTTCCAAGGCTTGCTCACAAGATCCACCATCTGTGATCCCAAATTGCCGTTCGTTTAAGAGCTGATTAGAGTGCAAAAAGGAATTAATTCGGGCAACAATTAATTTTTATATTAATTTTCCTGGTGTTGGAAGTAAGTAGATCGGGAAATAGGATTTTGGTTTGGAAGGCGAGTTTCTTTGCTTCAAGAAATATACAGCTTGACCTTGGCGAAATATCCTAGGAAAGTGATAATAAACCAGACAGAGATTGATCCAGTTGTGGATAATATTAGGGATGCAAATGTTAACTTCTTTAAAAAAAAATTAATCTATGCCGTCTGGACCTGATGCTTTTTTGTCGTCCCTGAAACAAACTAATTCCGTCTTCCACGATCTCCATGGAAGAGGATAAAAATTGGATGGCATGTGTCTGGATCTCTATGAGTGAATCTAAGGCATTTGCCAGTTGCCTAGCTTCAGTGCGACGTCGAAAAAATTAAGAAAGTTGAAAAGAAGCAGAAAGTTAGTCGTAAACGAATTTGATCATTTACTAGCTCTGATAATGTTTTAGATAACTAGTAATTGATCACAAGTATTTCATAATAATAACTATACTTATTTCTTCAAAACAAATATGAATGACTTACATATCTGAATAAATATACTTTTGTAATCAAATCCAGCTTGATGATTCAATATTATTTAATCATCTTATAAAAAATGTAGATAATTTTGTAATTGTTCCAAAACATCAGCTGTTATTGATTCTAACAATCAGATTCAGAACTCTCACGCACTATTTTTTTTTTTTTTTTTTTGCTTAAAGGAACATAGCAACTTGAATCACTGAAAGTTTCATATCAAATGTTATATTTACATTCAATATTTTTAAATCGAGATATAATACGTTTGATCAATAAAATATATACATTGGTAACAAGTCTTATGGTTGTGATATGTTTTTTACAGATTTTAAATCTTTAAAATGCGTCTTATCAGGTTGCATTTTTTACATAATTCATGATCTTCAAAATGCTAAAACTTCGACAGATATTTTAGAAAAGACTTAATATTTTTTGGATGTTTATTAGAACCTACTTCAAACATTTAAGGATGGATTTTGAAATTTATTAATTAGTTTACGCAAAAAAAATATATAAAAAATTAAAGTATATGTTTATGTAAAAATTTGCAAAAAAAAAAAAAAAAAAAAAAAAATATATATCACAATTTTTGTTTTATTTTTAATTTTAACGGATATTTTTTTTTTTTTTTTTTAACGATTTTGAAAAATTTCTCCCTTATACTTTTAAGTACATTCTATTGAACATCTAAAAAAATACTTAGTTCTTCTTCAAATATCTGTAGAATTTTTGATTTTTTTTTTGGAGATAATTATTTGAGGGAAAAATGCAAACTGGGAAAACTCAATTTTAAGATTTGTAATCTGCAAAAAAAAAAAAAAAAAAAAAATTAAAAACCATAGGAATTGCTGCCTGAACATATATGGTATTAAGCAAACCTAATATAGTTCAATTCATAAAAATAAAAATGAAATGTTAGATTTTATATGAAGCCTTTAGTGGTGCCGAGTCAAAATTGCCAAGTACACTTAAGTGGTAAATTGTTGGCCTGTTTTCAATTACTCGTAAATTACACATTATTGTTGGAAATTGACATTTTATTAGGACTTACTTTCTAAATTTAACATTCCGAGTTTTTGGTAGTTTGAGGTAAATCTGATTTTATACAACTGTATCTATTAATACTCTACTGTAAATAGAAAAAGAAGAACGGGGACTAAGTCGTATATAAACGAACATAACGGAAGAAATTTTTATAATTTATCTTTTTAACTTTAAAATATGTATATTCATTTCCAGAATAAGAAATATTTATAAAACTGTTAAATAAATATATTGTACAAATATAACTTAGAAAAAAAAAAAAAAAAAAAACTTTATACTTAATCAATGACTTTACAAAATAAAATGTACCTTTTAAAACAAATGTTAGAAAATCATAACGTTAATTAAAGATAAATATTGAAACAAATTAAAAAAAAGAAAATATGCGTTTAAAATCAATTTTAATTAACACACGATTTAACTAAAATGAAGAATATTTACATACTGTAACTGCTTGAGTTACATTATTTTAATTACTTGCAATAGAAAACGAAACAATTAACAAAGGAGGTCAACAACTTCCAATTATCTTTTCATTTATTTCTGATAATTTCATCATATGTTATTGATAAAGTTAACAAAGATAGTAAGGAAATTTTGCAAAGTTAATTAAGACCATTGTAAATAATATCGTACTTTTTATCGGAATTAATTATACCATCACGTAACTTTCAAATATTTTAATGCGTTAAGTAAAATTAAGACACGAATTGTGTGCGAATGTATTTCAAATAACAAAGGTAGCTAATTAAGAATGAATAAATACTAGATTTATCTGGATAGTATTAATTTTTAAGTAATGTTATCATACTTTATCGCAATTAAAAATAAGATGAATTAAGTACAATAATGAAATATATCGTGCGATGAATGAATTTCTCTTTGGAAGATTTTTGAACTGATATCTTGATTTTTGAATAATTCGATTATTTATGCGTGTTTCTAATGCAAACTTAAACTTTAAATTTTATAAAAAAAATACGATTTTTTTTTCTTTATTCAACTATATTATTTTCGAATCATTTATTTGTATTTGTAAAGAAGATTATTTAAAGAAAGTTATCATTTTCCACAAGAAGAAAAGATAAGGCACTTGAATATTATGAAATACACGGAACACCAAAAATGTTGTTCCATGTTTCGTTGTTTAAAGTTACTGTTAGTTAAGGACGACTGAAAGTGCATCTTATCAGAATTGAAGTATAAAACTAGCCGCTAAAACATTAAAGTGTAAAGAAATGCATTTATATGCGTACAAATGTTTAATATGATGAAGTCAATAAGACACTTGCAATGTAGAATGCTATTTTAGAGAAGCATGAAGTATCTTACTCTTAAAACGGTGCATTTTAAGTAAGATACATCAAGCTCATGTCGCTATGATGAGTATTATGTGCATTTTTTTTTTTTTTTTTTTTTTTTTTTTTTTTTTTTTTTTTTTTAAATGTTCGTTTCATTTTTATTTTGATTAGCGGTTGATAAATTGACTTTACTCAGAGACAAATAGGTTCTAGTGATCAAAACAATATGAAATTTATAATTTATAATGTGAATAAATGAGCAGAGGTTTACGTCAAAATCGACAACAATTTCTGCTGTTGATGCTTGCAGCGCTTAACGTTTTTGAGTTGTACATGGAAAAGATTATTTTTAACGGCTTAATGCTGATGCAAATAGACGTTTCATTTTTTGAAACCTCTGATGACCGTTAATTATTGAGCAGTAGATTTGCAATTATTGACAAATATTTTTTTTTTCTAACAACAGGAAGGAATTTTATGGCAAAATTTATTTACATCTTACTTATTTGAATTTATTTTTCGCTCTTTGATGCGCAATCTATTAGAATTAAATAAATACAAACAAATATTTTTACACATAATATACCGCCCCCTGAACTACTATAAGACACATATTTGAAATTTTATGCGGATCCTGTGAGTAGAATTAGAACTATTCGAGAATAAAACTGGTGAATCGTTAATTTACGCAATTACTACAAAGTCTGACAGACCACAGTGGAATCCTTACAGACCAAGCGGATATTATCCAAGTCATCAGACCTCAACAGGCAAGAAACGAAGATCTCAATAACTGGGTGATCCAGGCACCTCCTCCACTAGCGGAAGCTTTCGTCAGATCAAGCTCCATCCAATTAGGATTACTCAGTCTGTCAATTATACCATTAACACAAGTGTTCAAGTGTACAAACTGCCATAGCTATGAGCACGCTACTGCCTCCTGCACTAATAACCCCTTCTGCTCACACTGCTCTGGCAACCACAAAAATTAAAATTGCGACAAAAGGCCAAACTGCATTAATTGCCAGAGGGTGAGTAAGATCAGACTTAAAAATCATCACCTCCCCCCCCCTGAAATGAGATCATCCTGCTTACTCAAGAACCTGCCCAGTTTTCGAGGAGAAATACCGACAACGTTGTGAGGAGCTGGATCTGAAATTTCCTCCCCTACAAAGTGAACAGCTCAGACTTTCCAGAAGAGATACAGCATTTAATAGCGGCCAAGGTCGCCAACCACCTCAAATCTCACGCCATTCAACCAACAGCAAAGCTAGACAATCGAGTTCAAGAAATCGTAATCGTAGGTCGGCTCAGTCCAGCTCCCGTCCAAGAAACCCCAGCAATGCTCAGCAACCCAGATCAAGAAATCAATCCAGCACCCGCCCAAGAAATCCCAGCAATGCTCAGCAACCCAGCCCTAGAAACCGCAGGGAGTCTTTTTCTAAGTCTCGTCTAAGAACTATCCGAACATCACATCCCAACGAAAATAGAGACAGCACTCTTGAAGATCAAAACTACAACCGCCCACAAAACGATCTCACGGCTTCATGGCTTCCACCAACATTCCCGTTAGGACCCGTTCAAGGTCTCCCGGCCGCTTACGGTCACTTCCCAGCATATGGTATGGGCTTCCCAGGAGTCCAGGCATCAGTAACTCCGACTAGCCATTATCTTAACAATAGAGCAAGCAGGAAAACAACATCCTAATTTATCTAATTCCGTTTCAACCCCCAATAAAAATTTAAAATTCAAAGCAAAACGCAAAAAAGTTCTCTCCTGCTGCTCCCAAAAAGCAGCATCTACTTCGACCACCCCACAATCAAAATCCATAAACAGTCTTCGTGTCCTGCAGGTCTACCTCAACAGATGCAAGGTGGCAAACTCGGCGGCGCGAGTATATATGGAGAAAAACTCCATTGATACTGCGCTGCTGCAAGATGCCTATTGCACTCGAGAGGGTGACCTGTATGGTTTCCCTGCCTCCTGGTCCAGATTCAGCTTTAATCAACACTCCGCGCATGTACTCATCAACACACAAAATCTTAACTACACTCACCTTTTCACTGGGAGCATTGTGTCTTCCTGACTTTATCTACACTTGAAGGCGGACTGATCCTTGGCAGTGCCTACGCTGCCCCCTCTTCTGATTTCGAGGAATATCTGCAAGAATGGCTATTTCTCATCACTCAAAAATCTCTTTTTCTCTGTGGCTACGACCTCAAAGCGAATTCCCAATTGTTGTGTACACCTCGTGAGGACGCTAGAGGGAGCAGCCTAATTGAATTCATAGCTTCAAATAACCTCTGTCTAGCCAATATTGAAAATTCTCAACCAACTTTCGAAAAAAATGAAGCCAAGAGCTGGCCAGATTTTACCCTTGTTAATCCTAAAACATTTGCAATCATTAACGACTGGTCAGTCCTGTATATCCACAATAGTTCTGATCATAAATATGTTACTTACTCATTAAATTCGACTCCCTCAACCACTTATTTTAAAAGATTTGCAACCGCACATGGTAATTTTAATAAATTCAAAAAACAACTCAAAATTAATACTTCCTCTCTACTTAATACAATGTCTTCAGTAACAAACACTAACCAACTAGAGCGCGTAACTTCTGACTTAATCAAATCCTTACATTCAGCCGCTTCCTCTGCCTTCAGACTCAAAAAATCGGGGAGGCAGTTCGCCTACAACTTCCGGTCCCCCCAGCTTTGCTCTATGCGTAACCAGCTAACCGCGCTTAAGAGACAATTAAAATATCTAGACCCAACATTACACCCGCAACAAAAACTAAACTCTCAGCCCAATTCAAAAAACAGGTAAATACTGCTAAAACGTGCGCATGGAGAAAGTTCTGCTCCACACAAATCAATAAATTCGGCACCGCTCAAAAATTCTTCACCAATAAATATTTTACCCCAACAGAGCTAAAACTTCAACGGCCTCCAGCTCGATCCTCAAAACGTAATAACCTAGAATATATATCGAGCATTCTTTTTCCATCTAGCATATACCCTAATTTCAATCCTCCTCTCTTCTCATCTCCCTCGGATGACCCCCTTCACGGAGCCTGAGGTTAGGGCTACTCTGCACAGTTTCAATCTTAAGAAAGCGCCAGATCCAGACCATATAGACTTTAAAATACTTAGACATACATTCTACACAATTCCCCAAATCATTACTGACTGGACAAACCTCTGTCTTAAATTCCAATATTTTCCACTAATTCTACGTAAAGGTGAGGTGGTGTACTTTCTGAAGCAAGGGAAGCTCCCCTCTGAACCAGCTTCATATAGACCAATCTGTCTTTTGCCCACTCTAGGAAAACTACTTGAAAAACTCACCGTTACTAGATTAAATTACTTTTTAGAAACCAATAATTTACTGCATACACACCAATTTGGGTTCAGAGAGGGCAGATTGTGCGAAATGCTTTTGGAACAAATCCGGAGTTCCTGCGCCCTCAAAGCAAGTGCTAAAGAATACACCACTCTCATCTCCCTCGATATTAAAGGTGCTTTCGATAACATAGAGTGGCCCCACATTCTCAATACTCTACACGATTTCAACTGGCCGGGCTTTAGGATGTACAGGGATGGAACACGGGCGCAGAATTCATACCGGAATCCGTTTAAGAAATTTCTCTACCTATAATATCGTCGATTTAAGAAGTAGAAAATTTTCTTACATTGATAGTGGTATGAATTCTGCGCCCGTGTTCCATCCCTGCAGAAAAAGAGAGGAAAAAAGGTAAAAACCCCATAGAAACAGCATGGGACAAAAAAACTTACAATGTCAAGTGTGTTAAAAAAAAAAAAAAAAAAAAAAAAAAAACAGGCTCACACCGGAAGTAATAAAAAGACAAAATTCACTAGAAAAAGACATCGAAGAGCGGGAATCGGGCGGGCTGGGGCATGGGTCCTATCGTCCAGGATTAATACGTCTCGCCTAGCGGGAATCATTGCGTCCTATCTTTCCAATAGAAAAATTCTAATTACACTGCAAATAAAGGTGTCTTAAAGTAAGACAAAAAAATGTCTGAAAATACATTTCAGACATATAAATGTCTTAATATGAAGTGCAGACATATTAGATATCTTAATTTAAGACACTTTTGTGTCTTAATAAACTGGTGGGGCAAATGCACTGATATAAAGTGTCTTAAAAAGGAAATATGTCTTAAAGTAAGACATTTAAAATAAATCATTTCACATTTCATCGTTAATTATTAGTAGTGGCGCCATCTATGAATGAAAATCAAAAACATCTTCGTCGCATCGTTTTTTTTTTTTTTTTTTTCGTATCAAGATACTATTTTAAAACAATGATGATTACTTTTATGAATTTTTTAACTTAGCAGCGGATTTTTTTTATTATTATTATTGAAATTATGATGCAAATATCAAAAAATTAAACCTCTCTCTCTCTTTTTTTTAAATAAATAAATAAAATTTTTTAGTAAGTATTTTCATTTGTGAGATTTTTCTGAAAATCATGTGAAGTGAGAAAGGCTAATCACTCTGATTTTACTTCTAGTTTGAGATTTTTTCAATTCCCTTAAATAAAATAATTTAAATATATCAAAATTCAGTAAATATAGTAATAGATAAAAATACTTATTTTAATTACTTTTATTTAATTAAATATGCTATCTTCCGTTTTTTTTTTTTTTTTTTTAAATAAAGTTTAAAATAATAAAATAAATTACAAAAATCGCGTTATTTAAAACGTTTATTTGTGAAATTTAAATAAGCTTATAAGAAAAGTTTTATATTTAACATAGCAAATATGCAGAAATGATAAATGACTTATTTGTGTGGAATTATGCTTGAAATACTTAATAAAAAGCAAAAATAATTTGGTTACAAAATAAATAAATATGTAAATAAAAAATTTTACTTTTTATTTAAAGCTCGTTCATTTAATTGAATAAAAAAAGAGTCAGATGAACTTGTAGCGAAGAATAACTTATTGCTTAAGAATAACTTGTAGCCAAGAAAGTGAATTTAAAACTAATCTTACACAATTTGTAAATAGCTGCTTTTTTTTTTTAAATCTTTTTCGATTTAACTCTTTTTTTTTTTTTTTTTTTACATATTTACCTGTACCTGGAAGTAAAACAAAACTTTTCTGGTTTTTTCATAATCATATGCGTTTTTCTTTCTTTCTTTCAAATAGCAGTTTATAAAAAGAAATCGTTTTCACAACATCACAGTCTGAGGTTTTGATATATTATTCGTTTATATTTTACGAAATTCTAAACTTTTACACATAAAATTTATTAGAATTAATATATATTGAGCTTTAGATTTAATCTCGATAGTTTTAAGAAAAAAAATACTGACTATATTATAACACTATAATTTATTTCGCGAATATTAAAGTGTATATTATCAAAATTTTCTGTGTATGTCGTGGCGTGATTGGCAAGTGCGCTCTTCTGTGGTACCGAAGATAGTGAGTTCAACTCCAGGCACTGGTAGTGATTTTTTTTTTTTTTTTAAATAAATATTATATTTTATTAGTGCTCTAGATAATTCTAAAATATATTACAAACAGAAATGCAGAATCATACGCCACCATTATTTATTTATTTATTTATTAAAAAGGCTTTAAAAATGGCAGATTTTTTAAGCCTAACATGGCGGTGTTTTTAAACCTAGAAAAGATGGCGGTGTTTTAAGACATTTGCAGTGTCTTAATTTAAGATGCAGAAAGTTGTCTTAAAAAGTAAGACATATTTTTTTCGCTTAAAAAATGACCATCCGTTTAAGACACTTTATTAACTGAATTTAAGACGTTTTCATTTGCAGTGTAATTGGGGTAACGGCTACTCAGAAAGATCTCAATCAAAAGGCTGCCCTCAGGGCTCATGCCTAGGACCAACTCTTTGGAACCTTATAGCAAACAAGATCCTGCTGCGCATGAACTCTGGGGATTTCAAAACTTACGCATACGCAGATGATTTCTCGTTACTCCTCTCGGGCAGAATTAGAAAAGATCTGTAGGTTCAGGCCCAGGAGGCTCTCTCTCTTTCAATAATCTTCTAAAACAACTAGATCTATCCCTCTCCACAAGTAAAACACAGGCCTTAACATTCTCTCACCCAAGACAATTGAAAAGAATGCCTGTGATGAGAATTGACGGCGGCAGTGTCAGACATACTCCTCATATCAAGGTCCTTGGCATCACGGTCGACAGGGTTCTCAAATGGTTAGCCCACATTAAAGAACTTAAATTGAAAACTCTCACACACTATCACAATGCAGATAAAATGGTTGGAAGGAGGTGGGGAATCTCCACCCCCTTTCTTAAAATATGGTACTCAACAATAATAGAAAAAAATTTAACTTACGGGGCTGGCATTTGGGGGGGGGGGGTCACCTGTCGGTTGCTGCTCAGACAAACTTAAACTCAGTCCAGAGAAACTTCCTCTTACAATTATCAAGAGGATATAGAACAATCTCCACTGACGCCCTCACTGCAGTAACGGGCATTCCCCACGTCCATCTTCAGCTTCAACAGACATACTGGGCGCATTCGAAAGTATTTCCCGGTCACTTCCCGAGTTGGGAAATGACGTCACGCGGGAAGTTCGGGAAATTAGAACTACTATATATGAGCCTTACGAAAAATGACCGAGATATAACTACTTCCGTACACATCTCATCTTCCCTGGAAACCAATATTTTAACAAACATGGCTCCTATATGGTAGTTCTAATTTCCCGAACTTCCCGCGTGACGTCATTTCCCAACTCGGGAAGTGACCGGGAAATACTTTCGAATGCGCCCACTTAAAAACTATCATTCTTCAATTAATAAATATTTCTTTGCCAAAAACCCTTTTTCCAAACACAGAAATATAATCCACAGTCAACAGTTGGAATATTCATCCCCGCAAAGATGTTGCTTCACAAATAGTAAATTGTAACAAAAGTAGCTTTTCTCCTTCTGCTCCTGTGGCTATCTACACGGATGGCTCCAAAACGGACCACGCTGTGGCTGCGGCCTTTTGTGTGATGACCGATGGTTCGGTTGTCCATCAGTGGGCGGGCAGACTGGCCAACCGTAACTCTGTTTTCCAAACGGAATTATTCGCGATCCAAATGGCCATAGACTGGGTTGTGGCTAATATTAATAACTATCCCTCCCATAATATTTTCAGTGATAGTCTGTCAGGTCTGCTAGCCATTGCTCGCCACAGGAGTAAACATCCACAGGTTATCTCAATTAAATCAAAACTTATTAATCTGGCTAAACATCTCTCCCTGGAACATGTTTCTGCCCACAGGGGAGTTCTCGGCAATGAACTTGCTGATTCACTGGCCAAGGCAGCCACCGAAAACAATTCAATAGATTTTTCACTCCCTGCCCCTCCCTATTATGTTAAATACGTATTAAAACAACAATTACTTAGAGATTGGCAGGAACTGTGGGATACTTCTCCAAAGGGAAGATACACCTTTAATCTGATTCCACTCGTAAACTTAAATTCTTGGTGTCCCCCACCCGTGAGTGCTTTTCTGACAGGTCAGGGGCAATTTACATCCTATTTACACAGATTTAATTGCCGACACTCTCCTCTGTGTCCTTGCGGGGAGGAGGGAACTCCTAATCACTATTATTACTACTGTAGTTTAACTTCTGCCTTCCACTTAAGAAATCGCATTCCCAGGCCAGCCGATTGGCTGTTAAATATCCTTAATAGAAAAAGCCTGCTTTCTAAACTAAATAGTATATTTGGATTTCTTATGAATATGACTAATCTCACATCTGCTTGCTCTATATGTCATCGAACCTTCACAAAATCATCTTTTCATCAATCTTGTGCTGTGGGACATTTCAACACAACATAAAATATCGACATCAACAACTGCAGCCTATTGTCTTGTTTCTCAAAATCAACATAAAGGAACCTCCCAGTTAATTGACCCCAGCTTAATAGTTATTATGGTGCCACTTGTCGCGTGGGGCACAGCCCGGCACATATAACACTTAGTTTTCCTGCTTAAATTAACAACAACGTTGCCCATTCTCGAGAAGGGCTTCATAAAGACTTTCACAGCACAAAAATTTATAAAGACTTTCCCAGCACCAATTTTTTCTCATGAACTCTCAACAATACCTTGCTACCAAATATCTTTAAGCCACTTGTCACTTTATCTACCAGCATAGAGCATGTCGCTCCTTGTCGCGTGGAGACCTGTCTCTAGCGGCCTTTGTAATTTTTTTTATTATCATTATTATTTTTTAGAGTTTAAATAAACTCCGGAAGAGGGACCTAGCATAGCTGGAATCGCTCGTCACTGCTCCTAGAGCGGTGAGCGGCACCTCTTCCCTGTTTATCGTGAATTTAATTTTAGCTGTTCTATACTTCATTTCAAAATGAAATCTGGATTTTGAAGTAAAATATTATGAGATTTGTTATAGGGAATTTTATTAAAATCTATAATAACAGATCAGTAATAGTCATGGTGTGAGCATAGTTTTATACCAACATGTATACACATTGTTGTCTATCGATAACGTGATCGTTGCAAACCAAAATAAACAGGCTTATCCAGAATATATATATATATATATATAGATATACTTAACATCTTGTCTGAAACTTTCTACAATAAGAAAAATAATTCGTTTTTTCTACATGAACCAAGATTTTCACACTTAAAATTATCTTCAAATTAATTGGTTTCCAATATTTGAGCTTGAAATTACAGTTTTTATATATCATAAAAATTCTTAGGTAAACCAATCTAAAACTTTAACAGAATTTATGTATTAAATGTTAAAATTTACAAGCGTGACTAAAATTTTGCACGTTGAAATTTGTTTCATGATTTTGAAATTTTTAGAGCTTGCTTAGAATCACTTAGGGAGCTTATTTAAACAGAATTTTTCTAAATTATTTTGCTTTAAATCTTTAATTTACATGCAATTACATTGCAAAAATATCATTAAAATGGCAAAAATGAAAACAAAAGCGTATATGCACTTTCATCGAGTAAATTTGTTCATAAATGAGAACATATTTATTGATAGAATAAACAAACAATATTATGTTTGAAATATAATACAATTCCGATACAGTGTTTTAATCAGGATTTAAAACACACGTACATATTAAAAAAGAAAAAAAAAAAAGCTTTTGGATCCGTATAATTCTAGTTGTTTAACAGCTAAATTCTACCATAGATGTTTATTTTGCTTTTCCTTCAAAGCGCGTTTTTCGTATTTCCTTATTAAGACAAGATTAATTCATATATACATATATATGTACATATATATTCACAAATTTGTATTAAATGAAATTAACAAAAGAATTATCAGATCAAAAATTGAGACAAAATCACACAAATAAATGAAACAAGGCTTTACAGTGCAAAAAACATAAACTCGCAATTGTGTATGCCCAAACGAAAATGTAAATAAGAATAAATGAGTTAAAAAATTTGTAAAAATACAAAAATATTCAAAAAATATATTATTACAAATTATGCACACAGAAAAATAACAGTTAAACATGCGGTATTGAAAATGCAAACAAAACATAGATAACAGTTAAAAGAACAAATCCATGAATAATCTATATAATATTTCTCTAACGTGGACTAGTTTCAATTATTTTTTGTTGAAACGACACGATACGCGAGGATGAAAAAATAATATTTATACATGAACAATAGTTAAGCACACGGCCTTAGCTCAATGGACTAATAAAAAAAAATGAGGACATTTATCTGATGAGATTATTTTACGAAAAAAAATGTATTTTTAACAGTTGTTTCTTCAGAATGTTTTCAGGCGTCATTTTAAACCTAGCAATATTTTAAAGATATATACAGAATATGAAATTTTGTGTCATAAATTGACTAAAAAAAAAAAAAATAATCAAAAAAAAAAAATAATCAAAATAGGAATTATTTTATTTTATTTTATTTATTTATTTAAAATATATGTATATATATATATATATATATATATATATATATATATATATATATATATATATATATACCAAAATTAATAAAAAGTCATCGCCAACATGACGACAAAAATTTAAAGGGCGTCGTGGGAGTCCTATATTAAAATTGTACTGCCTGTGGAAGTATGAAAATTGGGTCGTTAACCATAAATTTTAATTAAAAACCTTTCTTTGAATGATTTTGGTTTCACTACTGTATAATATTAATTTGATTTTATTAATAATTTGGCTTCTGGGAAATTAAAATTTTAATTAGGTGGTAAAATTGGTATAGCATTTATGCGTTTCAAATTTTAAGGGTAAATAAGAAAAGAAATAGAATGCAAATATTTCGCACGGGTTTGCTAGTAGCAAAACAATTACCAAAAATAAGATTTGACAATAATAATAATAATAATAATAATAAAAATACTGCTAATACTACTACTAAGGATAATTCCTAATTCAATAATTAAATTAAATTCAACTATGAATTATTTTCGCGTAACATTCATGTATACCGGTGTCGGTCTTCTAATTTCACGTTTCTTATATGGAAATTCTGTTTGAAAATGTCGAATTACATAAAGTTGTAAGTATTATTTTAACAATAATCTGCGAACAAAGTCACTGCATCATGTAGCCTATCTATTGCAAACACCCAATAAATACAGAAATGTTTAAAAAGTTTTTACAATAATATTTTATGCAACTCCAGTGTTTATGTGACATAATTAAGATTTTGTAGTACTGAATGATAATTGATTTTTTACAAATATTTTATTTTAACATCAAATTTCAGTACTGATTTCTGTAGAGGGAATTGTTTCATAAAAACGCAGAGAGGAACCATTATAATCCATAGCAGGAGACTCCATAAATATAAAGCTATCTCTTATAGCACTTTATTTTTATTTTTATTATTATAACTCTTTCAACAAAGATTACCGTAAACGATTTTTCTTCATTACAAAACTGAAAAATTTACGAAAATTATTTGCACCTTAAAATACATGGATTGAAACAGTCAAAGCAGTTCAGTTATTTGTATGTTAATATTTATCAAAGTTGTAACGATTTACGATCGTTATGTAATTTATGATAATTCCCTTTCACATCTTAACAACATGAATAACAAAATCAGGTAAGAATTTAGTTTTATTAATTTAAAATGTATTTTATATTAATTTTTTCAGGGTTCCAGAAAAAAAAAAAAAAAAAAAAAAGAATTGCTAAACACTTTTTTTTTTCAATCAAAATCGACATAACGTAAACTTATAAACACTTCTGAGTCATTTAACATTCTGCAGCATTTAATAAATATAACAAATATAAATATGCATTTTGTTAAATTCAATTACCAAAAAAAAAAAAAAAAAAAAAAAAAGAAAAGAAAAAAAAAAAAGTAATATATTAAATTTTAATTTCAATAAACCTATTCTTCACTTAAAAAACATTTTATTAGAAAAAAAAAAATCTACTTCAAAAACATTAAGGTTATGAAAAAAAAAAGTATTTTTAATGAATTAGAAATATTGTTTTCTTATACTCCTTAAAATCACGTCTCCTTGATATTATCGAGAAATCGAAGTTAATTTACAAAATCAATTCTTTTATCAGTGATAATGCAAGGAAATAAAACTGAATTTTTCCCGCACATATAATTTGATTAACGAATTTTTCATTAGATATAGCAATTTCATTACCATAACCTCCGATACACTTGGGCAAATACAATATTAAGTAAAGTGTATAAAATATATGAGATAATAAATTTATATTTCTGCTTCTAGGGAATATAGAAGAAAGTAAATGAGGCAAAAACCTTGCATTAAACGAAATGGAAAGTTTTGGCAACTGTTTAATACAAAGAATGACCTAACGTAAAATGCATGTTAATATAAAGATTGTTTTTATAAATGTGAAAGAAAGATATAATAAATATATGCAATTTTTAAATTTTTAAAATTTTTTTAGTTTATTTTGTTAATATTGAGATTTGGTATAAAATAATCATAAATTTCTATTTAATACAACTTTTATTTAACTTTATACATATTTTTAATTGCCAAAAATTTCAAATAAAATTGATTATTAATTTAAATTATTATACTAAACAAATTTTGCATTTTATGTCTTAATTTCACGCAATATAATATATTTAACTTTTTATAAACTTACTACAGCGTGTTTAAAATATATCTTTAAAACTTGTGTTTCACTACTGGAAACGTGGATGTTTAATGTTTTTAATTTGCACCTTCAAGTTTTGTGTTCAAGTTTTCTTTGTGCATTCTCCGTTTAGATGAATAATTTAAACTGTTCGTCCTCATACAAGAACATTTCTATTTTTAATAACACACTAAAAATATAAAACATTAAATGTATTGTTTATAGCCTATATTTCTATTTTTAACTCCTTCATTGTCTATTCAAATTCAATTTGAACGTTTTAAGCTCCATTCTGTATCATAAGTAATGCATTTAAATCTCTGCATGTTATAGTAAGCATTTTTGTAGTAATTCTTACGTTATAATGAAAAAAAATATTAAGCTATAACGTAACTATATTTAATCATTAAGATTAAAAACTATTAAAAGCTTAAAATAAGAAAAGAATTCACGTGTATATATAATACATAAAAGGTAACAAACCACTTTAAAACACGTAGATAAAATATTTTTATTAAAAACTACACAAAGCTTTTCGCCATTATAACAATAGAATCATCAGGTGTAATTGCGTTACATAGAACCAGCAATATATAAATAAAGAAGTTCAAACTGTTTAAAGTTACGGTTACAATACTTGAAAGTCGCGAGGGGCTGAAATAACTTCGTGGACCCAGTCCGAAGTTATTTCAGCCCCTCGCGACTTTCAAGACCTGCTAATGGCAGAAGCAGAAAATATTATCAAGTACAATAAGTTTTTAACTCCAAGGATGCGGCATCACTTCATAAAATATGGCACGCGTTGTGCTCATAGAGAGAAAAAAAAATACAGAAAATGAATTGAAATGTAAAAATTATTACTGTAACTGTAACTTTAAACCGTTTGAACTTCTTTATTTATATATTGCTGGTTCTATGTAACGCAATTACACCTGATGATGCTATTGTTATAATGGCAAAAAGCTTTGTGTAGTTTTTAATAAAAATATTTTATCTACGTGTTTTAAAGTGGTTTCTTACCTTTTATATATTATATTAATTAAGTTGTTAGAAATATTTAGAAAATATATTGAGTATAGTAATAAGTTTTAAAGGAATTTTTGTGTGACGTCTACTGCGAAATAGTTTACCAGTCGCATTTGTATCATGTGATAAGAAAAAGTTCAGGTTTATGAAAATGATACAGAAGTTTGAAAAATATGAAAGTAAATTTAAAATTTCGAAGGTGGAAGATGTCATACAATAAGTATTTTATTTTTCACTGCATTCGTAATAAATTTCTCTTCGGAAAAAAGTTTTCTAAAAGCATGACAATCAATTCGTTCTATTCTGGGAAAGGAAAATTTACGGAAAAGGACATGCAAATTTTGGTTTTGACGTTTTCAAAATGGCGCTTTTGGTGTTACCGTTACCGAATCGGAATATAGTGACGTTTCCCGGAAAGCTGGACAAGTATTTGCAAGCACAGTTCGATGAAGTAGCATTTCAAACAGGTACTTGTTGAACAATTAAGGGCATCACAAAAAGGATTTCTAATCGTTTACGCTGAATGGGAAAGATTCGAAAGGGAGGAGTATGAGTGCCACATACATAGAGCCAGAGGAACAAGATTAAACTTATACGAGTAAATTTAATTTTAAAGACCTACTTGGAAATTTCTGCAAACACTTTTTCGATACGGCCCCGTACCATCTCCAGGCTTCATTCCAGTTGTCTGTTGTTCAGCACTTCAGTTACTCCTTCCTTTTCTTTTCAATTAGATGTCTCCACCTGTGGACGTCCGTTGACGGTTCGTTCTGCTTGCAGCTGCGCGCGTTCTTTACTATTTCTAGTGCTTCGCGATTCATGACGTAACGGTAATTTTCGTAATTTGCTAGTTTTTTTATGTTATTGAAATCTATTTTTTTATTATTTTTTTTAAAAAATAACTGAAAATACAGCAGAAAATAAAACAATAGCCTGTGTATTAACAGATAAAACCTGAAAAATCGCTATTTTAAACAGTAATGATTATACAGTGTGTTCTAAAAGGTCCAGTACTGACGCTGATGTATTTTTTATTTACAAAACAACAAACCTTAAAACGATTATTTTTATGCTAATGATAAAAGGCACATTTAGAATAACAAAGGAAAAAATACAGAACTTACATTTATAATAAATGTTAAAATGTACACCCTTTTCTAGGAGGCAAAGCTGAACTCGTTTGCGCATGTGTTTAGAAACGCGTTTTAACACGCTGGGAGTCTTGTAGAAAAACCTGTACACACCTGCATAGAACCTGTATTCAGAACGAGCTGATATAGCATATTTTTACTCTATGTTGCACCATCTGGATATTTATATCTCCAAACATCTTTGCATCTTTCACACGATTTACATTCAAAATAAGCTTCAAACAGCGTAATTCTCTGAATGCGTCATAAACTCATTTCACTATGAAGAACAAAATAAGACAAAACTTTATTGTCACACAACTTGAGAGAGAAAAGAAGCAAACAATAAAAATTAAAGAATTGATGCAATAATAAGCAGACGATAAAATTTTATATTTAAAAAAGATCATGGACAAAATGAGTTCTTTAAGTTGGAGTACTGGAACTTTTAGGACACACTGTATAATAAAAATGGAAAATACAATAGAAGAAATTAGAACCGAGAAAGTTAAAATTGACCCCATTAATAAACTTATGAATAAAATAAATATAGATAGATAGATAAAGGTACCTGGCCTAATAACAAACCCTCTCAGATTAAAAATTACGCTAGTCAAAATAATAACACTGCCCTTCCTTAGGCACATGTCTGGCGAAAAGACAATAAAATCCCTCCGAAATTTAGGCCCATAGTAAACAAAAGAAAAGGACCTACACACCCAGTAGGAGTATGTATGCGGAATTCTTCCACCCTCAAATAGTAATTTAATTTTAACCTATTTTATTCATAAATAAAAAAATAAAAAAATAAAAAAATAAAAAATAAAACCATTAAAATCAGCCAGTACCAAATCATTGCAGGTTTTCACGTAATAAATTAATTTCCTACAACAAGCATAACAGAAATTATTAAAATTATTAATGAAGGGGTTATAAAACATTTCGGACAAAATAAAATTACCACAACTATAATAGCTGCAAATAGCTTAATTTTAAATGAAAAGTACTTTAAGTTTAATAACCAGATTTACAAACAGATTAAGGGGGTCCCGATGGGATCGACTATCTCGTCTATAATCGCTGAACGTAGACCTAAATTAATTGAAAAGGTAATTTTTGAGAATTTTAAAAATTAAATAGTTTCTTAGTGTTAAAACACAGTGATTCAGTCAAATATTGCGACTTTTTTTCACTTTTACACATAATTCTAACCGTCATTTCTTATTTCATGATTTAATTTGCTTGAAAATGTGAAATAAGCCATGACTTTAGACGCTCTATAAGTTTGCTCTATAGAGAAGAAAATATACAGTTTGAATTATCTACTTTATCGTTACGATTAGAAGAGATTTGAGAAAAAAAATCATTTTCTCATTATCTGCAGTATTTACCTTCATACTGAACTTGTGCAAATCCATAATTTATTTTATATATCATCATTATAACGCTTACTGCCAATTATTTAGTGTTTTGACTTTTTATATCCTACAATTCAGACCACAGGTTGAGTGGATATTTTTAAAACCTATTATTATTATTATTATTATTTATAAACCCACACACACACATACACAAATTCTGACAAGTAAATTGTATTTAAATAATCCAAATCATGGTCCAAATCACAGTGATGTAAAATACAGAAATAATACAATTTATGTTTATCACTAGTGGCTGCATTGATGACATGAAACAGGAAAACATTTATGAATAAACCAATAAAACGATTATTATTTTTTTTTTTTTTTAAGAAACAGTTCCGTATTAAACTCTTTTCTACAGTAATGAGAGCATATAACTCACATCCTTTTTGATCCTTCACTGATTCCATGTCTTGTAGGTATGGCGCATTAGTTTACGTCAGGAATTACCATACGTCTTATTCAAAATCATTTTTATATGAGAAATCACAATTCGTTTTTGTTTGTATGACATCATACACAGTTTTTTTTTTTTCTAATGACAAATATCGTCAGTGAAATCAATGACACCTTGTTCGTTTCTTCGTTTTTTTTTTTTTTTTTTTTTTTTTTTTTTTAACATTTTCTTGTACTATAGATCATATATCAGTCAAAAAAAAAAAAAAAAATAAAAGGTTTCCTCATGTATGGTTTATATCCAAAATCATAATATTCCCCACATGTTTTTAGCAGTGCAGCTTGTTTCCAATATGCTTTTTTTACTCAGATGTAAAACTAGTTACTGAAGATTGGCATAATTTTTCACAGTATGCTATTTAAATCCATAATTTTTTTTATTATATGCTAAAAGTAGTATATTATTTTAACTATGGAAAGTATACATTAAAATTTAGTAAAAACAACAATAGAGTTATATAATTATTTTATTTATATTCGATAAAATTGCAAATAACGTAGAAAAATGTTTTAATTCTGAATACAGTTTACAGTTAAATTATTATATATCAAATTACATTTTTTGTCCCAAATATGTTTTATATGTTATTCAGCTATCAGACATTGCTTGCTTCGCTAGACACTATATTTCAAGAAATTTACATAAAACATTAATCATCATATTTTATATCATTTTACAAACAGGAATTAAAATCAAATTCAATAAACTCGCTTCGGATGTCTGTCGCCTTCGGCATTATCTTCCCTATCTACACCATAGACCTATTATAAATGTGGACGGGAGAATGTCAACCTTTCTCAGTGGCAAAGATAACTCATAAAAAAGTCACGTGACTTTTGAACTACAGGAAGCCAAATTGGCCAATATTGAAATTTTCTCGCCATGCTCTAAAATCTGCTTTTTCTTAAGCAAACGATATTTTTCCTTTTCCATTGAAAGTTCTTTTTAAATTTTTTTTTCACTTTAAAAGTTAGATAGCTTTGAATTTAAAAATAATTTTATAGCAAGAAATAGTAATTAGACGCACTTTAAAAGTCCTAGAAGTTCTGCAAAATATGGATTTTATTTCACACGTAAGATTCTTTTTAGCATTTTATTATTTCGTTCTTTTTAATTATTTTTATAAAATGTTTATAATTGCTCTACTTAATTCTCTAAATTAAATTAGTTTAAATATATTGTACTTTATATATTTCAAAAATGTCCATGATTATTTATGAGAGTTAAAGCGAGTCTAAACAAATCGAAGTTATAAACACTTTTAAGCTTTGTTGGAAAGTGTTAATAACAAGGTAAAAATAAATTTCAGCAGCTGTAGTGTTTTACACGAGTTTTGCTTGGTGTATCTTTTAATAATAATAATAATAATATTTATATTTATATTCAGAACAAAAAATCGTCAATAACGCGATAAATGTCAGAAAAGATAACCTTTTTTCAGCAGTCACATATTTCACCTTTGCCACCTTTACTTATATTCACTTAATAATGGAATGATCCGTCCACTCTTATAATAGGTCTATGGTCTGCACTACATAAGTTCCGTATCCCCATTATTTACATTTGCACCGGACATTTAAGTTTAGGTGCTAACTAGATGGTATGTGCCGCTGCTATTATTCAGAAACTACGCTTTTCAGACTGACATTTCTGGTATAAATTATTATTTTCACTGTATAACAACAAGTGGAAGCAAGAGACAATCTTCCTAGTTGAAAAAAAATGAAAAATTGGAAAATCTGGCTTTGAAAGTACATCAGGGGAAATCATAACAAATCTCTATGAAAAAGTTTGTAGCTCTGCGATCAGCCGTTTGCTCAAAAATCGAATAACACACTTCTATGTGTAACTTTGTTTTATCCCTTTCTCATCATCCTTGCAGTTTAGGATAATGGGAAGACACAGACAGATTCTCTTTTATTAATTGGTATATTTTCTATTAATTATCTTCAAAAAGTAACACGTTGGACCCTCTAGTACCGAACTCACGACATTCGCGTTATTAGCCTGACGCTCTAATAAACTTAGCTAATGGCCACAAAAAGTCTTTTTAATTTCAAATTTCTGTCTTTAAAGGCGACCATTTCAGAAATGTATAGATTTTATTTAAAAAAAAAATAAATAAAAAATACTAGTCAAAATTTTGGAAATTGGCATCAAGAGAGGATATTCTGGACTACCATGGAAAATTTTGTAGCACTGAGATCAGCCGTTTTCCTGTAAAGCGACGGCCATATATACATGCACACGTATATACAAAATTTACTTTATTGTATGTAGAGGTAGTGAATAAGTAAATAACCATTTTGTAAAAAATTTTATTATTCAATCTATAAATATAACAAAATTATATTTAAAAAAAAAAAAAAAAAAAAAGTAATCGTTTAAGCTTTCAAACATGGCAAAGCGTCTTTTTCCTTTATAAAAACAATGTTATTTTCGTCTCATATAATAATCCAGTTTTTTGCTCACTTTTAAAGCTTTTAATTAAAAGAAAATTTATTAAATTGAATACATAAAATTATTTTTAAAAAAAAATCGAAATAATCAAGCGTTTTGAAAAATAAAAACATTAAAAAGCTTTTGAATTAAAACAATTAAATATTTTATATTGATGCCTACAAAATATTTTTATGAAAGTTCTTTTTTACTGAAAAATACTTCTTGGAGTTATAGCATTTTATTCTTTCAAAACTTATATCTGAAAATGAACCTATGCAAGTTATTTCATTTTCGATAAATTTATAGAGCTTTTTTATATGTATTTCACCTTTTCTGGAGAAAGAAAATCCAAAAGGAATTTTCAAAGATGCTGCATATATGATGCAAATGGTACTTGAACTATGCGTTTATTCAGAAAGCTGGAGATCTTTAAAATAGTGATGGAAAGAAAACACCACCAGGGAAAAGCATACACTCGAACTTTAAAATTGAAGATTATATCGATGTTTATGTATTATAAAAAGTTTAAATTATTCTTTGGTACTTGTATGTTTTCCTAATAGAAGATACTATTTTTCATATGAGAATGTTTTTATAAATGCAGCTACTATTGTTTTAACTGTGTATTTAATTTTACGAACAAAAATAAGAAAAGTTTAATATATATATATATACATAGTGAAATAACTAAAAATAAATGCAAGCAAAAAACTTTGAAATCTCAAAAGTAGATAGAACATAATAATAAACTTAGAAAACGTCAGTTTATATATCTTCTACATTGCTGAACTTTCAGGCGAAATAATATGTAAAATTATTTTCCTTATATTATTTATTTCAGAAATTATTGGTTTTGTACTTTCAAATTATATTCCTATTTAATGTACATTCAATGCAGTAATACATCAAATATATCTTAAATCTGTACAAATATATTTAAAACAAAATGATCTGAAACTTCAAGAAATAATAGAATTTATATCGTCCAAAAAAAAAAAAAAAAAAAAAAATGATATGCAGACAATTTGCCCATTAATGTTACATACATTTTAAAATGCGAAAAAATAAAATGATAATTAATGCGAGTTGTTGCTGAGTATATTGAATAAAAAATAAACTGCTATAGGAATATTATTATTTGAATACTGTAGAATTAACATCATTATACCAAAGTTTCATTTTTGTTTTTTATTTTTATTTTTATTTTTATTTTTATTTTTGTTTTTTATTTTTATTTTTATTTTTATTTTTATTTTTGTTTTTTATTTTTATTTTTATTTTTATTTTTATTTTTATTTTTATTTTTGTTTTTACTTTATTTTTTATTTAATTTTATTTTTTTCATATTACCATAGCTGTAAAAATTATTAATGTTTAAAATATGTTGCAGTAGTCTAAAAAATTTAGTCTACTTGATTTGACAGCTAAAGATAAGTAAACATTTTTATTTCTATTACTTGGCTACCGTAGATAATGGAAATATTGTATTCGGTTCGAAAATTTGATATCAGTTTTCGCCTGATTTATGCGTTTTAAGGTCTCCTGATTCAAAATAGTAGTTTTTGACAATTGATCAGTGTGTGTGTATGTATGTGTGCGCATGTATGTGTATGTATATGGAGAATATTCTGGCTACCATATCTCCGAAACTAATAAAGATAGAACTATGAAACTCCAGAATTGAGCCAGATCTGTGGTACAAATGAATTTTCCAAATTTTGTTTAAAATTTGAAAACAGAAGTCGAATATTGCGAACCGGAAGTGTGACCGTAAGTTCGTATCTCCAAAACGGCTTTATCGATTTTCTTCAAAGTTGCTATATAATATTAGATGTCCTTTCGAATGGCATAGTTGGTTACTTTAGAAAAATCGATAGGTATCCTGTATAAATAACTCAATTTCAGATGTCGCAAAAGCGTTCCTTTAAAAACGGCTGTATGGATTTTTTCAACCTCACCATATTAACTCTCTTTCAGATATCCTTTTACATTTAATTATTGTTTTCCGGTCAATAATTGAGTAGGCCAATTTTTGGTAAAAGTTGGTATCGCAAAAATGGCTCTAAGATTTTCTTGAAAGTTATTACATAAATTCACTTTAGATAACCTTTCTCATGTATTACTTGGTTATTACAGGAAAATTAACAGTCATCCTTACTACCTAGGTCAGTTTTAAATCATGGAAATTGTTTTTTCAAAAATAACTCTTCCATTCTTTATTTTTTATTTTTAAATCGCTATATAAATCCAATTTTTATGTCTACACACGTGTATCAAATTTCTCTTACCGGGAAAATTTTAGGTGTCTACTTCGCTAGGTCAATTTTATGTCTTCTGATTACTTTATCTCCAAAAAAAGCATATAATGCGTGTAGTAGTGGGTAGTGGAAGTTGTGTAATTGTTTCACACCAGATTTTTTTTTTTTTTTTTCATAAGAAAATTATTAAAATAATAATAAAAAAAAAATATTTGGCTATGTTTTAATGAACATTTCAAAACCAACGTTAAAATATTTTGGAATGTAGCTATGTAAACTTTTTTTAATCCTTTACTTCATGTTTATCCCTTTCTTGTGTAGTAAGCTCATGAATTTGGCATTAGAAATGTATAAAAGTGTTAGCATCAACAATTTAATATTAACTATCAGTACATTTTTCACTGAACTGAAAAATTATATAACCTATAAGTATTAAAATAATTTTATATGCAAAATCACATTGATTATTATGCTAATATTAACAATAATAACTTTAATGTTCATAAGATTTTTTTTTAAACGTTTTGCACTACAAGCGTTTAAATTTATATTTCAATAACTACATAATATTTTGATTTATTTTGTGATTTCGTTCATTTTCTACTGCTGTTCTCATGTAATATACGGAAATAAATGACGTAAATAATATTACAATTATGGATTCTTGAGGTATCAGTACAAACTACTCAAAGTGTAATGATCCGTAGAAGGTTTGTAATGATGGAACAAGTAAAAATATTGATTAGTCCATATTCCTTTCAAATCATTTTACTTACATATTATTATGATTCATTCTAATATTTCTACTATAGTTTTCACATAAAATACAGGAATAAGTGCCGTAAATAATAATATTTTTATGAATGATTAAGTTCTCTGCACCATCTGCACAAGGCGTAATAAAATGATCCGTAGATGGTTCTTAATAATGAAATAAGTAAAAAAAAAAAATGATTGGTTTATTTCCAGTTTTAAGTATATGGTAAAAATGAATTTAATTCGTAAATACCTGATCATGTGAGTTATTTTTTTTTTTAAGATGAGTTGGCTAAATCGTACAAATTTTCAATGTTGAATTTTTATCTGTCATGAATCATTGCAAGATGCATTTGAAATAATTTTTATGATAAGGTATAATTATTCAGATATCTAAATTATTTCTTGTACAAAAATATTTGAGCTGTAAGTGTTAAAAACTATTGTTTTCTGACTAGTAAATGAATGGATTAATCTAAAAAATGTGTAGTTTAATTAGTACCACTTGCTTCCTAAATCATACTAACCTGTAAAATATCGATTAATTATGAATTAGCAAACAGAAAACAGTACGCCACACAATACATTTGTTTATTGAAATAATAAAAAATGCATCGAAATATTTCCTTAATAGTTACAAGTACAGAAATATTATTTTACACATACTAAATGTTATGGGAGCACAAAAATATTTTGATAAAGCCAAGTTTAAAAATGTAGAGAGACAGAGTGTAAATGGCTTAAAATGTTGCTTTCATTGTTAAAAAAATATTAGAAGTGAATGTCCCCACTAAAAATAATCTGAAGATATTCTGCAGGTATTTTTAGAGACAATCTACAGAATATCTTAAGTTATTTGGCCCATTCTTAAGAAAGTTTACAAAATTTCTTTAAAATGTCGTTAAAATGTCTTAGGATATTTTATAGAAAAAGATAAATCATCAAAATATTTTTAAATATTTGAAGAAAATCTTAAGAAAATACTATTCTTTCAAGAATATCTTCGGATTATTTTTAGTGCGGTAGTGGTGATTACAAAAGAAAAATAATTAGCAATTTTACAATCTACCATTTTAAATTAATTTTTTTTAAGTTAAAAAGTCTCGATCGTTAAAAAAATCTTTCCTTCCTAAAAATAAATAAAATAATTTTTTTATAAATATTTTATATTTGTAAAATGAAAAAAAAAAAAAAAAAAATGTAATAAATAATAATAGTAATATTTTCTTATGATAGTATTTCTCAGATATCGCCATCTTCGTATATAATAATATTTGTAAGTACATTCTGTTTATATATTTCATTATAATAATATTCTTCGTATTTCCGACGAATTTTTAACTGTCACACAAAATGTCATGTTAAGCTATATGAAAATAATCCCCAATATTATTTATTTCACAATCCATAAATCTTTTTTTTTTTTTTTTTTTTATGTACAAAAATTTATGACAGCTATAGAATCCCTTTTTCTTTTCCAAATAAATAAATAAATAAATAATAATGTATTTTTTAAAAGTATTTCAAATTTGTAAAGTGCAAAATTTCTCTTAAAAAAATTTTATAATAATAATAATAATAATAATAATAATAATAATAATAATAATAAAACTCTAATAACAATTAAATAAATAAAAAAAAATAATAATAATGATTTATTATAATAGTATTTGTCATATATCGTCGTCGCATATAATAATATTCCTACATATATTTTATTATACAAATTTCGTTGCATATAATAATATTCTTATAATCCACACAAAACTATCACACAAAATCTTACGACAATAAATGTATTTATTATTATTATTATATATATATATATATATATATATATATATATATATTTGATTTACTAGTGTCAATTTCCGGATCTGATCTACGGCTTTCAAAAATTTCCAATTTCCAATTTCCAACTAAAAAATAATAAATAATAATAATAATATAAATTCGTTAAAAAATAAAAAATAAATAAAAATAAAAATAAAGCTTCATTCTAAAAAAAAAAAAAAAAAAAAAAAAATACAATATTGCTTAAAATTCTAAGACATTTATGCACTTTAAAAAGAAAAATATCATTCCTGTTTCCTGATACAAAATGATTTTCATTATTTATTAAAAAGATATGTTTCTGTCAATCTATAATCTTTGAACAAAACCTGTTCAAGAATGTAAAGAATAAAACAAATTATGAAATTAATTTTAAGTATTGTATTAAGAATGTTATCATTAATAAATCTGTGTTATATAAAAACAAAATCATGTTTCATTTAATAAAATAAATGAGAATCTTTAATAATAAAATAAATAAGCATAAAAGATGCACGAAAAACTGAAATGTACTTATGGATTAATTATATTTCCTAAAAAATATAAATAAGAAGCTAAAAAAGCCGTATGAAAATTTATTTCCTAAAATCTAACACTTTATCTCTAATAATTAATTAGAGGAATTTCTGAGAAAAATAATTAATTAAAAAACAAGTAGTTTTTAATAATCTTCCCATATACTTTTTGTTATTGTTTCTTTTTCTCCCTTCTTTTTTTTTTTCTGCTAATAAAGAGAAAAGTTTAATAAAAATAGAAATATTCTAGGAAATACTTATTATGTAACGTAATTAATTAGAATTTGAAAAGACTTAAATATGTTGTATCAATTAGTGCGTTCAATGTTTATATATATATATATATATATATATATAGAGAGAGAGAGAGAGAGAGAGAGAGAGAGAGAGCACGTTATCTACATAATTTTTATACAAAGCAAATAAAAGAGATTTTTTATTTGTGATTAAGATTACTCTCATTCCATTTCATGAATTGTAAAAAAATGCATCAAAGACTTAATATTATTTACTTTTTATAACAAATGCTGATGAAAATTTGCACCCTATTAGGCGTTTATATGCTTTTGTATTTTTATGTTTCATTACCATTTTCATATTTAAAAACTGACATAAACATTAAACAAGTACACACACACACACACACACAAAAAAAAAAAAAAAAAAAAAAAAAGAGAAAGAAAAGTTTTCAAATGTAAAAATAATGTTTAAATATCGTAAAGAATACTGCTACTAACTTTTTTTACAGTATTTTAGACAATTGAATAATTACACGAAAAAAAGAACTTTCTATATACCACGTTGTTAAATTTTCTGTTGAATCATATAAACGTGACATTTCTCTGTATTAATAAATGCATTTTTATTTATTTATTTATTTATTTATTTATTTATTTGATGAATTATGCCATCAACTTGGAAAGGAATTGAACAAATGCGTAATAAAGAGAGCAAATATAAGAAATTTTCAAACAATTATTAATTTAATAGTAGTATTAAAGGAATGAATTGTCATCATGTTCTGAGCTATTCTAAAATTTTAAATGTCTAGCCAGTCAGTATGTTAGTTAAAAGTCGATTGCAAGACTTGTACTGGACAAACAAGGCCTGTTAATAAACGCGGTAAAAAGATAAGTTCAGAGATTCTTTCGAATGTATGTAAATGGCTTCAATTATAACTGTCTCTAAGAAATGCAACGGAGAATGATTAATTTTTTTTTTTTCTCTCTGAATGTTTCTTTACCTACTGAAAATTTTTTGATGATTTAGTTCAATATTTTTTTCTTTTAATCTTCGAATGATTAAACAGAATTCGGGTTATGAAAATTGACGAAAGCCTTTAAAAACACAATTGTTAAAAATTACGTATATTTTTACCATATCAAATAATAATAATAATAAAAAAAAAAAAATCATTGAATAATATGTAAGATTTGCAGCAAAAGGAGAAAAAATAGCTAGGAAACTGATATACGTTCTGAATGCAGTTTTGTATCATTAATAACCGAGTGTCATCATTTAGTAAAACCATATTAATAGGTAAATGTTTGAGAGCTTATTTATTTCATAGCGGAAGAGATAACTTCAGAATTCTTATAATAATACTGTAAAACTGATCTACTAAAATAGTGAAAGAACTGAAATTATTTTTATTAATAATGCTGCCGAAGAATGCATTAAGTTGAAGTTTACAATATAAAAGACCGGCCATGACTACTTTGTAATATCAAATAAAAATGTAATTATTTATTTTTATTTTATTATTTATTATTTATTTATTTATTTTTATGGGGGAGAGATAAATTTAGACGTGGCAATAAAACAGTGTAAGACATAGCTATAAAAATATTAAGATCACATCAATATTTTTTAATTAATATTTCAGCAGAAACTGTCGTTGAAGTGATTTCATGACCCATCAAGTTCATCCAAATGTTAAAACATATGTCAATGAGTTCAAATTATTTATCCTGGTGTTATTAAAACACATGCAATGCATAACATAGCATATAAAAATTCATTTAATTTTTTTAAAAGGAATACACTTTCATGAAATAAATGTGCATATCTAATGACAATATTATTTCCTTAAATAATATCTAATTTTATAACATAGACAGAAATTCAAATCGAAGAATTTGGAAATGTAGATGCAGTATTAAAAAATATATATAAATTATTAATTAAAAGAAAATTCTTTCTTTTTACAATTATTGTGAAAATTTTAAATCGAATATTTCTGTACTGATAAGTATAAATGATTTAAGTCCATATTCTTGATTTTTCAAGAGACGAAAATTAAAGTTAAACTAACTAAAAACTAATCAGCAGAATCGATTAGGAAAAAGGGATTATGCTGGTTTATACGCTTTATACCATTCAGTGACTGTCAATCTTCATTTAATAACGGGAAAATTTTGAATTAAATATTTTATACCAAAGATTAATGCTAAATTTCTGACTTGAATCTTTTTTTACCAATGGATTTTCTCAAAGACTAAATGACATGGATTTAAATCCTTTATACCAATCGACAGAGAATTTTTTTCTGAGTCTGACTATGTACTTAACTCAAAATCGACAATTTTGGACTTAAATCCTTTATACATATCAGTACATATTTATTTGGTTCTATAATAATTTCTGTTTTAATTTATAAACTTAAAAAATTTTACATACACGAGTTTATTTTCCCTCTTGTTTCTTAGAATATTATTTAAAATTTTCTTTTAAATTATGAGTGAGAGCAGAAAAAGTATTTCTATAATAAAATAACTTTAAAATTGGTTTTCAAATTAAGTAAACAAATGTTTTGAATTTGTTTTGATGTACATTTCATTTACATACTAATACGCAAAATCAGATTTGTCGTATGTTTTTAGCTTGATTTTAAAAAGAGCAGCGACTTAACAGTGGTATCGTTCGAATAATTTAAGTAATAAAGGTTGCAGAAAATGAAAAATCATTCTCATATGAGGTCAAGAAGGCAGACACGAATACATTTATTGGGTTGGTTGGGTTTTAAGTCGCACTAGTGCTGCGCATGGGCAATCATTTATTAGAAGAACAGGACTACTGCTTTAAAACAGAATAGACCACTTGAAATGTTTATATGTTTTTTTTTTTTTTTTTGGCAACAAATTAAAGAAATTAAATTAAAATGCATTAAATGTAACTTCTTAAAATCATTTAAAAATTAAAATAAAAATAAAATAAAGAATCATGTACCAACTGGCCAATGAATTAGAAACCTATAAGAGTTTCTACAAATGCCCCTGGCGGCAAATATGTGCAAAACCTGTTACAAAATTTGGGGAATGTTCTGCTTATATGGAAGTGGTCCCCTCTCGTTACTCGAGGATAATCAAAAAGCCATGCAGCACCCGAACATAATGATAGATTAAGTGCATCCCTAAATGTAACATTTTTACTCCGAAGTTAATGGATACTTTGTGCTCGATAATGCAACTATACATCGTGGCAGAATCGCTCGAGATTGCTTCGGTGAACATCAATCTGACTCCTAACAGTTTACCTAGATGACGCAAAGCCGGGATCTTAATCCAATGGAAAATGTTTGGGACATTTTGGAAAGGAGTATCCATCAGCAATCTCTTCTTCCATCCAGTTTACAGGATCTTAAAGTCTGTGCAGCCAATGTATGGTAAACTCTGGACATAAATGCATTTCAGAAGCTTATAAAATCGCTCCCCACACGAAGACTGACTGCTATTCCTGCAAAAGGATGTCCAACAAAATATTAATTTAAAGGTTTCTAATCCATTGGCCAATGTGTGCATTTCTTTCATTTTATTTTGAGCTTTTTGTATATATATATATATTTATATATATATATTTTTTTTTTACAAAAAAAAAAAAAAAAAGTTATTTTTATCCTTGTCGCATCAAGTAAAAATAAATAAATAAATAAATAAAAACTATTTAAAATAAAATTGAGATAACTATATGAAAGAAATTTTATGAAATGAATTTAGTAACAGTTACTAAGGAACGAAACACATTTAACCCATACTTTTGTTTAGATGAATATAGTAAATAAAAGTCCTGCTGTTCTAAATTAAATTTCGTTTTATATAGGAATGCATATATATTACTCAAAAATAAAAAAAACATATGCCTCGGTTTCTTTTACATTTTACATACTTTTTCCTTTTTCATACGAAAACTTTTCTATACAAAGCTCCTATGGAAGAAAATTCTTATACCTGCATATGTAATTTTTTAAGACGGAATATAGTAGAATTTTAGGAAGGATAGAATAATTAATAAAAACATTAGTCACCAGCAATTTTGAATTTGTATATTTATTATATAAATGTTTAATAAATAAATAAATTAATAAATAAAAATAAATGGTCAATTATCGACCTCAGATCGATACCAGTTATTAATGCTTTTAAAACTTTGCACTCTATTAAGCAGTCTCAGAAATGAATTTATAATTTCTTAAAAGTATTTATAACACTACAAATCAGAAGCTATTATTGTTAAAATTACAATTACAATTATAATTATTATTTTAACACTATTTAAAAAAAGAGTAGATATGATTTATAACAGAATTTATTTCTACATCCTGAAAATTAATATGTGTCGAGATGTCACATGTTTAAGAGGAAAGACGAGATTTAAATATAGATTTAGGAATGTGACTATTTTATATAATTGCCTGTTTGTTTGAGTTTATGTGTTATGTAAAATTAGGAACTATTTTACTTAAATACCAATTTCAGGTTTTATTAATATACATATTAATTGATATAATCTATAGAACAGGTATCATGGGTAACTCTCTCATTTGGATCAACGACTTTTTAAGAGGAAGAAAATTCAGAGTCAGTAAATGGTACTTTTCCAAAAAATCCATTGGGCTTGGACAGGAGTCCCCCAGAGATCTGTGTTAAGTCCTCTTCTCTTCCTCCTCTATTTAGATACCGTACACTCCCACATCAGCAAGGAGGCAAGGGTGGCGTGTTATGCGGACGATATTGCAATATGGCATACTCACTCTGACATTCATAGGTCACAAAGGATTCTAAATCGATGCATGCAGGGCATTGGAAAATGGTCAACAGAGCCTAAGATCACTTTAAATCCTGACAAAACAAATTATTGTATTTTTTCAACTGACCTGAAAAACAGAAAATCTTTCCAGCTTACTTTAAATCTTTGCGGCTCTGAAATCAATCGAACTACTCATCCCAAGTACCTTGGTCTAACTGCTGACGATGAGTTGAGATTTTCACAATCCCTTAAACAAATCTCTAATAGAGACTTAAAAAGGCTAAATATCCTTAAAAGACTATGTGGTGCACCTTGAGGATCAAGACCGACAAGTCTTCTTAATACCTATACCTCGCTCGTCAGGCCCATCTTTGAATATGCCGCCCCCATCTGGGCACCTGCCTCATCTGCAAACGTTAATATCGACACTGTCCAGTACAGAGCATCCAAAATCCTTATTGGCGCTGTCTCATCAACTAATAACAATAAAGCAGAAAATGAGTGTGGTCTAACCCCCTTAGAAAATAGACGAAAATTGGCCACCATTAGGTCCACGTTCAAAATCAGAAGCCTAACAGATCTTCATGTTTCTAGAAAAAACTTCAAGGTGTAAAATGGAAAAAATAGACTGAAACGGTCTTCCATCCTAGAATTCAACATTGAAATTAGGAGGAAAATTGACTTACGTCACGCATATATTGATATTGTTAAAGAACCTCTCCTTTCTATCAGCCCCTCCCCACAAGTAGTCGTCAATCTAAACCTATTGCAAACTTGCAATAAAAAAGAGCCTGCCACAATAATCAAGGAGAAGGGCATCCACACCATCAATGAACTCTCGAACTCGGCCCAAAATCTGGTTATTGCGTTTACAGATGGTTTCTCCGACTCTGACCTCGACAAAGGTGGCACTAGCATCTTTTTCACTCATGCAAATGGCGATTCTGAACATTACAGATTACCTATTGGTAAAATTGCCTCAAATTACACCTGCGAGCTTGCAGCCATCAAAAAAGCTTTAGAAATTTACCACTCCAAGGCAATCCAGAATTCTAGTAGACTCTTATTATTTTCAGACTCTAAATCTGCGCTGCAGACCATCCTACGGGGCAACTCTCAACTTACCCAGGATATTATTGTGCTCATGAACAAAACTATTGCAGCCCAGAAGACATGCATACTGCGTTGGATACCAGCACATGTCGATATTTACGGAAATAAGCAGGCTGACAGCCTCGCCAAGGAAGCAAGAAATAGTTCACAAGTTTCCAACAGCTTAGCTCTCTCCAATGCTGCCGCAAAAGCCAGCTGTAGACTTTCCTCCTAGCCAACCAAGAGGTATTCTATTCCTGCCCTAAATTGTAACCGTGCAATTTCATCTACTATTGCCAGACTGAGGACAAACCACTTCAGGGGAATGAAAATTTCCTGTCAGTGTGGTTTATCATATATTGGCCAAACTAAACGTAGTCTTAAATTTCGTCTAGAAGAACATATGAATTACGTCCGCAAACAAGAAACCAATAAATCGGCTATTTCTAAACATTGCGGGGAGGAAAATCATAATTTTAAATTTAATTCAGCTAAAATAATTTGCAGACCTAAATCCATTCATGAACTCGATTTCTTTGAAGCTTTTCATATTTATAAAAATTTTAAAAACCTTGTAAATTGTGATTTCGCTGTTCCCTATTTGTCTGATTGTTGGAAATTTTACATTCAGTCCTCATTTCCTTATTTTTTTCTACTGTTTACACAGCTACACATTCCTTAATTCCTATTGGCCACACTCCCCACCTCTTCCGTAATCCTATTGGTTGAACTAAATCCGGTCCCTCTCCTACATATACGAGCACTTCTCCAGATTCAGAATTCTTTTTGCACTGAAGACGGTACGCTTTAGGCTACCGAAACAGCTGTATGCACCTCAATATTTTTTCTTTGGCGTTTCTGATGTAGTAGTTTATTCCTGTTTTAATATATATATATATATAGTTGAATAGTTAGCACAAATAAACAATATACAAGATTAGGCAAAAATTCTGATGCAATTTATTCTTTAACATAAAAAAAAAAAAATGCCGTACGAAATTGCCGTCTTCATTGATTTTTATCACCGCTGTCTAGAATGTTGAAAAGAAAAAAAAAAAAAAAAAAACGAAAGAAAAGGAAAAGGAAAAAATCCATAGAAAATTGCATAAAATCTAAATAAATAAAGTAAATAATGAAAGAACTGAATTACAAGTGTATTAAAATGACACCTAGAAGCAGTAAGAAAATGCAAATTAAAAAAAACCACAAAAAGAAACCGAAACTTGGAATGTGTAGTTAGGGGTCCTCAGATTTTGAAAAGTGCTTTCTACGTGTCGAACAGTATTAGTTTTGACGATGGCGATGCTGGATGGGATATCATCACAATTTAGATTGAAAAAAAAAAAAGGAGGTGGGAGAAAATCAAACATGCATAGAAAACAGCATTGAAAAAAAAAGAAAAAGAAAGAAAAAAAAAAAAAGAAATCTAAAATAAAATTATAACAAGTGTATGAAATATACAGCTAAAACCAGTAAGGGAATGCATGAAAAATAGACGAAAAAAACATAAACCTAAACGTGGAAAGGTGGTCTAAATTTCCTCTACAACCGCATGATTTTTCGTTTTCGTTTTTATTTCATTTAGCGTTACTATGTTATTTCCAATGTATTATCGCCATTTCAGAAAAGCTATAAAATCTTTCCTATTCCTATTCATTCAGTTTTTTACGTAAGGTTATTGTTTATTTCAAGATCCATTTTCTATAATCCGAAGAAAAATATTTTTGTCTATTGAATTCTTATATATATATACTTAGCCATATTTTCGGATTCAACATATATTAGGATATTTTTTTCCATATATAAATATTTTAACACTTGAAAGAAAGGACAAATTTAAATATGGTCCAATAATTTTAAATATATATATATATATATATATATATATATATATATATTAAATTTCTAAAAAAGATATTTTTTTTTTAGATATTTTAAAATATCAGGTAGTTTTATACGATTAGGAATTACTTAAGAAAACGCAATATTAAATTAAAAAAAATTATCGATATATTTTGTCATTCGAAATAAATATGCTCCGGGACAAAAGGTTGCTCTCTTGTATAATCTTTAGCATATTAGGAAGGATCATTTATAATTACTTCAACCGATAAAATTGTTGTGTTTTTATGCAATTTATAAATATTAATTTTCAAAATTCATATTATTTATCATTTTAAGTGTTTTTACTACAAGTTGTTTTAAGATGATATAGAAACCACAGAATCTCAAAAATGATTTTCTAAATCTAAAAATTTTAAACATGTTTGAGTACAGAATATAATTTCTAATTAAACTATTATCTTAAATTTATCATTTTTTCGCTTTATTTATTTTTTACACGTTTATATATGATTAACCCTTTGCGGCGCAAGACAATTCAGATCATTTAAATTATACTGCCACCGGGATTCATGAACTAAATTAAACTAAAAGAAATTTTAAAATTTAAGGTTAAAAAAACTGGCCTTTTCTGATATGTTATAAACGTAAATTTTTGCTAAAAATTTTCCGGGATGAATTTTTGCAGCTGTATCTTAAATTTTGCGTCCTTGCAGCAAGGTCGCCGCGCGTTAAGGGGTTAAGAGTTAGATAACTACACAATACATCCAACTTTCAATGTATTAATGTTTTCTAGGATGTCTAGATCAAGATTTCCTCATTTTATAAAGATATATCTGTTTGCTACAAAAGTAGTTCTGTTGCCAAAATTTATATCAAAAAAAAAAAAAAAAAAAAAAGAATTTTTAGGAACTGTATTTTTTATTAGGCATTTACATAAATTGGCACTGATTATAATCCAGGAGATGGCGTTTCAATACTACAAATTTCCCAACTTTCGATAAACTGTATCTCGGTTTGCATAGGATATAAATTTCATTGAATGTTTTATAATTACATATATCAGATGATTATTATAAAAATTAAATTGATTCAGTGTGTGTACAAATCGGTTGATGTTTGGTAATCTTATGCTATAATTTCCTTAAATTACGAGAAAGTTACTAACCAACTTCTATGTTACTTTGCGCATCAAACTTGAAAGATTAGATAGTAAATAGAAAATATCTTTTGCAGAATATAGATGCATATCAAACTATAAGTGGTGCTCCCGTATTTTTTATGATGTTCTTAAAATTTACATCTTACAAGGTAACATTCAAAAGGTGTCGTGTTAAAAAAACATTGAATATATATATATATATATATATGATTCTATTCCTCCTAAAACACCAGAAAGTGAAAAAATTATCAGCTGAAGTGAATTACAGCGACCACAAAAAATTATTAAAATTAAGCATATTTGGCGATTTCACATTGTTAGACGATTGGTTTTGAGTACTTGGCGGAGAAACAAAACACGGTTCTGTTCGTACACGGCAGTATCGGTACTAGCAAACTGAACGCCTAAGAGCGCTAAATCGCCAAATATGCTTAATTTTGATCATTTTTGTGGTCGCTGTAATTCATTTCAGCCGATAACTTTTAACTTTCTGGTGCTTTATGAAGAGTAGAATCACATATGTTTTTTTTTTTCAATATTTTTTGAAGACATTTAAATTTTGAATGTTTCCTTGTTAGTATAAGTTTTAGCCAAGCCTATTTTAATGATGACATGAGAGAAATATGCATTAAGTTAAAAGATTATTATACAACAAAAAGGAAATATTTTTATCAAGGAAAATTTATATAGAATTCCTTAAATACTTAAAAAATATGTGTTACTATTATAATAATTATTATTTTATTTTTTTACTTTTTCTTTTTATAACACTTTAGTGTGTATAAAGTTTTTCTATACATAAAGATATCTTACCAATTCTTGCTACGTATATCTATATCGAGAGAGAGGGAGAGAGAAATAAGAATAACTTTATAATAACGAAACCATGTCTTAAAAAATAGGGTGTCCATATTTGTGCAATTTTTCAAAGTATATTTTACTTTAACCTTAAAATATTAAATTTCATAAGTTACTACTGCTGATAATCAGAAACATATAATTCATAAACTGTATTTTTTTTTTCGACTTTGAGATTTTGTTGTTTCTACATGTTTTGAGGTGGCTTGGGTTCATTTTTGCTATTTTTACGGTTTTAAAAATTTTGCCCAAGGAGTTCGATACTAAAGCTGTTCCATACAAAAAAAAAAAAAAAAAAAAAAACTTTTTTGTGATATTTACAAAATAAATAAATAAATAATACTCAATATGTGCTTTTATACGAAATTTTGTTATATAATGCCATTTTAAAGTTAGTTTTTGGGGAAAACTTTTCGGTACTGTCAGATTTGATACTGATTGTATTAGTTTTCTTTTCTTTTTCTTTCTAAGAAAAGAAAGAAACAGAAAGAACGATTTTGATGAAAGTTTGTCAAAAGCAGAATTTAGTTTAGTACGAAAGACTATTATTTTTTTTTCCAAATTATAACATCGCCTTCAAATTATTCATTATATTTCTGATAAATTTCCGATTTCGATAAATGGCCAACTATCGTAAAACTGGTATCGTAAAAATCAGTAAATTGAGACTAATAGTCTTCTGTCCTAAAAAAAAAAAAAAAAAAAAAAAAAAAACACTTAATAAAATCCATATTATAATTTGACAATTAAAATGAGAACATAAAAGAACCACATAAATTACACATAAAGTATTAATAAAAAGAAAATTTTTGAAGAAACTGTAGAAAAGAAGAATATACTACTTAATTAAATAAAAATTTTAAACTAGTGCCAAATATCTCTATGAAATTATTTTTTTACACGGGAAAAAATAAATAAAGTGCTCCAGTTTTCGTAGCGTAGCTTATTTTTTTCTCTCTCTCTAATTTTTATTATCATTCACCCAAAATTAAAGTATTTTATTTTCAGAATAAAATAAATAAATAAATAAATAAACTTGCATTTTATTTGTTTATTTTGGCATCAAATATTTCGTCCTTTTGAATTATTTTAAATTTAAAATAAGGTTATTTATTAGCTTTTGATCCAATTATCTTATTGAACTAAAAAGTACGGCGTTAGCTGTCTTGATTAAAAACTATGTCATTTTTAGTAGCGAAAATTTTGGCCTTTTTATATTCAGTCGCTATTACTGTTTAGTAGTATCTATTGACTAGCAGCTATTTACTAGCTATTACTGTTCTTTAAAAATAGATTTACTATTTAATCGAGTTGGTTCACAATTAGGAATCACAGATCCCATAAACACACTACCAAATTTTGTTAATAAACATACGAGTATATATATATATATATATATATATATATATATATATTTTTTTTTTTTTTCCCATAGAAATAAAGTATTGTGAAAATTACTCGATAAAATAATTTATTGCTAAATGTTTTAAGTAAAAAATATATGTATATATATTAAATGCTTTTAAAAGTACTTTTCTTTTAATAATTACCTCTCATAAAAAAAAAAAAAACTATTGCATTCTTCTTTTGTGTTTTATTCTTATTCATCAGTGGGTTAAATGTATTGATTTCTCTGGCGATCAATCAATCCAGAAAAAGTGGAATTTTGTATTTTCTAATACTGCTGCGATTTGAAAATTCATGCACATTGAAGTATCTATCTGTGCCAATGGATTTTAATTTTTTTCATATTCGTGAATTGTACATACGTGTGTGATAGTTATTGCCAGGATGAACAATTTCGTAGAGTTGAAATTTATACATAGCGAATTAGTGGTATCAGGTGAATTTCTCCATTTGAGCGAAGCGTACATGCGTGCAAAACAGTGATTTTTGCGCAATCGAATTTTGTATATAAGGACGATGATATCGTTTTTCAGTTTCTCTGTACTTGAAACGTATTTACATGCATAACAGTAATTTTTGCAAAGTTTGTATATTCATATCGTGCGATCATGTACAATGCCCGCCGCTTAATAAAATCACATTCGTTCTCAGCTAAAGGGATTCAATTAAGGGGCTTATTTGTATATCCGGCGAACGTTCCATCACATAAAAAAAATGGATTATTTACCTAAATTTGGGAGAAAATTTTAGAGCAAAACGATCGATGCAATCAATAAATAATATTAATTAATTTTTGATTGATAAAAAAATAATTGTTCCTTAAAAATAAGTAAATTAAACACACATTCCATAAAAAATTTATAAACACATACTGCATAAAAAATTAGTGAGTATTTCTACATTAATTAAACTTGGGCATTTTGCAAAACCGATTAATAGTTCTTTGTTATGATGGACACGGAGAAATTGATAGTTCAATATTTCTACCAAAAATGAAATACTTGCCGTACGTTTGCAATTTCCATCACGATTCTCTAGTGTCCTTCGAGTATATGAAATGCTTTATGTGCATCAATTGTTGACGATGAACAACCCAGCTTCTAGTCTAAATCAGAGTTTTCATTTTTAAGCGAAGTCTCCCTTGAAATATGTAATACTTCAACTGATTGAAGCAGCTTGAACTATTCTTATATTTTCAATGCCAGATAGTTTTAGCCAAAGTTTTTACCAATCTCGACCTTTTGAAACAAACCTTCATTAGACTGATTTTAACATCCAAAGACTTTTTCTTAAGAACCTTCTTTTGACTTAAATACACCCACTAAGAATTTTTCTTGGGATAATGTTTATCGCCACGCTGACAAATGTTTTTTGTGATATATTGCTCGCAGGAGACATTACAAATGGATTTTGCTATAATATTTATAGAAGACACAGATAAATCACCTGCACTAATAGCCGTTATAGATTTTATGTCTGATTACTTCCTTCAATGATATTTTTAAATTCTAATCCTTAAACAAGTGGCTGATTGACAACGGCTTTTTAAGTGGAATAAAGGTTAGTTGTATGTGTTGCGACGTTAAATACGTTGGATTTATAGCCGTACAGCGATTGCAAATGCCATCCATGAGTATGAGTTCTTATTATTGCATTAATCCACAGAGGAATTATGGATTCTTCTATGGTAGCGAGCTTTCTTGCTCCTTGCAATAACTAAAGTAAGTTTTTTGACAGTTTCTATCCTACTTCACATCATAAAGTGAGTTGCTTAATTTTCTTATATGATTAATAGTTTTCGGCCTTGAACGTATGAGTGTGCTCTGGAAAAGCCCGATAAACAGGGTAGTTTCATAAATGTTGATAATATGAGCCTTTCACCTGGATAGTCTTTCACCGAAAAGTGTGTTTTCCAATAACCATTGGGGAAATCATCCTGAGTTTTGCTTTCTTCCCTGAAGTTTGTGGTGAAAGTTTTTTTACGTTCTTCCATCTTATCAAACATTTATCCGTAAGAGTAAAATTTACAGATTTTATCATTCGTGTGACGTTTTTAATTTTTTTTCAACAAAATTGTACGAGTGAGTGGAATTTTCTTCAACCTGACATTGTTGAACCAATTTACTGCCTCATCTTCCGTTTTTCCTATGTGATTCCAGTTGTGCTACAAATTTGGGCAAAAAACAGTATTTCCATGTTCAAGCAAATTGCATAAAGCAAAATTTAGAATCCCAAGTTCTGCTACGCCTTCCTTTGGCTTCATTTGAGGTAAATTATCATTACTTTGCCAAAATTTCATGTTTTTTTTAATTATTTTTTTTTTAATTAATATTTAAAATCTTTCCGTTTAAATGTTTTGCTTCTTGGGTATTTCAGATAATTAAAAAAAAAATCGCCGGCGAATCAAAACAAATTTTTAACTTATTACCGTACTAAGAATACAAGCTACTAACACAAGTGATGGACGCGTTTACTTTATTAATATGCTGCAGCTGTAAAATTTTTGACAAAAATAAATAGCGGGAGGATTACTGTGTTTTATTTATTTTTATTTTTTTCATTTTAAAATTAAAATTTCATAGTGTGAATAAAAATATTTTTATCGAGCATATATGTGCATATTTGCTACTGAAGAGATGTTTTTGAGTTTATTAACCGGCGATTCTGATTTTAATAAGCGGTGGTTTTAAACGCAGTTTGTCTCGATTAGATTCCTTTCCTAGCAATTTGATAAGATTAAATGGGAGATTTTATTAACCAGTGGATTTATTAAGCGGCGGCTACTGCATTTAAAAAATAATTTTTTAAATTGTTATACGATATAATTTTTTAAACTATTCCTTTTTAAACTGTGCGTTGATATATTTTTCTTCTTGAATAATTCATTAATTCACTATATTTTTCTAAAAGAATTGTAAACCCCGAGGTTAGGGGAAATCATGCAAATATGCAATATATTATAAACATGCCAAGCACTACTATAAGCTGCATTTTAGCTATAAGCTGCATCTAGTCCCTGAATATTTCATAGAAAACCAACAACTTCACTATTCCGTCTACTTTGCAAAATTATAAATTTAAATTCTAAAAAATAAAGTAGTTCAGCAAAATATTAAATCTTATTAAAGAATCGTTAGTACCGTAAATTTATTCGATGTTCTTTGAAGTTCTTCGAAATTCTCGTAAAAGATTATATAAAAAAGACATTATCTTGGAATATAGTGAAAATTGTGAGGATTAATATTATATCGATATATATATACATATATATATATATATATACATTCTTTTTTTTCTTTTTATATGGAATCGATAATTTCTTGTTTTAGTGTTTTTAATATAATATTTAAAAGTACGTTTGTAGAAACGTTAACACTTTTATTTTAATGTTTTATCTTTATTTATTTAAAAAATATACTACGCGACACTGAAAATGCAGCACCAGGAAGGAGTGGCCAGAAATTTATGCAAATTTCAGGGTAGACGCACCTCACTGATGTATGCGAATGATGTGAAATGCGCAGCTCTCTAGCGCATGTTGAATAAGATATAAAGGGAGGAACCTGTAGAACGTCCAGTTTTTGTGCTGTTAGTCCTGCTATTATCATTGTAGAAATTTTGTTCTTATTTCAAAGGACGTGTGTAATAACAGAGAATGCCAAGCCGTCATCAACGGAAACAGTTCCAGCAGACAGACGATTTTACGAGAGGTATGGTGATCGAACTCAGAAGGGCAGGTTGGTCCTTACGGCAAATCTCAGCTGACACACACCTGGGCGCATCCGCAGTGCACAAGCTGTGGCGATGATGGATGGAGCAAGGAAATGTGGCAAGTTTGAGAGATGCCAGTGCAGCCAAAGTAACATCAGCACGAGTGGATCGACGCATTGCCGGCATGCGGTGGCGGGCTCGCAATGCACTTCTACCTCCATTCTGCAGCATGTTCAAGACACCTCGGATTTTCCCATATCGAGCAGAGCCATTTCTCATCGATTGCTTTCTAGTGGCCTGTACTCATTGCATCTATTAAGAAAACTTCTATTGGCCCCACAACATAGACATCAAAGTCTGCAATGGTGCCGGTCTAGAGCGATGTGAACGACTAAATGGCACAAGGTCGTTTTCTCAGATGAGTCACGCTTTTGTTTCTCCAATGATAGTCGTCGCGTACGAGTGTGGCGTCGACGTGGAGACAGGTCCATTCCGGCAGCAATTGTGGAACGCCCCACCGTGCGATAACGCGACATCTTGGGTTGGGGTGCAATTGTGTAGGATTTCAGGTCACCTCTTGTTCGTATTCAGGGCACTATGGCGGCCTATCGATACATGGATGATGTGCTGCGGTTGGTAACACTATCTTACCTTCAGAGGGGTCATATGCTCTTTCTCAGTAGCTTAACGCCCGACCGCACACTGCTCGCATCAGCCAACGTGCTCTGCAAGGTGTTCATATGCTTCCCTGGCCACTGTTCTCTCCTGATCTATCACCAATCGAACACATTTTGGATGTGATTGGACGCTATTTCCAGACTCTGCCACTGCCGCATTCAGAAGACGAACGCATATGGCTGGCAGGGAATGTAGAGCCATTTCTTTGTACACCATCCGTACTCTCATTGACTCTGTACGAGTTATGTTCCTTCGTGTATCACCGTCTACGTTGGTACTACAACCTACTGAGCCGACGCTGTTCTCACTCTGTATTATGAGTATCATTTCAAAATAACTTATTGAATTTTGAATTAATTGAATTTCGAATCACTTATTGTTCGTTGCTGCCTCTCTTTGTTTGCCGAGTTTCATCATTTCTTGGCCATTTCTTCTTGTTGTTGCATTTTCAATGTCACGTAGTGTATTTTACTTGAAATTTAAAAGAATATTGTTTGAAGTAAATTTATTTAAACATCGTATCAACTTCAGAATTCATAATTCTAATATTTTTATTAAAAATATGTATTACTTTTTTCTTATATTTTTAAGTACAGTAGGCAAAAAAATTATTCGGGCGCTAGCAATATTCCTATATAAAAAAAAGTTCTCTTAATACTGGTTTGTTAAGTAGATCCTTGTCGAATCATGTTTTTAGTCAGTCTAAGAACGTGATTCGGCGAGGATTAAAAAAAAAAAAAGTAAATAAAAATAAAAATAAAAATAAAAATAAAAATAAAAACTTCTGCATTGCAAATTTTCATTTGTAAACTGTATCTGAGTTTACACCAATTGTATCTAAAAATAATGAGTTTTTCTATTATTTCGTTAAAATATTCCATCATTAATGACAAATAAAAATGATTCATAAATGTATCTCTTCTGTTCAATATATGGTCATGTGACAAGAGACATCATGTTCAGAATATTAAGCAGTTTATTATTTAGGTGAACCTTAAATGATATAGTGAATTTGGCACATATATATATTTTTTTCTTTTTTTTTAGAAGACTTACTGTGAATGTTTAAATGGAAGTAGCATAAGAAAAATATGTATTCCAAATAAAAGGTAAATTTTTGAAAAATAAATATTAAAAACCTAAAATTATTTTCCGGTATTTTTTATAATGTTAAATCATAAAAACAAATTTAATGGAATCTTACATTCTAAAATTTCTTGTGTGTATATGTTATTAATATTGATAGTTATATATCACTGTATTGTTTATGTGAGGAATGTTTGATTTATCCGAGTATTTATTTCATGTATGATTTTATATATTTATATATTTTGTAGCAAATAAAAACATGGTTTTAATAACAGATAAGTAATTCATTAAAATAATCAACATCTTTTAAATTATTTTTTAATAAAAGTGCATTTTATTTCTGTCTTAATGTCCACTAGTACAGATTTTTGGTGCTCTAAATCTCGAAATCAAAATGGTAATATTATCTTAAGACATGTCATCTCCGCACTGCAAATAAAGGGGTCTTAAAGTAAGACATAAAAACAACTGAAATGGTATTTAAGACACATAAATGTCTTAAAATATAGATTAGACATTATAGATATTTTAATTTAACACAGAAATATGTCTGAAATACCAATTTAGACACAAAAATGTCTGAAACACGTAAATACGCGAATTTTCAGACAGAAAAACGCGTTTGAATTTAAAGACACTTTAGAAATTCAGACACTTGCATTACTTAGAAAATTTTTCATATGGAATCTAAGAAAATATGCTTATCCTACTTCTTTCCACATCCAATAAATATATTATTATTTTATATAATAAGCACTTAAGCTACTTAAACTATGGTAGATTTATAAAATTAAATTTTTATGGAATAATACTCTAGAGATGTGAATGATATTTGCATGCTATTATCTTTAACATAATTCATAATCAACATACAACATAATTACAGAAGCTTATTTCGTTAAAAAAAAAAAATAATAATAATAATAATAAATTGTCTTTAAAGCTTTCTTATATTAAAAGAAAAAGTGGGAAGACGGATGTAGCAAGTATGAGAAAGCGAATTTATAAGTGAACAATCATGAATAATTTGTGCATAATTTTTTCTTTCTTCTTATTATTATTCATTAAAAAACTCTTTTCTTTCACATATTTACCTGCATCTAAATGTAAAACAATAAACTTTCTTGTATTCATGATTATAGTTTGTTTTTATTTAAATATCACTTTAAGGAAAGAAATCGTTATCATGGAGGGCTGCACCTTCACATACTTGTTACGCATTATGAAAAAATTTTGTACCTCTAGATACGAAATTTAAGATAATAAATAATTATTAACTTTAAGATCAATACTATCAATAGTTTTATAGAAAAAAATCAGAACTAAAACATAACACTGCGATTTGTTTCGCGAATACTGAAGTATATTTTATCATGAAAATTCACTATACTATAAACGACGGTGGCGTGATTGGTAAATGCGTAAGTCCGACCGTGCTTTCCTCGAGGTTTCGGTTTCCACCGACAGTGTAGGTTCGAATCCCAACGCCGGTAATAATACTTTTTTTTTTTTTTAATAAATTAAGTATTTCATTAATGCTCTAACCAATTATAAAATCTATTTTTAACAGAAAAACATAATCGCGCACTATATTTAATTATTTATTTATTTATTAAAAAGCCTTAAAAACGGTGCAGTGTTTTTAAGCCTAACATGGCGGTGTTTTTAAGCCTAAAACATGGCGGCGTTTTAAGACATTGCAATGTCTTAATTTCAGATGCAAATAGGTGTCTTAAAAAGTAAGACTTTTTTTTTTTCACTTAAAAAATGACCATCCATTTAAGACACTTTTGTAACTGAATTTAAGACATTTACGTTTACAGTGCGGATTCTGGTATTACAATATAAATAGACTAATTTAGATCATGTCGATTCAAAACCAAAAAATCCAAATAAATTATGTAATCTCGGACTATCGTGGCAGAATATAATTACGAACTTTGGTCACGTCTATTTGAAATCCAGAGGTTCACATAAATTTTGTTATTTCAAAATTTTCATATTACATTATGAATCTATCTTAAGTCACGTCCATTCCAAATACAGAAATTGAAATTATATATATATATATATACAGGGTGGCTATTAAGTATCCGGAAAAAGTATTTGATAATAAACAATTCGTTAAATGGCAAACAAACTTAAGGCTTCTATTTTTGCAACAAATAATGTCTAACAATTATTTTTTACTAGGAGTTTTCGAAATGACGGACATCGGCTTTGACGCTAGCTGCAACCTTCTTCGGAAGTGAGGTGACGGTGCTGCGCAAGTAGTTTGGATCTAAATCCTCCCACATTTTGTTCAGGGCTTTCTTGAGCCTATCAAATGTATGATATTCTGTGTTCGCAATTGTTCTTCTAAGAACCCACATGCTGAAAAATTCATTGGATACAAATCAGAGATGTTAGAAGAACACAGAATTTTGGTCAGATACCTTTTCACTTTGACATCGATGAAAGCAACCGTTGATTTGACTCGATGGGCCAGAGTACAAAATTGGGGAAATATCTTAGCCGGGTGATCTTGCTTTCTCAAAAATAACTTTTTGAGAAACTTTTCCATTATTTTTTGCGTTTTCTTTGAAAAAAATAAAATAAATAAATAAAGAAGTTGCCATTGTTGTTAATCTCAGCTGAAGCATTTTAGAAACAAATACTATGTGCATCTTTTCGTATTCTGGTGTTCTTGAGAGCTAGATCCAAAAGTTTGCGATGGCTTTGAGATATTTTAGAGACTTAAACAGTAAAAACTTTCTCATCGGACCACAAAATATCATAAATGCGCCGCACTTTGAAAAGAATCACGAAACTCTTTCATTTATCTAATAGATTTTGCTTTCCCTGATCGCTCAAAAACTGCCTGTTGAGTAAATGCAAAATATTTTAATAAATAATATTTAAACATTAAAGCATTACAGAAACAAAACAAGTCCTTCCGGCTTATTCGGAAGGGTAGGTTGATTTCTTTTTCCTTATCAAGTAGCCATCATTTTGTTTCAAAATGGCGGCTACAAATTATTAATGCACTTGGTAGAAATATTGATGTAGGCTATCCACATATGGATTTTTAAGCAAATCGGTTCATAAATACCTCATTATGTGAATTTAAAATTTTCAAGTGGCCGGCGCTTGGAAACAAAATGTTGAGTTAAGTTGACAAATATATGAAATGTATTTGTTAGATAAGTCTACTGTGCACATATAGTTCGAATTAATTCAAAATCTCAAAAGTCATCGTGTTGAAAAATTAAGTGGCTGGCACTTCAATCAAAATGGCAGAGAAAGTTCCTCATCTAAAATATCGTTTCAAAATTGAAAAAATATATATTTTTTTTTATAGAAATTCTTTCAAAGAGGCTTAGTAAGTTGATAAACTGTTAGTTTTCTGCATTTCTAGCTTGTTTTAGCATTAAAATAGCCTAATTTTTCATTAAAAACGCATTAAAAAGATCCAGCAATGCAGGTAATGGGTATGGCGTCAAATTTGGCGACTTTTCCCCTATGGCGAATTTTTTGGCGACTTTTGGCGAGAAAATACTTACTATCGATATACCAAAGATGGATACAATAACGTGATTGGTTCACGAGTTACGTGAATTTTCTAGATTTTTGTTGTTTGAATGATAAATCCATTTTTCAACTTTGATTTGAATTAAGTATTTCTAAATTTACCGTGATAACAAATTTTCCAGTGGCCGCCAGTTGGAAACAATACAGTGGAACAAGTTGCCCAGCAAACATATCCAAGATATTTGAAGCATAGGTTCACTGTCCAACTGTGGTTTAAATCAGTGCCGTGTTTCAAAAGTTAATTTTATTGCAAATTTTCAAGTGGCAGTCTAAGTGGTTGCAACTTGGAAACAAAATGGCAAAACAACTTGCCCAGCGAAATCATCCGGTATACTTGTATAAATTCCTTGTCCAGTTCTAGTTCAAATTAAATCAGTATTTCAAAAATTATCGTCATAAGAAATTTTCAGGTGGCACCACTTGGAAAAAAAAGCGGAGGGAGATGACCAGCGAACTTATCTGAGATAATTGAAGGATAAATCCACTACCCAAATTTGATGCAAACTGATTCTGTATTACTAAAGTTACCATATTGACAAATTTTCAAGTGGCAGCCACTTGGACATAAAATTGCGGATCAAGTCACCAAGTGAACTTATCCTAGATATTTGAACCATAAGTTCACTATCCAACTTTTGTTTGAATCAGTTTAGTATTTTAAAAGTTATCGTGATGGCATATTTTCAAGTGGCAGTGTGATTTCAAGTGGCTGGTACTTAGATACAAGATGTCGGGACAACATAACCAGTGAAAACATTCAAAATAATTATATGATAATATCACTGTCCAAATTTGGTTCGATTTGGAGTATTATTTCAGAAGTTATCGTGATTTTAAATTTTCAAGTGGGAGCCCGATTTCAAGTGGTCCCGCTTAACATAAGATATCTGCCACTTTATTAAAAATGGCGGATATACACTGATGGAAAAAAAAATCCCAACACCAGGAAGGAGCTGTGCTAGATAAACGAAATTTGGTAGGCGTGTTTATACATCTGAAAGATGACGTCGATTCAAATTTCGAGCTACGCGCATAAGTGTGGCGCTAGTAGCGACACTATGAACATGCAAATGAGGTTTGCTTTAAATAAGCGCTGTAAGGTTCGTGATCGTTATTTACAGTTGAGATTTGACGTAGTGGGTTAATGTTAGTCAAGGATGCCTCTAAGAAGATGAAGAAGCCATTATCAACAGCTCACTGAGTTTGAACGACGTCGTGTAGTAGGGCTACGAGAAGGTGGCTTTCTTTCCGCGATATTGCAGAAAGACTTGGCAGGAATGTATCCACTGTGCATGAGTGTTGGCAGCAGTGGTCAAGGGAAGGTACTGCCTCAAAAAGTCCGGGTTCCGGGCGGCCACGTGGCACTACTGAGAGGGAAGACCGCCGTGTTTGGCGTATGGCTGTGGCTAATCGTACTGCGTCTGCAGCTGAAATTCGAGCTGCCGTTGGTACCACAGTGACACAACGAACTGTTACAAATCGGTTACTTCAAGGACAGCTCAGAGGCAGATGCCCTGTAGCGTGCATTCCACTGACTCCAAACCACTGCCGTTTGCGACGTGAGTGGTGTCAAGCTAAAACTCATTGGAGGACGGAGTGGAGATCTGTTGTGTTTTCTGATGAAAGCCGGTTCTGCCTTGGTCGCAGTGATAGCCGTGTGTTGGTTAGAAGGAAGCCAGGTGAACGCCTGCTAGCGACCTGTCTGAGGCCTAGACACACAGGGCCTATTCCTGGAGTTATGGTTTTGGGAGCAATTTCGTATGACAGCAGGAGCACTCTCGTGGTTATCCCACGCATCCTGACTGCAAATTTGTACGTCAGTCTAGTGATACAACCTGTTGTGCTGCCATTCATGAACAGCATACAAGGGGGTGTTTTCCAACAGGATAACGCTCGCCCTCATACCGCTGTTGTAACCCAACATGCTCTACAGAGTGTCGACATGTTGCCTTGGCCTGCTAGATCACCAGATCTTTCTCCAATCGAGCACGTATGGGACATCATTGGACGACAACTCCAGCGTCATCCACAACCAGCATTAACCGTCCCTGCATTGACCGCCCAAGTGCAACAGGCATGGAACTCCATCCCACAAACTGATATCCGACACCTGTACGACACAATGCATGCACGTTTGCATGCTTGCATTCAAAATTCTGGCGGTTACACCGGTTACTAATGTACCAACCTTTCACATTTGAAATGGCTGTTCTCGCCAATGGCTCTACCTGTGATCTTGAAACTTTAATTAATTAAATATGTTACCCAGACAAAAGTATTGCTGAAATTTCATTACTGTACAATAATTTTTTCTTGGTGTTGGGATTTTTTTTCCATCAGTGTAGTTCACTAATAAACTTCATTGAGATCCTTATCTGGTCTGTATTTACATCAAAATTCAAACAATTTCGGAATACGCTTTTTACAATTTAAATTTGAAATTTTCAAGTAGTCTCCACTTGAAAACAAAATGGCGAAGAAACTTGGTTAACAAACTCATCTAAGATATTTATAAGAAAAGTTAAGAAACTGTTCAAATTTGGTTCGATTTGGAGTATTATTTCGGAAGTTATCATGGTTTTAAATTTTCAAGTGGTAGCCTGATTACAAGTGGTCCCGTTTAACTTAAGATATCCGCCACTTTATTAAAAATGGAGGATAAAGTTCATTAATAAAGTTATTTGAGACACTTGTATAATCTATGTATGTATCAAAATTTAAAAAAAATTCGGAATACGCTTTTTACAATTTGAATTTGAAATTTTCAAGTGGTCTCCACTTGAAAACAAAATGGCGGAGCAACTTGGTTAACAAATTCATCTAAGTTATCTATAAGATAAGTTAAGACACTATCCAAATTTGGTTTGATTTGGAGAATTATATCAGAAGTTATTGTGATTTTAAATTTTCAGGTGGTAGAGTGATTTCAAGTGGCCCCGCTTAACTTAAGATATCTACCACTTTATTAAAAATGACGGATAAATTTCATTAATAAACTTCATTGAGACCCTTATGTGGTCTATATTTACATCAAATTTCAAACAAATTTGGAATATGCTTTTTAAAATTTGAATTTGAAATTTTCAAGTGGTCTCCACTTGAAAATAAAATGGCAGAGCAACTTGCTTAATAAACTCATCTAAGATATTTATAAGATAAGTTAAGACACTGTCTAAATTTGGTTCGATTTGGAGTATTATTTCGGAAGTTATAGTGATTTTAAATTTTCCAGTGGTAGCCTGATTTCAAGTGGTCCCACTTAACTTAAAATATCTGCCACTTTTTTAAAAATGGCGGATAAACTTCATTAATAAACATCATTGAGACCCTTATGTGGCCTGTATTTACAACAAAATTCAGGCAAATCTTGCTTTAAATATGCTTTTTACAATGTCGGTTTGAAATTTTCAAGTGGCTGCCACTTGAAAACAAAAAAGTCGGAGCAACTTGGTTAACGAACTCATCCAAGATATTTATATGATCAGTTCACTGTCAGAATTTGGTTCCATTTCGAGTATTATTTCGGGAGTTATCGTGATGACAAAATTTTCATTATATATATATATATATATAGATAGATAGATAGATAGATAGATAGATAGATAGATAAACGAAGTGATTGCAATAGGTCGATTTCTAAAGAAATCAGCCTAAAAGTGGTTACAATGAAGTAGGTAGTCCATAAAAGCTCCTCAAATTTTTTTCCGGCTACGTAATAGCCACCCTGTATATATATAAATTTAATTTAATTAAAGATGATTTATAAGATATGGCAGTGGAATGTTATAACAAAAATTAAACAATGCTAATAAGCAAGATAAAAAATTTTAATTTAAGCCAAATTTTTTAAGTAAAAAACATTATATAATTTTGTGATTTCCCCACCTCCTGATGAAGTTAATGCTACATTTGTTGAATTTTTTGTTTAAATTTTTCTGCTTAAATTATCATTTTTTTATTTTGTTAATTAACACTATTTAATTCCTGTTAATACATTCTGCTCTCATTTCTCATAATATAGCTTTAATTAAGTTAAATTTACCTTTTTGTATTTAAATTTAAAGTTGATTTTAGCACCTATTTTATACAAACTGAATTTTACTATAATTTACTGTTTAACCTAATACATATGTCTATATATATACAGTCAGAAACAAAAGTGTCCGAACACTAGCAAAAAAAAAAAAGTACACATCATACGGTTTTGTTAAATAAATCTTTGTCGAATCCTGTTCTTAGTCAGTCTAAGAACATGATTCGATAAGGATATTTTTAACAAAACCGTATGAAGTGTACTTTTTTTACATAGGAATTTTTGCTAGTGTTCGGACACTTTTGTTACCGACTGTATATATATATCTTATGTCATATCAGCAAGGTTGCCAGAAGAAAATTATGTTTTCAATTTTGTACACCTTTATAGTTATAATAATGCATTAATTTTATATAAAAACAAAAAGTATGTATTTAAACCAATAGATGTTATTTAAAAAAATGAGACATGTTACAAAAATAAATTGTAGTATTAACCTGGAAATCTTGCATGTCAACTCATATTTCTTATTGCTATAAAGTACGTGCTTAAAGAAGTATTTGCTGATTTTTTGTAAGGAATTTTGACTTTAAAATGATTATCGGTTCTTCACCGTTTTAAGTTCTGACACATTATTAAAAATCCCATAGTTACAAAAAAAAAATAATATTTAATTTTAAGTACTATGAATTAAACATTCATAGATAAAAGTTACATTAATTAATAATGCAGAGTGCTTTCAAGGAATTTTTCGATCAATTATAATATTCATAAAAACAAAAAGAAAAAAATCTATACGTGACGACCGGATGATTGATTATTTGATCAATATCCAAAGAAGTATGTCTTGAATTGTCTAATATTAGATCTTAACAATAAGCATCTGTATTGGTCTTTTTCTTAGTGTTCAAACTGTACAAATTAAAGTGTGTAATTCAATAGTTCCCCAATTCGATTATAAATACTGCTGGACGCTAACATAAGCAAGCATACTTCATCATAGTCACTTTCTCGTACCGATAGATGATGCGGAGAAAGTATTGTTTTAGGACAAAATTCTCGAATTGTGCTTTTGTTATATTGTTGCGTTTTGAGGTTACCTGAATCCAAATATAATGTTTTTAGCGGTTGATCTCTGTGTGTGTCGGAGTGTGTGCCAATTATCAGCATACAGACGGCTGCAAAAGTATCCGAGCACTAGCAATAATCCCTGTCTTAAAAAAGTATACTTAATAATGCTTTGTTAAATAAATCCTTTTCTAACCATGTTCTTAGACTGACTAAGAACAGGATTTGACAAGGATTGATTTAACAAAACGGTATTAAGATTACTTATTTTACATAGGAATTATTGCTAACGCTCGAATAATTTTAGTGCCGATTTTAGACGTCGCAATCTGTAGGATGTGTTAAGTTTATAGTTTATATATATATATATATATATATATATATATAAGACTAAATTTAAGTGCACAATGCCGTGTGCATGCAGTTTGTTGATAATGTATAGGGATACCGAAATTTAAGCTAATTGTTCTTTTCTATTGAATGAAATTAATGGATGTGCTTTGCTATATTTTTTTATGTTCACGAACGAGGAAGAAAAATCAATTTTTCATACCCATACTGTAAACAAAGTATTTATTGAAGTTCTCTTTTAAATTCTGACATTTTTTATATTATCACGTTTAAAGTGCGTTGAATAGGAAAGTCAAAATTTTAGTGGTTAGTCTGTATGTATATCTGTTTTTAGCACAACTTGAAAACAAATGTCTGCAGGGAATTCAAATTTGGTGTTTTGAAGTTCGTATTAAGTTGCTACAGTCGGTAACAAATGTATCGAACACCAGCAAAAATTCCTATTAAAAAAAAAAAAAAGAGTTAATACTGTTTTGTTAAAAAAATCACTTTCGAATCATGTTCTTGGGCTAACTAAGACACATGATTCAACAAGGATTTATTTAACAAAACAATATTAACTCTACGTTTTTTACATAGGAATTTTTCCTAGTGTTCGGATACTTTTGTTACCGACTGTACTTGAAACATATTATTGGGTTTTGCAAATTTGAAGTCAAATTAATAATATTCTTGATTATTTTTTTTTTATGTAGGCGCTATAACTGAACAGGGGGTTGAAGGGGCGGCAGCCCCCTTAATGCAGAATTATATGTCAAATAAATCTGTCAATAAACCTCTTTTAGATTAGTCTTAAAATAAATGAATTTTATTCTCTTGTCTTAATGTTCTTATGTCTTAATCTGTAGTCTATTTTTATACATTTGAAATGGAGTTTAAGAGAAAGTCGTACGAGGAACACACCAGCTTATATAATTTTTGATTCAACACATGACAGCACACGCCCACGAATTTCGACTTCTTTTTTTTTTTTTTTTTTAAATAGAGTAATTGTTTTAGAAGGGGTATGTCGAATCATTTTTCAATAGATAATATAATAAACATGAAAATATAAGCAGATAATGTAATTCTTTTTTTAAATAAAATTGCTTATTTGAAAAAAATAACATCATTGTTTTAAACATAAGCCATTTCGGTTTGGAGCTATTCAAAATACTTGTTTTTGAAAATAAGCGAATTCAATCATAAAATAACCTATACAATGGACTTATTATTCTATCCTCTGCATGCATAAGAAGAAAGTATAAGATTCAGAAAATTTTATATTTTCAGTTTTTGGTGAAGTAACACGTTTTGAGATTTCCTGAACTCAATTCGACCATTTTCAGAAAATATCTGTCTTTATGAGTTCGAACAATGTACTTTATGAAGCAATGGATTTAATTTGACCGAGCTTGAAATTTGGTTGTACCTAGGTTTGAATTGGTGCCGATTAGCTTTTGGGCTATGTCACCGAACCTTCCGTGTTACGATTTCCTCTCATTTCAGGAAAGGATCAGCATCAACAGTGCACCAAACTTAGAGAAATACACTGATGGGAAAAAAAAAAAATCACAACACCAGGAAGGAGCTGTGCTAGATAAACGAAATTTGGTAGGCGTGTTTATACATCTGAAAGATGACGTCGATTCAAATTTCGAGCTACGCGCATAAGTGTGGCGCTATTAGCGACACTATGAACATGCAAATGAGGTTTGCTTTAAATAAGCGCTGTAACGTTCGTGATCGTTATTTACAGTTGAGATTTGACGTAGTGGGTTAATGTTAGTCAAGGATGCCTCTAAGAAGACGAAGAAGCCATTATCAACAGCTCACTGAGTTTGAACGAGGTCGTGTATAGGGCTACGAGAAGGTGGGTTTTCTTTCCGCGATATTGCAGAAAGACTTGACAGGAATGTATCCACTGTGCCTGAGTGTTGGCAGCAGTGGTCAAGGGAAGGTACTGCCTCAAGAAGACCGGGTTCCGGGCGGCCACGTGGCACTATTGAGAGAGGGAAGACCGTCGTGTTCGGCGTATGGCTGTGGCTAATCGTACTGCGTCTGCAGCTGAAATTCGAGCTGCCGTTGGCACCACAGTGACACAACGAACTGTTACAAATCGGTTACTTCAAGGACAGCTCCGAGCCAGACGCCCTGTAGCGTGCTTTCCACTGACTCCAAACCACTGCCGTTTGTGACGTGAGTGGTGTCAAGCTAGAGCTCATTGGAGGACGGAGTGGAGACCTGTTGTGTTTTCTGATGAAAGCCAATTCTGCCTTGGTCGCAGTGATAGCCGTGTGTTGGTTAGAAGGAGGCCAGGTGAACGCCTGCTAGCGACCTGTCTGCGGCCTAGACAGACAGGGCCTACTCCTGGAGTTATGGTTTGGGGATCAATTTCGTATGACAGCAGGAGCACTCTCGTGGTTATCCCACTCACCCTGACTGCAAATTTGTACGTCAGTCTAGTGATACAACCTGTTGTGCTGCCATTAATGAACAGCATTCAAGGGGGTGTTTTCCAACAGGATAACGCTCGCCCTCATACCGCTGTTGTAACCCAACATGCTCTACAGAGTGTCGACATGTTGCCTTGGCCTGCTAGATCACCAGATCTTTCTCCAATCGAGCACGTATGGGACATCATTGGACGACAACTCCAGCGTCATCCACAACCAGCATTAACCGTCCCTGCATTGACCGCCCAAATGCAACAGGCATGGAACTCCATCCCACAAACTGATATCCGACACCTGTACGACACAATGCATGCACGTTTGCATGCTTGCATTCAAAATTCTGGCGGTTACACCGGTTACTAATGTACCAACATTTCACATTTGAAATGGCTCTTCTCGCCAATGGCTCTACCTGTGATCTTGAAACTTTAATCAATTAAATATGTTACATAGACAAATGTATTGCTGAAATTTCATTACTGTACAATAATTTTTTCTTGGTGTTGGGATTTTTTTTTTCCATCAGTGTATATTAAGAAAAATTCTGCTGTTTCACTTAGTTGCATATTAACAAAGAGCTGGCGCAGCTGTGTTGCAATTTAATTCCCTTTACGGGAAGGAAATTATTTTGCTTTGCTTTTCAAAATAGTGGTCGCGTTTCGACCACTGAGCGATACTAGTTATCATTATTATGGAGAATTATAAAGTTTGTTTATAAAAAAAATTAATTTTTAATAGACCAATTGTGATTATCCTACCAAATTTTCCTTTATAATTTTCTTCAACTGAATTGTTTTAATTAATTATAAAACACATTTTTTGTGACAACTTTTTCTAAAAAAGAGAAACATTGCATAAGTTCAAAGGAATTAAATTAATTCTTTAACTTATTGTTTTCTTTTATTCTTATGTATTTCTGCCTGTCCACTTCATCTTAAATGTATGTTATATGGTTTTCGTCTGCAGTTGCTTCACTTTTTTTCCGATGTCCTCCATGTTCCCATCAAAATTATATCTCTTGGGGGTCACAGAAGCGGGAGAGCCATTCCTTCCGTGGAGGATCAAAATTGTGATGACATGTCTCCAGACCATCTCAAATACCGTCGCCGATTGTAGTTTGCTCAGCACTACTGCGACGTAAAACTCGACCAACGAACCAAACATCCCCTTTTTCCGTGAAGATTTAACCACTGGGGCTCTTCCATTATAAAATTTTTAACACATCGATACGTTTTCTTGAACAAGTATTTTCTGTTATTTTCATATGTTTATTATTCTCTCGTACAAAGTACTGAAATTGGGTATCACTGTAGTTTAATGCGCTCTATAAAAAAAAGTAATAAATTTTTATTATAAGTATGATGAGAAATGTTGAAAAATATAGTTCAGTATAGAATTTTATTCATTTTTATTTTATTCAAAGCCTTCCTGATTGTAAAAAATAATATTCAAATCCTGTAGTTTTAAATTTTCTTTAAAAAGAAAATCACGAGATGAAATAGTAATTATTAAACTTAGAATTAGTATTGTAATGTCATTTTATTTAAAAGTTAAAAAAATGCTGTAAGTTCTCTAATTATTTTGCTGTAATTATAGTTTTGGAATTGAAATAAAAAGTTATAATATTCGTCTATTTTATCACATGAAACGTAAATATAAGTATTAAAAAAAAAAAAAAATATTCTTTGTTCACTAAAACTTTTCGAAAACTTTACTTTATTTCTTTATGTTTTAGACGCTTATACATAATAAAAACTCGGAACGACAATTGCCTAATTTGATTAAATTCTAGAATTATACCTTTGTTTCACTTTTATTTTATTAAAAATTTAAATCGTAGCAGAATACAGGCTATTTCTTTTTCGGTTTAAATTCTAAATGATAATTTTTACTTTAAAAGGATGCAAAAATATAACTTAAAGTGTTCGGAAAAGAATCATATAGATGTATTTTTTTATAGGCATAAATCTTTACGCTCAAAGTAAAAATTCATTTAAAATATTTTCTTTAATAATATATGAGATACTATTTTCTGCATATAACCACACTTTTATATTTTAATCTTTGAAAAATTTACGTTTAGAACTTATTGAAAATTCTTAGTTGATTATTAAAATTTTACCTCTCTATGCATTTTTACATTTCGTTTGTGAATTTTTTCAGCAAAAATTAAATTTTATTAAAAATTAACAATTGAGAGCACCTCGTAATCTATCTCCATAAAGGAATAAAATATCTAAGTTAAGGAATATATTAGAATATATTAAAATAAATTTATCAGAAACCAATATCAAAATCTCTTTTTTTTTTTATTTATTTTTTTTATTTTTTTTATTTTACGATTTATTATTTTATATATTATGTGTTAGAAGCGAGAAATAAGAAAATATTAGAAGTAATGTGATATTAAATAAATTTTAAATTGCAAATTAAAAATATACATATATTATATTAGTGACAGTTTTTTTCCATTAAATTAATAACACTAATAAAGATAAAAATACTTTAACATTTGACCCTAAAATTGAAGAATTAAAAATATAGAGTAGCATGTCTTTAACATAGGATAGCATCTGAAAAGGATTTAAGGTTTAAATAAAGTAAAACAATTGAAGATATTTGAAATTTAATTTCCAATTATGGTAGATATTTCGTACAGTAACTGGCTTCCACCTAATCTGAAAAAAGACCTGTGTTTCACTTAAAATACTTGTTTTGGAAGATAAAATTTATTTTGCAATAGTTGCCGAAACAATAAAATTTAAGTACTGGGTTGACAGAAAATCGGCTTTCGTAGGTGGTATATAAAAATGGCCAGCCTTGCAAATCCAATCAGTGGAGAAAAGAAATGTTCACGTGTCCTTCAAAAGTTGATTGCAGTGAAAAAGTTATTAAATACTTAATATATTCAGATTATCCAATCACGACTATAAATATATAATTCGATTCTTTGGGAAAAAGTATTTGAAATTCCACAGTGAAAATATCGCTGTTAATGATTAAAAATAAAAATGAAGATACACTCTAGAAAAATATATATTATCAGAAATTAATTTCTTAGCTGCTGCGAAGGAAGCTTTTAAAACTTGGAAACACCACTGTTTGTAATACTTTCTCCTAATTTGCACGATTATTTCAGTATCAACAAAATGAAACGAGCCATGAGAAATAAACATTAAGACTTTATAATCTTGATGTGTCTCAGATATCTTATGTTATAAAGGTAAAGAGGAAGAATAATAAGAAGTTTTTCAAGGCTCTTGCATCATAACTGTATCTCTTTATAAAAACAGACCACTGTCGTCTAGTTACCCTAGCACTGAGCTCGTACACTATTAAAATGTTGGTGTTAGCTCGAACCAAAAACCTGGTACTGAAGTAGCTGAAACCATCTAATGGTTTAACTTTTTACCCTGATTTGATAATTTTATGTCGAACCAAATATATTTATTATGTTTAAATTAAAAAAAAAAAAAAAAAAAATCTACATTCGACCGAGGTGGGGATCGACAAGCAGAGCACTCATGCATTGTGCCACGATTTCTTGCCCGGTAATTCTTTTTTTTTTTTCTTTTTTTGTTAGATGGGGCTAAGTTTTCTAGGGTCTTATCTTGACCCATGTGAGATTTGTTACACAAAATTTGCCCCTTACGCTATGTTTTCGAACACGCTCTTTAATTTAAGCTCAATTTGGTTTAAAAAAGAATTTTACTGATTCATACTTCCTGGACTGTATAACAGATTTTTTTCCCTTCTTAATAGGATATACTGCAACAAACTTTCTTATACTGACATCTGGCTAGTGATCATTTGAATAAAGAAATCTTTTTTTTTTTCTTGTAATGAATGTTAGTTTTGTACGACCTAATTACAAGCGATCTCACTTCACAGATTCTAGCACTGTTTCAAATATACGATTTCAGCCATACAAGAGCCAATATTTCACAATTTATAAGTTCAACAGAATTAAATTATTATTTTTTACTTATTATTCTCCTTTACTCTTATGTATTTTTGTCTTTTAATCTCTTCTTAAATATTTGGTTTATGGATTTAAACTGCGATGGCTTCTCCTCCTTTTTCAGAGAAGATTTAACCACCAGAGCTCATCCATCATAAAAATTTTAACACATTTTCTTGAACATTTTTTTCCTGTTATTTTTATATGTTTATTATTCTATTGTATAAAATACTGCAATTAGTCATCACTCTATTTTAATACACTCCATTAAATTTAAAGTAATAAGTTTTTATTTTAAGTTTGGTGAGAAATGGTGAAACATGTAATTTAGTATAGAATACAATTTTATTTTATTCAAAGCATTTCAGATTATAAAAATTAATATCATAATCTTGTAATTTTAATACCCTTAAAATAATAATAATAATAATAATGATAATAACAGTAATAATAAATAAATAAAAAATTATCACCTGATAAAATACAAAATATTAAATTCAGAATTAGTACTGTGATGTTATTTTATTCAATATATAAAAAACAAACTATAAGTTCTATAGTTATTTTACTGTAATTGTAGTTTTGGAATTGAAACATAATGTAGCATTATTCGTGTATTTTATCACATTAAAATTAAATTAAAAAGTATCCTTTGTTCAATAAAACATTTTGAAAATTTTACTCTATTTTTTTTTTTTTTTTTTTTTTTTTTTTTTGTAATGAATTAGTTACTTATATATATACATAATAAAAATTCGGAACGACATTTGCCTAATTTGATGAAGTTGTAGAATTACACCTTTGTTTCACCTTTGATTTTATTAAAAATTTAAATCATAGCAGAATAAAGGATATTCATTTTTCAGTTTAAATTCTAAATGATAATTTTTACATTAAAATGATGCAAAAATGTAATTTAAAATGTTCGAAGAAGAATCATATTGATGTATTTTTTTTATAGAATTAAATATTTATTTAAGCTCAAAGTAAAATTTCATTTTAAATATTTTCTTTTATAATGTATGAGATACTGTTTTCTGTATGAAACCACGCTTTTATATTTCAATCGTTTGAAAAATTTACATTCAGAAAGTATTGCAAAATCTGAGTTGATTATTAAAATTTTACTTCTCATTGCATTTTTACATTTCATTTGTGAAGATTTTCAGCGAAAATTATTTTTTTTTTTTTAATAATATTTGAGAGTACCTGATAATCTATTTCAATAAAGGAATAAAATATTCAAGTAAAAGAATATATTAAAATATATTAAAATAAATTTATCAGAAACCGATATCAAAATCTTTTTATTCATTAGATGATTTATAATTTCCTACATTTATTATTTTATAGATTGTGTATTAGAAGCGAGAAATAAGAAAATATTACAAGTAATGTATTATTAAATAAATTTTAAATTGCAAGTAAAAACGCACACACACACATATATATATTATATTAGTGACATTAATAAAGATACAAATACTTTTACACTTGGACATAAAATTGAAGATTTAAAAATATAGAGCAGCCTTTTAATTTCTTTAATATAGGATAACATCCGAAAAGCGTTTAAGGTTTAAATAAAGGTTACTTGTTGAAAATAGGAAAAGGATGTTTTGCGTAATTTTGTTAGTGTTACCGAACGGTCCAGAAAAACGTGGGAGAAGAGGAGTAAGCAAATATACTTTTGACTTCAACGCACGTGTGTTCGCAATATTTTTACTTTCTCTTACCCATATATATGGTAGAGAAAGTATTGTTTTTGGATCAAATTTCCAAAATTGAATTTCCGTTACATTTACACATGTTGAGGTCCCTTGAATCCAAAAATCGTTTTTCAGCAGCTGTCCTGTGTGTCTGTCTGTCTGCGTCTGTTATAAGCATACCTCACGAAGTCCAAATTCGATATTCTAAATATGTACGTATAGTGATACTACGCTAAATATTTCGTTGAAATCAAGCAAGTGGTTCGTGTAAAGGGCATCCAAGAGAATTCAAGTATATTACGCCTATGGGGGAAATATCTGGTAAGTGCAGTGTAACTTCTAGAGATTTCCCTAAACAAAATGGAATTAACATATATATTTTTATATATATTTATAAAAGCATGTTTGTGTAGATTGAGCATGGAAATCATTCATCATTAGTCTCTAGGGATACCCAAAGTATTTGGATACATTTGGAAAATGCTGGAAGATTATTTAATTTTATGTTAGATTTTTCATGTAAAACTAAATTAAAGTACACAATGTGGTGTGCATATAATTTACAGACAATATGCAGAGGTGCCCGAAATTAAGATAAAATCGTACGATTTAATATGAATTCTTTCTTTATACTATTGGAATGTAGTCTAGGGCTAGAGAAAGTCGTGTGAATGACACGCCAGATTATTATTATTATTATTTTTTTCTTAAAAAATCTTACATATAGGAATTAAATAATTTTGAAAGTATTTGAAATTTAATTTCTGTCTTTCTTAAATATTTGGTATAGAAATTGACTTCCATATAATTTAAAAGTAGAAGACCTGTGTTTTATTTAAAGCACCTGTTTTGGCAGATAAAATTTATTTTGCAATAGTTGCCGAAATAATAAAATTTAAGTTCTGCGTGGACTGAAAATGGGCCACCGTAGATGTCATGTAAAAACAGGCCAACCTTCCAACACGCAAACTTCAATCAGTGAAAAAAAAAAAAAAAAAAAATTCATGTGTCCTTCAGAGGTTTACTACAGTGAGAAAATTATTAAATACTTAAGATATTCAGATTATCAAATCACGACTAATTATTTATAATTCGGCTATTTGGAAAAGCATATTTGAAATTCTACAGTGATAATATTACTGTTAATGACTTAAAAAAAAAAAAAAAAAAAAAAAAAAAAGAAAATACATTCTGGATAAATAAATATTATCAAAAATTGGTTCTTTGGTTGTTGCGGAGAAAGTTTTATAAAACGTGGAAACACCACTGTTTGTAACACTTTGTACTAATTTGCATGATGCTTATCAATTTCCACAAAACAAATCAACCCCTTATGATTAAATATTAAGATTTCATAATTTTCTTGTATCTCAGATATCTCATATTATAAAAATAAAGAACAAGAATAGTAGCAAATTTGTTAAGAATTGCATCATAGCTGTATCTGCTTTCAAAAACAGGCCACGGTAGTCAAAATATTTTTGCTAGAATTTCGGAAAAAAATTATATTGTTAATCTAAAAAACATATATATATATATTGAAACACACTTTTTTTGTGTGTGTGTGTGCGAAACGAATTTCAGCTAGTTCAACAAAACTTTTCTCTGAGTGCAGCACCTACAAATATGATCGGTCATCGAATGGTAACGAGGAGATCATGTAAGCCACTTGAGGATATTAACAGTTCAAAAACATTGTTGGAACAACTGAGGCAAAAGTGGCCGAGTTTTGTCCAGCTGGAAAAAATAAATTATGAAAAAAAAAAAAAAAAAAAAAGAAGAAGTATTGGCAGCAAAATATCATTTATGTACTTGTGTGCAGTGAGAGTACCTTAAGATACGAATAAAGAATATGAGTCACCTAATAAATACTCGTCCCTGATTGCCTCGACAGTAATTTCTGTGTGCCTCTCAATATTACTTGCTGGGTTCGACAGCTGATGCAGATAAATATCGCCAAACTATGACACAAACTTCGCTAATAATCACTGGCATCACTTTATTTGAATCATTGGAATCCTGCAAACTGACAAATGGCATTGCTTATAGAATCGTTTTTCATGTGCACAAATGTGATTTTACAATTTCACAATTCTCTCCATTTGATTTCCTGGGGACGTTCAGATTCACAGTGACAGTTAAGGGTACCTTTGTTAAGCTGCTAGTTTGAACAATATACAATTTTCATATAGCTTTGTGTAATATGAATATCTGGTTGAAAAATTGATCCGTGTTAGGCCTTGTACAAGACTCTCCTCAAAGTCGACGGCTTGTAACGCAGTTATGTAAATACGAGTACGTAAAGCATCTTTCATGTCATTGTCGTGCTTGCGACCTGTCAAATCGATTGTAAATGTGCATCGATAATTATACTGAAAGGTTAAAGGTTTACCCCTCTCGCAGTTCATAAACAGATAATCTTCCTCCAAAATGCTCATTGCTGCCACCTGTATCATTAACATAATCATCGAGTAATGGAAATTTTCGTAGCTATGACTGAAATTTTCCTAAGTGCACATTTACATTTCTCAATAGCATGAGTTTATGTGCATAACCGCCATCCTATGCATTCAAAAAATTCTATCTTAGATTTTGGTGACAGCGTTATTGGATTTTTTCCTATAAAAGTACCGTATGCTTGTACGATTAATTCAATATTGAATTAAATATGTTCTAATAGTATGAATGATTTTTTTTTTTTTTTTTTTTTTTTTTTTGAACATGTGCCTACTTTTCTCCTTCTACTTAAAAAACAGTTCTGAGTTATTTCGATCGGAAAAATTGCTTTCGTACATTTACAATTAATGGTGTTTCCTTACAATTTATTTATTTATAAAAATTTTTGTTAAAAATATTGAAATTTTTAAAAATGTGTAATCTGTCATAACTTCGTTAATTTTGTTATATTGATAAAAGTTATTGTCTCTCGATTCAAGGAATTATTCCTAATAAAATAACTTAATGAAATCTTCTAACTTTTCAAAATGAAATATAATTTTCTTCCAATACTTAAAAGACATTGTCTCTATAAAACGAAGTCAAATAATTCCAATTTTAAAAAATTCCAATTCCTAAATTACGTAAATGGGATAGTGGAGATTTCAAATTAGTGATTTCTTGGAATGTCTTTAGAGAAATTAATATGAAAGCAAAACAAAAACATCAGTATTTTAATGGCTCTTATAATATAAATTTTGTTATAATAACTCTAATATTAGAAATAGCTTTCATTTATCGTTCATTTTGTTGAATGAAATAGGGTTAAATTTAAATATTCATAAATAATAATAAATTGCTTAAATAAACAATGAAATAAGGCACATTGATTCAATTAATTTTATAATTTCTCAAAGATTAAATACACTAAATGTCCCATTTTGTCCTTTACCGCAAAAATTTCACAAGAATAAATTAATAAATTAATTTACCAAGAAATAGTTTTTTTTTTTTTTTTTTTTTTTTTTTTTCGACTAAATCATATTCAATTAAAACTAATGGAAATATTAATGAATTATCCTAAACTGAAAGTTGATTTATGATAATTACAAAAGGTCGTTCAAACTTTTTAAAGCGTTTTGTAAAAAGACTCTTTAATTATGAAAACCAGATTTCTGGCAATTATACGCTTCTATTGGGCAGTCTTCTTCCTTAACTATAAGTTCTAGTTGGTAATTTGTATGATTGTAAAAAATTCTTAACATTTTCATATTTATTTCATTATCCAACTACTTTTTTTTTTTTTTTTTTTTAATTCGTTTATTTGTATTAGATTACATTGTACAAACTTTGTTTTGACAAACCGAAAGCGCTAAAGCCGGTAAAGGAATCACCGTATAAATTTATAGGTATTTTAATAAATGTGATTAATTTAATTTATATTTCTAATAATAATCTGTATTAATTAAACTTCTGTTTCTCCAAACAATCATCCCGTTTAAAAAATTATTCATATGATGAAGTTCAAATATTTTCATGCCCTATTCATATAGCTATGGAGTTTCTAATTCAAAAGTTAGTGATAAAATATACAACTGATCATAATTCAATTTAATTTTAGCTTAACTTGAAACCTTTATTTTTTTATTTACTATAAAACAGCTTCTGTTGCTGACAGCTATATCCATGGACCAAGCTTTACAATGAGAAAAATTTCTGTAACTTACATCTAGAAGCTAAATTGTGGCTCTAGAAAGAATAGTTCCATGCCATCCTTTTATAAATCTTAGTCCCCTTTGAAAGCGAGTTCTAGAAACAGCAATTAGAATTCCAGAGCGTTAATCTATATTATCGTAGTCAAACGTATTTAAAAATCTCTGCAAATACATGAGAATACAAGAGGCGAGTTTTAGCAACTATAATCTTGGTTTATGACCCAATTCTAGAAAATCAAGCAAGAATTTCTTGCAGTACAAAGGATTCAGAATATTGTTTCACCACCTAGAAATGCCTAGACTAGAAATGTAGTTGTTTTTCAAAATGATTTTCATAATTCAAAATTATAGAATTATGAAGCTTAGCTTGCTTTTGAGGAATGATGATTATAAACAACAGTCATAATTTTTTTATTTTTTTTTTTTCAGATCGACAGTTAAATATTTAATCTCGAGTTCAAATAGGTATTATTTTAGTACATTGTAAAAACTGTACATTTAAAACAACATTACAATTATGCCTTATTCAAAAGTAGTCAGATTGTTAAAGGAATGTCATACCATTTCCGTATTTTGAGGAAGTTTCCAATACAATGACGATACTACTGTGTACGTTAAATTTTGAAAAATAAATAAAGCGAATTTTGATTGATTTAAATCAAAGTTCGCTTTATTTTTATTTTAATCACTTAAATAAATTTATATATACTGATTATTACCACAAATGCTTTTTAAACAGAAAATACACGTTTCCTCAAAATTTGCAACTCATTTAACTTAAAACTGAGTTTAGCAGGAATAAAGTCTGAAGTTTGACTAGCAATTTTGAGACTTCGATCGCATGACAATTACAAAAACAGTGCTTATAAATATTAAAAGAAAATAAGGAGCAAGTGAATGAAACATATACAGTGGGTACAAAAAGTATTTGCACGCATAGATTTTTGTTTGCAGTTAATAAAAATAAGCATTAAGAAATACAAAAATTGGTATTGCTAAATTAGAATAAGTTTACTCATCTAAATTAATTTTAAAAAATTCAATATTATAGATTAAAAAATCTCTTTTGTAACAAAATTAAAATATCTTATGTCAAAAAAGTATTTGCACACTGAACCCAACTTTTAACAAATCTGCATTTTTATGTAAATTATATGATATTCATCCCGCAGTAAATAACATACGTAAATAAGACTATAAAAGGAAGTTTTATGGATACTTATCAGTAGATTGTCGACTTCAAATTGTGATGGCACCTAAGAAATGTGAATTACCGATTTCGTTGCGAGAAAAAATTGTTTCACTTCGTGAAAATGGCCTAAGTTATCGAGAAATAGGCAAAAAAGTAAATGTTTGCTTCTCTACTGTTCGGTATGTTGTAAAACGTCATGAAGAAAGAGGATCTACCGCAAATAAGTTGCGTTCCGGACGTCCAAAGAAACTTTCACAGCGAATTAGGCAGAAAATCATAAGAGAAGCATCAAAATATCCATTTGTTAGTGCGATTACATTAGCCAATGATGTCGCTTCAACATCTGGAGTTCAAATTAGTGCCCAAAGTGTTCGAAATGTCCTGCATAATGCACAAATTTATGGGAGATCTCCAAGGAAAAAACCTTTTATAAGTGAATGAAATAGACTGAAAAGACTTGAATTCGCTAGGGATTATATCAATAAGCCGATTGATTTCTGGAAAAATGTCATATTCTCTGACGAGAGTAAGTTCAATATTTTTAAATCAGATGGCAAGAGATTAGTTTGGAGGAAACCTGGCACTGCTTTTCTTAATAAAAATGTATTACCTACAATTAAATATGGAGGAGGCTCTGTTATGGTTTGGGGATTCATGGCTAGCAAAGGAGTAGGTAATTTGTGTTTCATTGATGGGAATATGACAGCTCAAACCTATGTTGATGTGTTGCGAGATAATTTGCCACAAAGTGCAATAAAATTGGGTATCAGTAATTCCTACTATTTTCAGCAAGACAATGATCCCAAGCACACTGCCGGTATAACACGAATGTGGTTACTTTATAATGTCCCTAGAAGACTTGCCACTCCACCACAATCACCAGACTTAAATCCTTTGGAAAATTTGTGGAATTCGTTGGATTCAAAAATAAGAAAAAGGAAGATTTCAAGCAAATCTACACTTAAACAAGCACTTATTGAGGAGTGGTCTAACATTGACCCTACTCTTACAGAAAATTTGATTAAATCAATGCCAGCAAGATTAAAAGCAGTGATAGATGCTAATGGAATGCATACTAAATATTAGTTACCTGAAATTTTCCTAAGTATTACATTTCTTTTGTATTTATACAAGTGTGCAAATACTTTTTTGACATATGATATTTTAATTTTGTTACAAAAAAGTTGTTTTTGTTTATATTATTGTATTTTTCTAATTAGTTTAGATAAGTAAACTTGTTCTGATTTAACAGTACCAATTTTTGTATTTCTTATTGCTTTTTTTTATTAATTATAAACGAAAATCTATGTGTGCAAATACGTTTTGTACCCACTGTATTTTAGTCATTGCAATGCATATGTGAGTGCAATATATAATCTTTTATTATAATTAGGAAAATATAATATGACCATTTCACAACAATTTTATGATTAAAATTTATTCTAAATTATTTTACTAATAATAACGCGTGTCCATAAATAAATAAATAAATAATAAAAAAAAAAATGACGGAATGCGAAATCAATTAAGGTAGTGAATCAACGAATGCTTTGCCAGCTTCGCTGGTCACTATATTTAAAGGGGACTAATGTGCAAGTTGTACCTGACGGGACTAATGTGCAAGTTGTACCTGACGGGACTAATGTAAAAGTTGTACTTCAAGGGACTAATGTGAAAGTTGTACCTTAAGGGACTAATATGCAAGTTGCACCTAACGAAAAAAAATTTCTTTCAAAGAAAATACCTCTACTAACCTGGACGATAGGTCTAATATATCGTATCATATTATATATCGTATTTATCAATATAACTCAATACTTATTTCGCTTCCTTTTTCGACTCGTTTTAATAAGCATTTTTTATATGCATGAGCAAATTTAATATTTTATAATTTTTAATTTTTCGCGTGAAAGCATTATTTCATCTCATGCCACCCCCCCCCCCACCCCACTAAAAAAAAAAAAAAAAAAAATCATTAAATTTATTTTTTTACTTATTTTTATTTCATACTATTGCACGTGCACTTTTTATTTCGTAATTCAAAATTACTAAAAAACTTTTTCGATATCGCTTGTAACGATACTGATTATTATTAACTTTCTTTACTTTTTCTTTCAAAAAATAAATAAATAAATAAATAAATATACAGACACGACATTATTTCATTATTTAAAACATGAAAGTCTGACATTGACAGATTTTAATTTAGTGCCAGAGGCCTACTGCTAAACTTGCTAATATCGACAAATTCTTCTTTAGTTAATTCGTGACGATCTAAATTCCATGATAAAGTTTTCATTAAATCAAACCGATGTGTTTCAGCTGCAGATACTGTAACAAATAACGTTGGAAGTCCAAACTGTCTTATAGCCGCAAAACAACGTTTTTTCTCTTTTTCCCAATGAGGGGGAGGTGTGCCTTGGGGGGGACTCATGTCAAAGGTGTGCCTTGGTGGGGGACTCATGTCAAAGTTGTACCTTGGGGGGGACTCATGTCAAAGTTGGGCCTTGGGGGGGGGGACTCATGTCAAAGTTGGGCCTTGGGGGGGACTCATGTCAAAGTTGGGCCTTGGGGGGACTCATGCCAAAGTTGTACCTTGGGGGGGAATCATGTCAACGTTGGGCCTGGGGGGACTCATGTCAAAGTTGTGCCTTGGGGGGCATTCATGTCAAAGTTGTACCTTGGGGGGGGGGGGGAACTCATGTCAAAGTTGTGCCTTGAGGGGACTCATGTCAAAGTTGTACCTTGGGAGAATTTTTTATATTTTTTAAAAACTTGTAACCTTCTTTATGAGTAATCAAATTATCTACAAAATCTTCATTCAATAAATCCCCATTCAATAAACCGACTGAAATAGGACCTTAGCACTATTAAGAGTGACGTATAAATATTCGACAACGCTGTACCGACTGAAATAGGCCTCTAGCACAAAAAAAAAAAAAAAAAAAGAAGAAGAAGAAGAAGAAGATTTTAATGAAATTCTGGCAGAAGCACAATTTAGTTTAGGACGGAGGACTATTAGTTCTTTTCTTTTTTTCAAATTATAACATCGCTTTCAAATTATTCAATTGTATTTTCGATAAATTTTAGATTTCGATAAATGTCTAACTATCGAAAAATGATTTCGACAAATGTCCAACTATCGAAAACGACAACGCAAAAATTCCAGATTGAGACTAATAGTCCTCAGTCCTCAAAAAAAGAAAAAAAACTGATTTGTATGTATAAACAAAGATACACAGAAAATTGCAAAATGTTAAATAAACAAAATTGCAGTAAAGTGGACTGGTTAAAACATATAATGCATTCTCATTCCAATCATATACAGTCGGTAACAAAAGTCTCCGAACACTAGCAAAATACCCTATAAAACAAAAGTACATTTAATACAGTTTTGTTAAATAAATCCTTGTCGAATCCTGTTTTTCGACTGACTAAAAACAGGATTCGACAAGGATTTATTTAAAAAATCTGTACTAAGTGCACTTTTTATACATAGGAATTTTTGCTAGTGTTCGGAGGCTTTTGTTACCGACTGTGTATATATATATATAAAGAAGAAAAAGAGAAGAAAGGTTAAGTTATCATAGATAATAATTTATATATTGAGTAAACAACATTATAAATAACAAGTAATAAAATTCCAAATTAATCTCTTAAAAAAAATACAATAATGATATAACACATAATTTAAATATAATGCTTAAACTGACACTTTTTAAAAATATATTGTTCATTAACAACATTTTATTTTGCCCTAAGATAGATATTTTCACCTAAAACAAAGTTAAATAACATTGATGTGATATAAATCCAAAAATTATTCTATGACTATGCTGACAGTTTTCTTCTAAACAATCAATAATTTACCAAGACAAGTGTTAATTATTTAAATAAACTAAAAAAGAAGACTTTCAATTCTAAAAAAAATTAACATAATTTGTTTCAAAATGCAATCAAGCAGTGAAATTAAATTTAATTAACACTATTATAAAAAAATGTAAATTATTAATGAAATTATGAAATAAATCATAACGTTTCATCAGAGCTAATTAATTAGCTGCATTGGAAATTAAAGTAGTTTATTATAAATAAGTGTTTTTTTTTTTTAATGCTTTGTTTATCTATATATTAATTTGAAACATGTTTTTGTCTGTCACAACTATATTGAGAGAACTACTTGGTGTAAAAAGTTGGTTGAGGTGTCTAAAAAAAGGTCTTGGTCTGTAGATGTGCTATGGAAAGAGAAAAATAAAAAAAAGTCGAGCGGTTTCCCCCCCCCCCGGGGAAACGGGTTAAAAACACGCTTACGAGCTTAACTAAGCTCCAAATTACTTCACGGTGAAGAAAATGTACATATGGAGACTAGAGTCAAATACTAAAAAATCAACGTCTGCGAATTTGGAATTTTGTACTTTAAAGGGGGGAAAAGGGGGGAAAGTAGATTTGCAGGGGAGGGGAAAGGGGGGAAATTAGTTTGAGAGAGAAATCCGTTTTAGACCCACACATATAGCACCTCATTTTAAAGGTCTTGAAATTTCATGTCGATTGGGGATGTTTGTATACAGTATAGTGCGACCCCTGGTGGTGAAAAAGGGAACTAAGTGATTTTGCTATAGACCCTATCATGTTACATCTTATTTTAAAGGTCTTGGTATATCCTGACCGTTGGTGATGTTCGTACAGAACACAGTGCGCCCCCTGGCGGTGGAAATTGCAACTAAAGGATTTGGCAGTTGACACCACCATGTGACACCTTATTTAAAAGGTCTTGGAAATTCAAGGCGATTTGTGATGGAGGTCTAGAAATTTAATGTTGATTGGGGATGTTTGTATACAATATAGTGCGCCCCGTGGTGGTGAAAAATGGAACTAGGTGATTTTGTAGTAGACCCTATCATGTTATATCTTATTTTAAAGGTCTTGGTATTTCCTCACCGTTGGTGATGTTCGTACAGAACAAGCTGCGCCCCCTGGCGGTGGAAAGTGCAACTAAAGGATTTGGCAGTTGACACCACCATGTGACACCTTATTTAAAAGGTCTTGGAAATTCAAGGCGATTTGTGATGGAGGTCTAGAAATTTAATGTTGATTGGGGATGTTTGTATACAATATAGTGCGCCCCGTGGTGGTGAAAAATGGAACTAGGTGATTTTGTAGTAGACCCTATCATGTTATATCTTATTTTAAAGGTCTTGGTATTTCCTCACCGTTGGTGATGTTCGTACAGAACAAGCGGCGCCCCCTGGCGGTGGAAAGTGCAACTAAAGGATTTTGCAGTTGACACCACCATGTAACACCTTATTTGAAAGGTCTTGTAAATCCAAGGCGATTGGTGATAGAGGTCTTGAAATTTCATGTTGATTGGGGATGTTCGTATACAATATACTGAATCCCCTGGTGGTTAAAAATGGAACTAGGTGATTTTGCAGTCGACCCTATCATGTTACACCATATTTTGAAGGTCTTGGTATTTCCTTACCGTTGGTGTTGTTCGTATAAAGCACGCTGTGCCCCCTGGCGGTGGAAAGTGCAACTAAAGAATTTTGCAGTTGACACCACCAGTCACACCTTATTTGAAAAGTCTTCGAAATTCAAGGCGATTGGTGATGATCGTATACAACATACGCAGTATGTTGTATACGAACATTACACTCTGGTGGAGGAAAGTGGATTTTGCAACGCGTGCGTAGCATGCATGCCTGCTATACAGTGCAGCAGCCACAGGCAGAGGTAACATTAGTCAGAGGTTCGCTCGGTTCAAGGTTTATTTTTGAGAATTTATTTATGTTATTAGCGGCCTGTATATACTCAGCCGCAGGCACCGGGTCAGGAGCCCGAGTTCTGTTCTGTTTGAGGTTTATTTATTTTTTCATTTATTTTTATTTATTTTTATTTCTTTTGTTACAGATGATTTTTTTTTTTTTTTTTTTTTGTGATGCTTTCATTTAAAAATAGAAATTCAAACAAAATCGAGTTAAAGCTATAAAACCATACAAATTTAAGTTTCATTTAAGGTTATTATCATGGGCCCGGGCATGGCCGGGCGGGTTTGGTTGGTTCCAGGTTAATTTTTTGGAGTTTTTTTATGTTATTAGCGGCCCGCGTATGGCGCTCCGCAGGCACCGGGGTCACAAGGCAGAGTTTCGTTCTGCTCGAGGTAATTTGTTTTGTTACAGCTGATTATTTTTTTCGTGATGCTTTCGTAAAAAAAACAGAAATTCAAACTAAATGGAGTTAAAGGTATAAAATCATACAAATTTAAGGTTCATTTAAGGTATCATGGGCGGGCCCGGGCAACACCAGGCGGGTTCGTTCGGTTCCAGGTTAATTTTTCGGAATATTTTTATGTTATTAGCGACCGGTGTATGAGTTGCCGAAGGCACCAGGGTCACAAGGCAGATTTCGTTCGGTTCGAGGTAATTTCTTTGTTACAGCTGATTATTTTTTCACGATGCTTTTATTTAAAAATAAAAATTCAAACAAAATCGAGTTAAAGATGTAAAACCATACAAATTTAAAGTTCATTTAATGTTATTACCATGGGCCCGGGAAACGCCGGACGGGTCAGCTAACATGTAGTCTTAGTATTAAACGAAATAGAAAATAAAAGATAGCAACTGTTTATTTGGAGTCAGTTTGACGTCACATTGACTGTATTTTGTAGAAAGTAATGTCATATATAATATTTCTATTTATAAGCATTTTTCTGACTTTCTTTTTTTTAAGTGAAATGTCGTAAATTATATTAGATGTTTTAACTTGAAATACATTTAAATAATGATGCGACGTTATTTGAAACATTACGGTCAATAAAATGATAGTCGAATTCGACGGGTTCAGCTAGTTAATCTTTATTTCTTTTTCTTTCTTTTTTTTCTTTCTTTCTTTTTTTTTTTTTTTTTTTTTTTTGTATTTATTCCTCATAATATTTAGTCTAAAATAAGCAAAACGTAAAAGAAAACGAAAGTAAAATCGTTGAAATATATTTAAGTGTCTGTATTGGTTGATTGCTTCTGTATTGCCTTTTTTACGCATTGTGATTATGGTTGTACAACGCTTTTGTGAATATTGTAGGCATCATGTAAACACACACACACACACACACACACACATATATAATGTAATGAACCTTTAATTTTGGTTAAAATATTGCGTTTTTTGTATGTTAAACTTTAGTAATATAGCCTCATAGTTTATTATCGTCCACAAATTATGTGACCTATTGAAATATGATTATGAAAAACTCTATTATAAGGTTATGTGTGTATTTGCAGTTATGTGTGTATTTCGATATAACTGTTTATCTCCAGATAGTTATTTTTTATTAACATAATTCCTTTATGTATTTTCCCTGATTATATTTATTTAATTAGTATTTTTTTTTTCATAAAACATTTATAACCTTCAATGCTAAATATCCCTGTTCCTGATATACTCACGCCTTTTAGTTCGTCTATTTGTTCGTGAGTTACAGTGAACGCCAAATTTTGGAAACACGTTCATTTACATAGAACCACAGACATTTTCTGAAAGTGGCCAAATTATGTTCAAGACATATCACAACCTGTAAATCTTCAGAAATAGGTTGATTGAAAAATTTCGTTCTGTTTATTTATATCAAAGAAAGTAAAAATATTTATTAATAAATATCAAAATTATATTGCACAAATCAACAATAATCAACAATAAAACAGTGAATATAAAAAACAACAGTTTCATAAAATTAACAATAAATTGTTTATGGTGTAAATTTTAGGTTTTATGAAAATTTAATAATTTTATATATCGTTGATTCTGAAAAGTATATTTTTGTTTGTATATATACATGCAGGGTGTTTCTGTATCATTTGTTTCGTTTATTCAATACCTGATGTACCTGTATACGCCACTGCGTCAAGCAAACATTTCCGATCTTGCATTTCTTTATGATCCCGAGTCGACTAAATGCATCTTACCCTCCTAGAATGTTGAACTGTGGAACGCAAAATCTTTTTTTTTTTTTTTTTTTTTTTTTTATAATATATTATTTTAGAGGAACGTATAAAGGCGGCCCCCGTATTTCGTTTGCGGTGCTGCACTGATCGCTAAAAATATAAAGGTGCACAAACAAACACATTTGTAAAATTGCCTATATAAGCGCGTTAAGAGCTTCTTTTGTAATATATATATGTGTGTGTGTAATAGATCGACGAAGAGACCGTTTAGTCGTTAGAGAGATGAAATTGTGCAGTTTGGAAGAGAAGAATGGACAAGAATTGGGCAATTTGGAATCACCAAGGAGAGGCCTCCATCCTCAAGTGGATTGCTAAAACCTGAAATCGATGATGATGTATATAAGTAGCATATGCATGTCTGTATATATATATGAACATATAAATGATAGGTATCGTAATAAAATTTAATCCTAAAATTCAGCAACCAATAGACACAAAACAACACCACCACACAACAATAGAACTGACTCTAACCTATAGGAAAGACTGACACAAAATTGTTGCGATACAGATCAAGAACCAAAAGGAGACAAAAGCAATTCAAATTACTTACGCCGACATGAATGATAATAAAAAAAAGGACCATCAAAATTAATGACAGCGAAAACAAATAAATGACCACAGAAATATTTTGACAAAAATGCTTAAAATTAGAAGTAAATACTCATCAGGGGGCATGTACTTCATAAAGCTGTGACAGCTGCATCGATTTCGTAAAACAATATAGCTAATCATAGCAATTTATATTGTTCTAGCCTCGATCGAAGCTGAAAAACCATATTGAATGAGAAATTAAATAAAATATTAAATCAAATCCTCATAGAATCCAGAGAGAAAACTAGAAAAAAGCACAGTAGCCACGTGCAAAACTTGCAACACAAACTGGAGAACAGGATGATGCAAACAAAAAAATGAAACCAAAAATAAAAGCTTTGCAATCATCGATAAATCGATAAAGAATGAACAACTGAGCATTTTCATCAACGATAAAATACACAGAGTAATTATCCATTGAGTTACTGAAAGTATTTTAAAGTTAATTAAAGTTTAATCTAGTTAATTGTTAATTTAAATTGCACGTAAATCAAGAAACAATAAAAATTTCAAAGAAAGGATTAAAGAAAGAAGACATTAAGTCAGCAGTGAGCTAGCGCCATCTAGCGTCCGGCCAGATAAAGATAAAGTCACTAAAACTATTTCAGGATCAAACAAACCAATGCTATAAGGAGTGTATTTAAGAAGTTTCAACTGCATGACTAAGAGAAAATGTGGCACCAATCAAATAATTAGAGTTATGATTAGTGAATCTTGCCAATGTTACCCTCCCCCCCCCCCCAAGAATTAAAAAAAAAAAAAAAAAAACTAATACTTGATCTCAATTTTATTAAACCTAAATTAATTAAACTCAAATTCAAAGTATTAAGAAGAATTAAATGTTAAGTTGTAAAAAGACTCAATCACAATAATCCCCAAAAACACACATGTAAGGGTAAGCAATACAAGGCAGTCTTCAATAATTAAAGTTATTATTTTAAACGTGGTGATTTTTTTTTATTATTATAAATATTTTTATTGTTATCAAATTGGATTGATTGTTCAAACTAATCACGGGAAGCCACAAATAGCCAAATGCACACAATTAAATTTAACGAAAAAAGAGTTCATATTTCATAATATCCTCATTGTTTATTATCGTCCACAAATTATGTAACCTATTGAAATATGATTATGAAAAATTCTATTATAAGATTATGTGTGTATTTGCAGTTATGTGTGTATTTCGATATAACTGTTTATCTCCAGATAGTTATTTTTTATTATCATAATTTCTTTATGTATTTCCCTAATTATATTTATTTAATTAGTATATTTTTTTTCCCTAAAACATTTATAACCTTCAAAGCTAAATATCCCTGTTCCTGATATACTCACGCCTTTTAGTTCGTCTATTTGTTCGTGAGTTACAGTGAACGCCAAATTTTGGAAACACGTTCATTTACACAGAACCACAGACATTTTCTGAAAGTGACCAAATTATGTTCAAGACATATCACAACCTATAAATCTTCAGAAATAGGTTGATTGAAAAATTTCTTTCTGTTTATTTATATCAAAGAAAGTAAAAATATTTATTAATAAATATCAAAATTATATTGCACAAATCAACAATAATCAACAAAAAAACAGTGAAAATAAAAAAACAACAGTTTCATAAAATCAACAATAAAAAGTTTATGGTGTAAACTTTAGGTTTTATGAAAATTTAATAATTTTATATATCGTTGATTCTGAAAAGTATATTTTTGTTTGTATATATACATGCAGGGTGTTTCTGTATCATTTGTTTTTTCAATACCTGATGCACCTGTACACGCCATCGCGTCAAGCAAACAATCCCGATCTTGCATTTCTTTATGATCCCGAGTCGTCAAAATGCATCTTACCCTCCTAGAATGATGAACTGTGGAACGCAATTTTTTTTTTTTTTTTTTTTTTTTTTTTTTTATAATATATTATTTTAGAGGAACGTATAAAGGCGGCCCCCGTATTTTCTTTTGCGGTGCTGCACTCATCGCAAAAAATATAGAGGTGCACAAACAAACACATTTGTTAAATAACTAATAAAATTTGCCTATATAAGCGCGTTAAGAGCTTCTTTTGTAATATATATGTGTGTGTGTGTAAAAGATTGACAAAGAGACCTTTTAGTCGATAGAGAGATGAAATTGTGTAGTTTGGAAGAGAAGAATGGAGAAGAATTGGGCAATTTGGAATTACCTAGGAGAGGCCTCCATCCTCAAGTGGATGCTAAAACCTGAAATCGATGATGATGTATATAAGTAGCATATGTATGTCTGTATATATATATTGACATATAAAGATAGGTATCGTAATAAAATTTAATCCTAAAATTCAGCAACCAATAGACACAAAACAACATCACCACACAACAATAGAACTGACTCTAACCTATAGGAAAGACTGACACAAAATTGTTGCGATACAGATCAAGAACCAAAAAGAGACAAAAGCAATTCAAATTACTTACGCCGACATGAATGATAATAAAAAAAGGACCATCAAAATTAATGACAGAGAAAACAAATAAATGACCGCAGAAATATTTTGACAAAAATGCTTAAAATTAGAAGTAAATACTCATCAGGGGGCATGTACTTCATAAAGCTGTGACAGCTGCATCGATTTCGTAAAACAATATAGCTAATCACAGCAATTTATATTGTTCTAACCTCGATCGAAGTTGAAAAACCATATTGAATGAGAAATTAAATAAAATATTAAATCAAATCCTCATAGAATCCAGAGAGAAAACTAGAAAAAAGTACAGTAGCCACGTGCAAAACTTGCAACACAAGCTGGAGAACAGGATGATGCCAACAAAAAAATGAAACCAAAAATAAAAGCTTTGCAATCATCGACAAATCGATAAAGAATGAACAACTGAGCATTTTCATCAACGATAAAATACACAGAGTAATTTTCCATTGAGTTACTGAAAGTATTTTAAAGTTAATTAAAGTTTAATCTAGTTCATTGTAATTTAAATTGCCCGTAAATCAAGAAACAATAAAACTTTCAAAGAAAGGATTAAAGAAAGAAGACATTAAGTCAGCAGTGAGCTAGCGCCATCTAGCGTCCAGCCAGATAAAGAAAAAGTCACTCAAACTATTTCAGGATCAAACAAACCAATCCTAGAAGGAGTGTATTTAAGAAGTTTCAACTGCATGACTACGAGAAAATGTGGCACCAATCAAATAATTAGAGTTATGATTAGTGAATCTTGCCAATGTTACCCTCCCCCCCCCCCCAAAAAAAAAAAAAAAAAAAAAAAAAAAAAAACTAATACTTGATCTCAATTTTATTAAACCTAAATTAATTAAACTTAAAGTCAAAGTATTAAGAAGAATTAAATGTTAAGTTGTAAAAAGACTCAATCACAAACAATAATCCCAAAAAACACACATGTAAGGATAAGCAATACAAGACAGTCTTCAATAATTAAAGTTATTATTTTCAACGTGGTGATTTTTTTTTAATTATAAATATTTTTATTATTATTAAATTGGATTGATTGTTCAAACTAATCACGGGAATCCACTAATAGCCAAATTCACACAATTAAATTTAACGAAAAAAGAGTTCATATTTCATAATATCAACCAGAAAAAATAAGAAGAATGTAACTTGCAATAGCATTAATCCCATTTTTTTTTTTTAATGCAACAGCAAACCCTTCCAATCAACCATATATGTATATATATATATATATAATAATAATACAATAATATCAGTGCAAAAATTTTGAAATCCCAAGAGGATTCAACTTCAGTATTAAAACAATTATTCGGATCATAAGCGAAGACCACCCAAATCAAATCAAAAAAGAATTAAAGAAAAATCGAAATGAATTATTGGAAATTGGAATGAGAAAAAGCATTATTTTCATTCTAACGTTTTCAAGGGCCTGGTAAAATACAAATATGCTAAAAAATGGATGTTTTTTTGTCACAAAGAATGCAAAAGCTAAGAATTTCTTTGTTCACAGGCCTGAAACACCCATAGTAAAAGCAGAAAAAACGAAGATCAAAATAAAGCTATTACCTAAAAAGGATAATCCAAAACCATTTAAAATTGTAAATAAAAATAAAAATACAAAATTACTTAATAAATTATAATTGAAACGGATGCAATTCTAAGTTAGAATAAACGATTCACATGTTAAGAAACACCCATAGTAAAACCAGAAAAAAAGAAGATCATAATAAAACTATTACCTAAAAATGACAATCAAAAACCATTTTAAATTGTAGATTAAAATAAAAACCATTTAAAGTTGTAGATTAAAATTAAAATACAAAAATACTTAAAAAATTATAACTGAAACGGACGCAACTCAAAGTTATAATAAATGATACACATGTAAAAATTTAACAATCAGATATCAGTTAAACACACAGTTAATCAGTTAAAAATTGCAGTGAACGTGGAGTAAAATAAAGGATTCACAGAAGTATTCAGGTAGAATAAGGATTCAGATAAGGATTCAAGTCCTAATAAGGAATCAGATTATTATTCATAATTATTGTAACATGAATAGTGCTGCCATCTACAGTAATGAGATAAAAATAATGGAAAAATAAAATAAAATGAATAAATAATAAATGAATAGATAATAAAAAAAAAAAAGAGAAATAAAATACATATAATGTCTGTACAAAATTGCCAGGAAGCATGGAACAAAGTAAAAGCAGACAAAACCTTTTTATTTTCTCAGGATTCAGATAATCAATGTGGATGATTGAATAGTGCTGCAATCTACGATTGTAAATTGCCACAAAGTTTGAAAGTTAATGTAGATACATACTAACCATAAAATAATACCTAATTTTTTAGACATAAATTTAAATTGGAATAAAAATTATGAGGGAAAAAAATAAAATAGATAATTAAAAAAATAATTAAGTGTTTGGGATAGCCATTAATTAATGCTAAATTTTTAAATAATCGAAATTGTACTTTTTGATGTTTATCAGACACTAAATATTTGATCCGTAGATTAAAATTAAGAACAACATTGAAAAAAACAGATTTATGTAAACATGTTTTAAAATTAGTAAAAAAAATTACCTTAAAGGAGAAATCTTTCTTTTTATCCGATAAGTCAAATTCTAATTGGCTATTACTATTAACAATAATTTTTAAATCTAAGAAACTAATAGCACTAGATTCCAAATTATTACTACTAAGAGACAGATTTTCAGAATAATTAACAGGTAAGTCTAGATTGGTGTGATGTCTATCCAAATATAATATAATTATATCATCTATGTATCGTAGTAATTTAAAGTTAGTACACTCAATGTCACGCTCATAATAATATAAGTATAGATCAGCTGATATACTAGAAGCAATGCCACCTTGTGGCAATCCTAAACGTTGTTTATATAAATAATTATTGAATAAAATATAGTTATGGAATAGGATAAACCTAGTCAGAGTTTTAAAGGCTGAAGGAGTTATGATAACATTTAGATTTAGATACTGCAGATTTTCTACAAAAAGTTTATTTATAATATCAAACATATCTTTAATAACAATATTATTAACAAGATCATTGAAATCAAATGTTTTTATACCAGTAACATCAGTACGATTTAATTTTATTTTTGAGTTGAAAACTGTTTTTTAGAAAAAAATTACTCTTGTTAGAAACAATACAACTATGAAATTTTTTCAGGATATTTAATAACATAATATTAGCATTAGAAGCTTAGGCATTACAGGCAACAGTAACAGTACGAAATTTAATAGGATCTTTATGAAATTTTGGAATTACAACTAAATAAGGATAATTATAGTTATTATTTTTAGTTTTTATCAACTTGTAATAATTAAATATATGCCTATTTTTTTATTTCTATACTGTCATTAATCTTAACAAAAATATTACTAGTATCCATTGTATCAAAATAAAGTTGTTTATAATACTTTTTGCAAATAATTGCATAGTTATTAGCCGACTTGTCAACATAAGTAATAATAAATTTAGACTGTAAGTCTAGAATTGTTGAATTAATTTCTTTGAAATTATAGTACTTGATATTAGAAAGATGGTGCATATTATAAACTAAATCAAGTTTAAATTTCTCAAGTAACTTAAATTTCCACTCATTAAAAAATTCCACTGGTTTATTATAATCAATAGCAATTTTGTATATATATATATATATATATATCAGATTTGAAGTTTTCTTTGGCCGATGAGTAATAAAAAAATATACCTTACTGTAATGAGCAAAATAAAATTCTTATATTTATACTACCACAACTTAACAGGTTGTGACAGTGTAAAATTGAATAATCGGACGCATTTTTTTTTTACTTCAACTTTTATGAAACCACACAAAAAATTGTTTTTCAATTAATTAATTAATTCTAATTCTTAGTTTGAGTTAAACTTTAAAATAGGTATAAAGCTCAGAATAACAATAGAAATCTGAATCAGTTTAGAAATATGTAAAATATGTTAGAAATATAGAATTGCCCAAACAGAAGAAAAAAAAAACAAAACGATTAATTAAATGTTTGTATTTCTCCTCCCTACACCATCACACAACTGTTAAAAATGAATTTCTGCGTTTTACGGATTACTGAAAATTAGTTATATTTACTGATAATTAACGCTATTATGTAAACATTTTGTATGAATATAATTTTAAACATTGCTTAAAATTTTCGGTTTTATACATTTCCTAGTTGGATCACCAAATTCAATAATCTATACTTAAATTCGTATGATAACATTTTTATTTTAATTTTTAATTTTATTCCCTGAAATTCTTAAAATGGAAAAATTAAATTAAATGTGTAATAATGAATAAAGGCAAAATTTTCTTCCTTCTATACTTTATTATATTTTATTAAAAATATATATATATATATATTCTTAAATGGGCAGATAGAGAATAACAAGAGGAGACCGCCTTACAGATATTTTTTTGTGTTCCATTAAAAAAACATAAAATCTCTTATTATGCCGTAATTGTTAGAAATTTTATCTTATGAAGTTTTACATATACTAAAAATGAAAGGCTAAAAGGAAATACGTACCACTCAGCTACCAACTTGCATTTTTTTAACACCACACTTTCTAGGTGATAGTTTTCAGCTTATTTAATACGGTGAATCTGCTTCAAAAAAAATTATAAAATGCTTCTATTAAAAATGACTGGTAGCGAAAAACCGTATAAAATGTCAGCTACGATACAATTATGAAATACCTTGCCGAAAATTGTGTTAATTTACTCGTCTCTTTTAAACTACATGGGAAAAATTTTTAATAGACAATTAAAGATCAATCTTAATAAAGAATATAAAAGAAGTAGTAGTATACTGTGACAAGATATATGGTATGATTTTGCTTATTTTCTTTGTATTAAGAGATGTCACTAAAATGTGAGACAATTTAATACTTTAAGTCCAGAGGACTACGGTAATACTATGGTGCATATACGTATAAACCAAATCATAGAAAACAATACATATTAAAAGATAAAAAGTAACGTATTAATTTTTAAATGTTTCAAAATCTTTATTTATTAACTGCTATCGGAGGCTAACTCCGAATTTCTCACAATTGTAAGAATAGCAATTTTAATAGAAACTATTTATTTATTTTTACTTATTTTAATTTATTTTTGAAGGAGTATTAAAAAGGTATGAGTTTTAAATAATTATGAATTTTTAGTGTATGATATTTTTTAAAAACCTCCAATATGAATAAATGGTTATATTTTGCATTTTTTTTTCTTTTTGTCGCACCGTTAAGGGTTAATTCTTAACAATCTTAAGTAATCGCTGGCGTGACCTGAATGTTCCGTTGTTGTAATCGTATGACACTTGTGATGTGTTAAGAAGGAACATGTTAAAAGGCAGAAAGTGAAATGTGCACAGGATTGCTTTCTGAGTGGATCATCCCCGACTTAGTAATTTAGACATCCAGTGATATAGCAGTAAAGTTTTTAATCAAATTTTAACGCATCGTCATATTTTTCTATTTTTTACAGTAATCCCCACCAGCTGACATTTACAAAAATGTTACATTATCAAGTAAAAATATTTTACGTATTCGTGTTTAAATCATTTAAATTTTACCATCAGAAATCAAAGCGATAGATTTCACTGACGTATAGATAAACAGGGAAGCACACTAAAGGATAAACATTAATACAAAATAGATAAATAAATAAATAAACAAATAAATGAAAAAAACTTTTTTTTTTTTTTTTTTTTTTTTTTAATAACAATTTGTTTTGAAGGAACGCCTAATGTAAGGCCCCTTTTTAATAAAATCCTACGTTATCAGAAAAAAAAAAAAAAAAAAAAAAAAAGAAGCGAGGTTGGGTGGAAAATTACATACTCTTAACTTAATTCCAAAATATTATATAATGAATGCTTAGAATACTCTAATCGTGCTTGTAGGATAAAAAACAGTAATATGTTTCTTTCAAATATGCAACAGGACACCATTTCTTCATGCTGGAGATAGTTTTAAAAAAATATCATGCAATAAAAATTGTCTATAATTACTTAAAATCCATACGTTAGTAACATTATTTCAAAAATTACATAATTTATAATAAAAATGTTATTCATGCATTTCCGAAAAATAATCGAATATTTACTAAGCAAAACTACAAGCTTATAGATTCATATGATCGGTAAAAGGTAATAACTGTTCGTGATGATATTTTTTTCTAAATTTAAATTTTATTTATCACCACCATAATTACTTGATAAACTGTAATATCAGCATAATTGTTCGTAATCAACATCGCATTAAATTATTTAACTGCTAAAAATATGTTTTAAACGTTTACAAAATCTGATAGGGCAAGTGAGTTTTTTTTCTTTAAGTTTTTAAAAATGATTATACTTATCATACACTATTTAAACTCTAATAACTAAATATAAACTTTAAATGAGAATAATATAAAAAATTCCTAAAATAAAATGTTTCTTTAAAAACAGAAATTGCTTTTGAGATCTACTGAAAAATTGAAAGTTTTAAAAAGAAAAATTCTTAAACGAATGGATATGGATATTATTGAGCCCTAGAGCTCGCAATATACGTTATTCTCTGATGATGTTTTCTTTCCATCTCATCTCTGAAGAATTGAAGTTTTTTGAATAAACTTGCCGTTCAACCGCAACTCTTTCATCGTTTCCATCAACTAAAAAAAAATTCTTCAAAAAATTCTTTTATTTTGAATAGTTGGAATAGATATATAAAAGTAGATGTTATGAAATATAGTATGGGAATAATAATAAAATCATAGGAAGTATTATAAATATAGGTTTAAACGATATACGTTGCTAAAGTTAATAATATTAAATGATGTCAATCGAGAAATTATGAAACAATCCTTAATGTATGGAAACAAGATTTATGAAATTTTGAATTAGTTCTGCACAAACAAAATGCTCTATTAAACTAATGAACTATAATTGTTTTACAAGGCTCGAGAGTTGTACTGCTGACAGATTTTTATTTATTTATTTATTTATTTATTTATTTTTTTAATGCTTGTAGCATTACAAAAAATGTATGCGTTTTTTCCCTTGGGAAAATTTTTGACATAATTTTAAAATCTGGTGTGTATATGCAAAACGATTTTTATCACTCACTATTTCCCATACTATTGAAAATATTTCAGACTATGCACCACACTAACAATATGTATTGTTAGTTTTCATTTCTAAAGTTAAAGAAAACATACAGTTGACCTAACTAATCGGATGCCAACGATTTTTCCTGTAGTAACCAACTAAAATATCCGTCGTGAAATTACATACAAACAAACTTTACATAGATGAAATAAGACATTCGTACCCTATATTGAAAAGACGTTTTTGTATACCTTATAAATTAATATATATATATATACATATATAGATTTTTATGTAAATCTAGAAAGAGGCTTATGAATAAATATTATTGCGGAAGTTTTTTAGATACTGACTTTCTGTTCCATTTCTGATATTCATCAAAAATTGGAAAACTCATTTATTTACCAGAAAACAAGATTTATATACGAAAAAACTTTTAAAAAACATTTAATATGGCGAATTTGAAGAAAACTCTCAGAGTCGTTATTAAGAAAACTATTTGCAAGATTTTAAATTGTCCTAACTATTTATGGCACTTATTTTGAATATATCAACTTATATATCTTCTTAAATTAAACAACTCTAATTTACCAGTTCAAATTTACGAAGAGACATCTAAAAGGGGGTTTATATAGCAATTTTGAAGAAAATCTTAAGATTTTTTATTATTTTTTTTTATTTACAGGTTTTCGGTTAACTTTCGGTTCTTCATGTTCCATTTTTGTTTTAAAAATTTTCACCAGCAACTAACAAAAGCACCTGTACAGCATACTTGTCTCTATTCTGATTTTCCTCATTCCAATTTTTTTTGGTTTTGGAGATATAATAGTTAGGAAATTCTTCCTACACACATGCACATATATGGATTCTAGCTGAGTAATATACAAAAAACACTCTCTTGTACTCAGGGAATCTTAAAACATGTTAAGCAGATGGAAATCCGATAGCAAAACTTTTGACAGTATCAAAACTTTTATTAACTATGGTACTCGGATAATGGTTAAAATGTATACCTTAAATTGTCATTCACAGCAAATGCTGATTTATTATTATTATTATTATTATTATTATTATTAAATATATTTAAAAATAATTACATATGCACCAGAAATCTATAATGTAATTTAGATTTTCAAATATATAATTATTCCGTTTAATAAAACTGTTTAATACTTAGTAATCTATAAATCTACAGTCACCATCTTAATATGCAACATTCCATAGTAAATCTTTATTAGCAAATCTAAATTCCGTTGTAATTCAACATACGTAGAAGATTGGAAGCTTGGACATATAACGTCTAAAATTTTAAATTTTGATATTAGCTTTATCACCATTATTTTCAAAAGGAGTAACTGTATTATTATTTTTCTATGATTAAAAAAATTTAAAACTGCTATAGAAAATTTCTGGTACTATGTCTTCTGGTAAAAAATGGAGAGTTGATAGCGATGGTGGATAGGAACACAGAAGAACAGATAAAATTAACACTTTTTCGGAAATTGTTAAAAACTCTTATAATCTTATTTAATTTACTACAAAGTAAATAAAAATTAGCTTAATAATAATAATATGAAGAAAATTCACCTCCTTCAAATATTCATAAATGTATACCATTATGCGCGATATATTTTGCGATCTTTCAATTTAAAAATAAAATAATGTTGTTAAATCTAAAAGTTGTTTTTTAAACAAGTGGTTTACTTATTACTTTTCTAACACACTTCGTTTGAAAATTAAAAAAAAAAATCAGCTCTACTTAAACAAATATAAAAGTAGGCAATGAATTTGGTGTGCAGTTGAAAAAAAAAAGTATGAATTTAGTTTTTAATTTACGCATTTTTAAATTTAGCTATGATAAAGTTTGAATATGTACTTGCCATTGAAATCTCTAATCATTAAAATATTTTATAAGAGACTGCTTTATATTTCAAAAATTTTTATAAAAGACTTTTTACATTTCAAAAATATATATTTTGAAAATTTAAAAACAAATGAAACTGTATTTACTGTATATATATATGAGAGTTTAAAGATTAGAAAAACCAAAAGGAGAATTACTAACCAATGCGCAAAATTGCTGCAAAAGGAAATGCAAAAGTTAAATGTAGGAATATGTGAACAAATGAGGAAAATAAATGAAATTAAACCCCGAAACACACTGAGGTCTTCATCAGGGAGGCCCCTCAGAAGACCCTATTAACCCCCTTTTTTTTTGGTGGGGAGGGGGGGGGGTAATTTCATGTATTTCACTCATTTGTTTACATATTCCTATATATATATAAGATCACAATAATAGATTACGGTATGAAATTAAAGAAAAAAATTATCAATTTAGATTTAAAGTTGCGTACTTTTAAATTTAGCTATTATAAAGTTTGATTTACCATTGAAATCTATAAGCATTCAATGATTTTTTTAGGACACTGCTTTCTTTTTATAGTTCTAAAACATTTTTTTTAAATCAAACAAAACTATACTTAATATATATAAGATCATAATAATACATTACGTTAAAAAGTAAAGAAAAATTATCAATTTAGTTTTAAGTTTGTGCATTCATGCATATTGTACACTAAATCTAAGATTTAGTTTAATCCATTATCCTTGATAAATGTACTGCTACACTATCACTTAACCCTTCTCTCAATTTTATTTGTGAAGCTTTTGACCTCATTAAAGATAACAATATCTTTTGTTTAACAAAGTAATATATAAACAAATTTTTGGCGCCCCTATGAGTTTTCCTCTTAGTCCTATTTTAGCAGATTTACTACTTATTGAATTAGAAAAGCGCATATTTTAAACTTCCATACTGAAACCTACTATATATTTACGATATGCTGACGATATTTTTATCTCCTGGCCTTATTCAAAAAATGCACTTCTTAATTTAATTGGTAGTCTCAACAACCAATTTCCATCCATAAAATTTGCATATGAAACTGAGATTAATCGTACGCTTCCGTTTCTTGAATTTAAGATGCATCGTGACGAAAATAATTCAACTATATGGTTTGACGTCTTTTTCAAAAACTTATTTATTCCTTTACCTATCCCGGCTGATTCAGCTCATCCTACAAATTATAAAAATGCTTTTTTTAATTTCTACATTACCTGAGCTATAAATTATACTAATAATAGCAGGAGACTTGGCGTTGGAATATTAAAACAGGAATAAACTACTACGTCAGAAACGCCAAAGAAAAATTATTGAGGTGCATACACCTGTTTCGGTAGCCTAAAGCGTACCGTCTTCAGTGCAAAAAGAATTCTGAATCTGGAGAAGTGCTCTTATATATAGGAGAGGGACCGGATTTAGTTCAACCAATAGGATTACGGAAGAGGTGGGGAGTGTGGCCAATAGGAATTAAGGAATGTGTAGCTGTGTAAACAGTAGAAAAATTAAGGAAATGTGGACTGAATGTAAAATTTCCAACAATCAGACAAATAGGGAACAGCGAAATCACAATTTACAAGGTTTTTAAAAATTTTATAAATATGAAAAGATTCAAGGAAATCGAGTTCATGAATGGATTTAGGTCTGCAAATTATTTTAGCTGAATTAAATTAAAAATTATGATTTTCCTCCCAGCAATGTTTAGAAATAGCCGATTTATTGGTTTCTTGTTTGCGGACGTAATTCATATGTTCTTTTAGACGAAATTTAAGACTGCGTTTAGTTTGGCCAATATATGATAAACCACACTGACAGGAAATACTATAAATGCCCCAAGAATTATGCATATCAATAGGATATTTTAACTGAGAAAAGGTGAGTTTATTGGAAGGCGAAAATATTATTTTAAAATCATGTTGTTTGAGAATTTTAGCTATGGTTTGACTGGTTTTAGAAAAATAGGGTAAAACAATACTGATATTAGATGTGACTGATTTAGTAGACGAAATACGAGGGAGTTGTAATTTTTGGATAGCTTTGTCTATAATTGAAGTTTCATAACCTCTGTCAATTGCGATGGCTTTCAGGTATTTAATTTCAGATTTCAATAAAATAGGATTTGAACAAATATTAAGGGCACGGTTTACAAAAGTATAGAAAGCAGCCATTTTTTGGTTAGGTGGGTGACATGAACGCGCATGGGGAGGAAGGGCGACTGCAAAATTTTTACGATAGACAGTGGTTGAAAATCCATTTACAGTGCGAGAGACGAGGGTATCAAGAAATGGAAGGGAGCCATTATTTTCTATTTCATATGTAAACTGGATATTACTGTCAATTGAATTTAAGGTTTCTAAGACATGGTCAATATTGTGAGGAGATATGTCGATAAGCGTGAAGGTGTCGTCAACGTAACGGGTCCAAAAAGGAAAAGATATTTTCTTAAAAAGCTTGCTTTCGAAATAGTGCATGTAAATGTCTGCGAGAATTGGGGAGAGAGGGGAACCCATGGCTAAACTTTCAGACTGACGATAGAATTTATTTTGGAAAGAAAAAGTGGTTTGTGATAAACAAATGCGGGTAAGAGAAATTAATTCTTGTATTTCGAAAGAGGTGAAATGAAACTCTTTTAATCTATTTTCGAGACAGCAGAGGGCGCCACTTGTTGGAACATGAGTGAAAAGAGATTTTACATCAAAAGAAACCATAGTGAGATTAGTGTGAGGGCAGTTTTGAATCATTTTTGCAAAATTTATGGAATTCTTAACAGTATAACTATTAGCAGCAAGAAGTGGAGCAAAAATTGTGGTGAGAAATTTAGCTAGATTATAGGAAGCAGTACCGATATTAGAGACTATTGGACGAAATGGAATATTCGAAAGCAAGCTTTTTAAGAAAATATCTTTTCCTTTTTGGACCCGTTACGTTGACGACACCTTCACGTTTATCGACATATCTCATCACAATATTGACCATGTCTTAGAAACCTTAAATTCAATTGACAGTAATATCCAGTTTACATATGAAATAGAAAATAATGGCTCCCTTCCATTTCTTGATACCCTCGTCTCTCGCACTGTAAATGGATTTTCAACCACTGTCTATCGTAAAAATTTTGCAGTCTCCATTCCTCCCCATGCGCGTTCATGTCACCCACCTAACCAAAAAATGGCTGCTTTCTATACTTTTGTAAACCGCGCCCTTAATATTTGTTCAAATCCTATTTTATTAAAATCTGAAATTAAATACCTGAAAGCCATCGCAATTGACAGAGGTTATGACCCTTCCATTATAGACAAAGCTATCCAAAAATTACAACTCCCTCGTATTTCGTCTACTAAATCAGTCACATCTAATATCAGTATTGTTTTACCCTATTTTTCTAAAACCAGTCAAACCATAGCTAAAATTCTCAAACAATATGATTTTAAAATAATATTTTCGCCTTCCAATAAACTCACCTTTTCTCAGTTAAAAGATCCTATTGATATGCATAATTCTTGGGGCATTTATAGTATTTCCTGTCAGTGTGGTTTATCATATATTGGCCAAACTAAAAGCAGTCTTAAATTTCGTCTAAAAGAACATATGAATTACGTCCGCAAACAAGAAACCAATAAATCGGCTATTTCTAAACATTGCTGGGAGGAAAATCATAATTTTAAATTTAATTCAGCTAAAATAATTTGCAGGCCTAAATCCATTCATGAACTCGATTTCCTTGAAGCTTTTCATATTTATAAAAATTTTAAAAACCTTGTAAATTGTGATTTCGCTGTTCCCTATTTGCCTGATTGTTGGAAATTTTACATTCAGTCCACATTTCCTTAATTTTTCTACTGTTTACACAGCTACACATTCCTTAATTCCTATTGGCCACACTCCCCACCTCTTCCGTAATCCTATTGGTTGAACTAAATCCGGTCCCTCTCCTATATATAAGAGCACTTCTCCAGATTCAGAATTCTTTTTGCACTGAAGACGGTACGCTTTAGGCTACCGAAACAGCTGTATGTACCTCAATAATTTTTCTTTGGCGTTTCTGACGTAGTATTTTATTCCTGTTTTAATATAAATTATACTACTTTTAAATTTAATGAAAAGCAACAAATCAACAAAATTATTCAAATAGTTAATGCTGCAGGATATAGTTAATCTAGTATTAGAAAAATATTTAACAGAATAAAAAATCGCATGCTAATTAAACCTATTAATCACACTCTAGATACAAATTTAAATTGCATTATACTAATAGTCTCCCTTTCTGTAAAAATTCTATAGCTTTAAACATTATATACAACGCAAATTTAATTTATCCCATTCAGTTCTCCTCTAACTATTAAACAATTAACACTTCATGACCGCGATTTAAATGGACCCACTGGAGGCGTCTGTCAAATTCCCATTGAAAACAACAAAGAACTTTTCTATTATATTAGACAAACTAAGAGGACTTTAAACAAAATAATACAAGAGCACATACGTAATATCAAAGAAGGAAATAGTTCTACTATGGTCGACTTCATTTATGCTAACCCAAGCGTTAACCCTATGTGGGATAACGCCAAAATTATTACAGCACCACCTACTATCCAAGAACTTTACATCTCCGAAGCTATTAATATAATTAAACGCAAAAATACAATAAATTCTAAAGATTCTGCAATTTTGCCAAGAATTTGGAACAATATTATAAAATAGCTAATAGTTTATTTCATTATTGTTTTCCCCTCGTGTGATTTTTCAATAGTTCCAGCTTCTCTTACTTTCCTTAGCTCATTGGTCCAACCTTCACCGGACTTCACATTGACTTTGCTACTATTCAAGCTATTAAAAGGCTTAACTGTTGACTGTGAAAGGAAAATTATTTAAAAACTGATAATTTAATTTAGTAATAAAAGTCCCAGATGATGCTTTGGAATTTTAAAGCGAAAAGCTTCGGAAATATTTTTTTTTTAATAAAAATTAATTGCATGTGTTTTTAAAGTGTAAAATAATAATAATAATAATTAAATTTTTAATTTTTAATTTTGTTTATTTATTTATTTATTTATTTATTTTTGGTTTTGAACCAACTGATTGTTAACCTAATAAAATTTAAAATTTAATTAATTTAATACATTAATTAATTAATTTTTACTTATGCAAATAAAAACTACAAGTTAAAAATAATAATAATCGTAACAATTGTTTGAAGTCAAAATAGTATCAAGTTCTTTAATCAATTAATCATTTGAAAAAAACTAGACACAAGTGCAATCTTAAATCAGGAATTAGGCACTCGCTCCTACTAAGAAAAAAAAAAAGGGTTTCTGCTTTTGACTTCCCCTGAAGCATCGTTTTGTAAATTTTGGAGAAACACTGCTATCTACCGAACTAAGAAAAACAAAAAAACTAAAAAATCGATAACAAAAAGGGGGAAAATATTGAAAAATAATTGCATAAAATGTATTAAATGTTTCGTTCCAGTGCGAAAACTATGAACGTTAAAGGGTTAGCACGTTCAGCGAAGTGCTTAGTTTATTAGTAGAGATTACATGGCAATTAAGAACATTCGAAAAAAAATATTTTAGACATATATAATGATTCTTTATTTATGTATTTTGTAGATTTGCCAAACTGTCTAATTTATTCCGGGGCTTTGTTAGTACCCGCTTTTTATTCACACCATTATTTTTGAAAAGTCATTTTACTCTTATTAAATCTTAACAGAATATTGATGAAAGTTACTTTACATAAAAAATGGTGCGGAAAAAAAAGGGGAAGATTAGTAACAATGCTAAGGAACAAATTAGAAATGTTTCGATAAAATGCTTTTATATTGAAAGTCTCAAAAATTCTCTTTTAAATATAACATCATTGTGAATTTATTTATAAAATGTAAACGTACAATTATTTTAGATATTTGTTCACATTTATAATTATCTATTTACAAAAATGCTGTTTAATAAAATTTAATTTTTTTTATAATTAAATACTCTTACGTATAGTATAGATCATATCATATAGTATAAATAACCCTTATACTCTATGTATAAGGGCATGTTAAGATTGCACATTTTAATTTAAATAAAAACATTAAAAAAAAAAGTGAAAAATTTCTTTTATTTCGTAACTTTTTTTTCCTTAAAAAAAAAAAAAAAAAAAAAAAAAGCTTTTAGCTATAAAATAGAAAATATGAATAAGTAGAATAAAGCTCTATAATGAGGAAGTGCATGCAATAAAATTATAAATACTGATACTGATATCCTTTTGAATGTATAAGGTGTTCCATAAAGAACGCAACTCTTGCGTGCATTATAACCCCGCCCCCCCCTTTTTTTTTTGTTTAAATGAAATTAAGTAACTTATATAATACATTTATATAGGTAATTTACATAAATTATGTGTAGATAAAATCACATATAGTGTATACTGAAAGAAATATATAAATTAGTAAAGTTCTTCGGACAATTTCTGTGTTATTATGCACTCAAATATCACTTTGTTAATTAGGCATCCTTTAAAATTAGTTTAAATAAACATAGACGATGGTGATCTTATTGATGTCTTTATGTTTTCAAAAAGAGGTGTTTTTTTTTTTTTTTCGAACCAGTGGATATCTGTCATTACTGATAATTTTAACAGTAATTTCTCATGATGGTGAAGAAAAACCTAGTAACGTAAAATAGATAATTGTATCCTTTTATATTTTCTGTTGCGTGTCTGAAAATAAAAATTAAAGTAAAAGAAATTTTTAAATTACTAGTGAAGAAAGTTTTATTTGTCACGCTTTTGTCATTCTAGTGATTTAGGTGTTGACTACGTGACTTAAATGTCGAAACATGTAACGTTCAAAGAGCGTTACCCCCAATAATTAGTATTGCGTGGCTTTATCATGTTTGACTTATTAAGTCTTATCAGAAATTAACACTAATAGAACACGACGTGATCTTTCGGTTAGTTTGGGGCATGTCGTGAAATAGTTTTTTCTGAATTCTAAAGAAATCTATTTTTAGTTTCTAAGCAGAATTTTTAATCTTTGGAAAAGTTGTTTGATTCTTACAATATATTATATATAAATTGGTATTTATATTGATTACATTTATTTTCTAAATAGGATTCTAGTATAAAAAAAGTATCCGCGTTTTACAGTAGGATCAGATTAAAAAATTACAATGTTATTAAAAAAAATAATAAATAAATAAATAAAATGAATTATTCATTAAACGTTTACGCCTGAAAAATTAACATAATTAATTTCAAATTAGTTTTCGATGTGATATTACACTTTCATTTTATTCTTAATATATATATATATATATTAATCTAAATTGCACAATAAAAATATTTACAAAAAAAAAATTATTTTAATTAAGTTAACAAATGTATTCACAAAAAAAAAAAAAATTACGAACCTACAGAAATATAGATATTATTTAATAAATGAAAAATTGATCGAGAAAAAGTTTTAAGAAAGGAAAAAGAAACAGTTTTTATTATTATTATTATTAATATTTTTATTTTATAGCTATTCTTCTTATAGTGTTGGAAATTTTCTCCTTATTAGTAAAATTGATTTTAATAAGAATGCAGATTTGTAATTAATGAAATTTTTCCATTTATATATAGGATAATTTTTAAATAAAAATTTATTAAAAATACTTTAGTCTGTTCATGTAATATAATGCATAGAATATTTTAAAGTTAAAGTACATAAAATTCATGCTAAAATCAGTTAAGTATTATAATTCAAAAAAAAAAAAAAATAATAATAATGTAGTTAAAAATGTACGTTGGAGTTGAAAAAGTTTTCTGCTTTCGGTTTTGTGATGAGATTACTTGTTTTGAGAGTTCCACAACACTAATTGATTATTTTTACAATATGTATGTGTGTTTGTTTGTGTGACAAAAATTTTATTGCTCAAGAAATAATTCACAGAATTTTATAAAATTTATATTTGGTTGAAGCTCGAGAGAAATTATTGTCCAATTAATTTCCGTATAAACTGCCAGCCAGGTGGCGCTAGTACTTTGTTATTTATCTCATTCTAAAGAAAGCTATATCGCAGCTTCTATTGTGTATAATTTTCCAAACAAGTATATATTCAATACATTCATGTAATACATTCTAACAGTATAGGGGATATTGGGGTAAAATCACCATTTTTGTAAAATTTAAGTGCTTGCTCACAAAGTAATGATTTTTGACTACTGAAAATATGTGTGCATATTATATTGGGGTTCACATTGTTCACAAAGTTGGGGTTCAGTGAAAAGTAATAATTATGCTTACCTTTTTTTTTTTTTTTTTAATATAATGTTTTTGATAGCAACTGACAAAGTAGACTATTTTACCCGAAACCCGAGGTAAAATTTCCATGGCACGGGGTACTATGGACCACAGGTAAAATTAAAAAAGTAAATTAATGTAGTGTGTTTCTTAATAGTATAAAATGTAGAATGTATTATATTTGTTTATTTATGTCTTAGATTAATACAAATAATGTAAATTAATCAACATTAAAATTAGAAAATGATACACTGAAAGATTTTTGTGTCACTGAAAGTCTGCTGTTTTCTTGAGAAGTTGTAGGGTCTGGAATACTCATCATAGCTTGAAAATTTACAAGAGATGTATCAACACTCTTAGAAAAAATGTAGAGATTTTGATAAGGTTTTCGTTACACCAATCTCATGAAAACAGGTTCTTTACCTTTTTTTTGCGAATAAATCAACAAAAGTAAAACAGTTTTTTTTTTTTTTTTTTTTTTTTTTTTTTTAAATTTTTGACGAAAATTTAACTAAACTTATTTCATTAGTATTGAAATTGACGTTTTGCTGTGAAATTATAGCCGTATCATTCAATTTTGTATCACTATAAACAGACATATTCTGAGAAATACTCGAGCTTTTTAATACATATTTTTGCTTTGAACTTGATGTGAAATTTCAGAGTTATTTTCATCTTTAACAGAAGCCTAACATTTTTTTTTTCTGGAACTAACTAAAGAAGGTTTATATATATATGCTTCTCCTTCAAAATATTCGTTTTTACTGATGTAGCAGTTAAAATCGTTAATGCACGTTTATTTATTTAGTTGTGCAAGGAAGCTATCGTAAAGGGATACATTTCGAAAGATACTATATTTAAGCAGGGACAATTTCACTTAGTGATTGAGATGTACTTCATTGTATAAGCATGTATTGCATAATTTTTCACCATTTCTTCTTCCTCCATCGAAATTATCTGCTTATACGCATAGTTTGGGCAAATATAATAGATAATTTATTATCGTTTTTTAGTTTAGGTAATTTAGACTTTTTATGCCTTTATACGTAGCATATAAGAGTTGTTTTTGAAATGTCTGATGCCTTAGAAGCTGAACAAATAAGTTTTTTTTTTTTTTTTTTTTTTTTTTTATCGCCTGCTTCATAGCTGAATATATCTTTTAGTACTTTGCATGATCTGTGAAACTGTTCCTATGTAACAATCGTAAACTTCTTAAATATATATATATATATAACACAGTTGTATTATTATTTTTAAATTGCTTACTAAAATCAGTTCCTTACATTTGCATGGTATTTGTAAAAACATAAGAATGAAAAAGTAACTGAATTTTTATTAAAAATAAATAAGAAGAAACCAAAAAGTAAATTTCTTGCTTATTCATCTTTGAAGACATAATAGATCTAATTAAGGTTAATTCTGAAATTTGTAAGTATAATTTATAGACAACACTTAAAAAATGTAGATTTTGCAAATCGGTTTATTATCATAGAGAGTTGGGGTAAATTGAACCACAGTCCATTGTACCCCAGTTCCTGGTAGTCCATTTTACCCCGTGAAGACAAGAAGTACGGAAAAAATATAACAAACACTTTTAAGGAATATTTTAGTTAGATTAAATATAATAGCAGATGACCTTAACATTTTATTGTGCTCAAAAAAACCTTCCAGATCATAATTCTTGAATGGTGAAAAGAAAAACTGTTCAGCAAAAAATATTTACTTTTGGCTACCAAAAATTAAATTTCTAAAATAAAATGGCTAAATTATCCGTTCGGCATGTAGTTGCTATGTACGTTTCATCACTGCAGTGCCTTTATCTATGCGCCAAAATACGAAGCGTAAAAATAAATAAATAAAAACAATAATAGGGGGTGGTCAATTTTACCTCATGGTCCATTGTACCCGGTTTCACCTATATTTAACAACATTGATAAAAATACACAAATATTTTTAGAGAAAATTTCAACACTTACAAAGGGCAGAGAAATGACATAGAAAAGAAAAAGAATTAGAATAATACTGATTAATCAGGCATATGTTCGTTTATGAGCAGTAACAGTAAAAGGCCATAAATAATGTTAAAAATTAAATTAATTGTTAAAAAAAGAAAAAAAATAGAAAACCTTAGGTTGTGAGATTGCTTAAATAGTTACAAAAATTAAAAATATTGAATTTTTTTGTATGCAGATATAGGCCTTTTAAGAATTTTAGACATACGACCTTTAGGAAGATTAAATAAATGTTTGAATGTCCAGTTGTGAATAATTCGCAGTCAAACTAGCAATGCTCGGCATTAGCAAATTCACAACATTCGCACAAGTCAGTTATTGATTTACTGAATTTAAATAGATAAACCTTGAAAAGACCATGACCAGTAACGAACGCATGGTGTAGTTTGTTAGAAAATATACATCTGAGAAAGGACGTAGGATAAGATTGTATATGTAGTGTCCTTTATATGACCTGATCCAACAGATTTTGCAATTTTCTTAGAGCGCTTGAATTTTAGAATTTATTCGTTATAACTTCACTGTAAAAAAAATTTCGGTACTTTCCTGGAAAACTTTGGGCAGCGAATGTGCCCAATATTTACCAGTAATGTTACTTGAAAATATCAGTAACCATCAAATATACGCACATTCAAAATACAGTCGAACTTCGTTAATGTGAACACTGCTAACGTGAATTACTTTTAACATGAACGGTTTCCCAATTCCCGTCAAAATAAAGATTAGTTTAGTTATATGAATATTAGTTACTGATAGCATGAACTACTGATAACATGAACAAATTTTTTATCCCCCTTGAGATTCACGTTAACGAGGTTCGACTGCAATACTATATTTCTGAAATCAGGAACGTTTCGTGGACAAAAACCTATTATTACCAGGAACCTGCCCCACACTTATTAAAACCAGGAACGTATTACAGTGTTGATTGAGGAAGTGACAGAGAGTGTTCGGTTGTGGTGCTTTTTACGTCGCTTTTTTCGCAAAGATATTTAAAATTTCTCGACTTACTTTGGTAAAGACATTTCTAAGCAATTGTGTAAGCAGCAAAAGAGGTTATTTTTATTTTGTTTAGGAGGATGTTTTAACTTTCATTTACTTTACATTTTAATTAAACTTTCAACTTAATATATATATATATGTATATAATTTAATATTTGTTGTTGTGTGCTGTTTAAAATTAATTATTAACACATATCATATATAAACACTAAAAATATATTTTTAATATTTAAACCCACAATAAATTTAAAATATGCATAATTTTGCAATTAAAACCAAATTTATGCAATGCATTTTTTTTAGAATACTTTTAGTATTCACATATATAAACTTTTTTTTAAGAAAATTTTGAAGTATTAAAAACAGTTTTGGGTGATTAGTAAAATGATATGTACATATTGGCAATTTAATATTGGTGATATATACAGAAGTTTAAAATAATAATATTGATAATAAATAAAGAAATAAAATAAAATAAAATAAATGAGAATTTAATGCAAACATTTTGTAATTATAAACAAAGTAAAACTATAGTAATAATAATTGTTATTCTAATTATTTATGTACCGATTTTTTTTTTCAGTTTCGAAAGTACAATATAGAATATCAGCTTCTATTAAAATAGTATAATATCTAGAAATAAATTTTTCATTCCCTTTTTATTATCTTGAACAATTATTTCATATATATATATATATATAAACATATGTAAAATCAAAAAAGAGTTTAAAGCAGTTCATTATGTAATATTTTTTACTATATATTTATTGTTTAGTTTGGATTAAAACTAATTGTTAATCCGTATTCGTCGGAAATACAAAAAAACTATTTAAAAATATTCGAACACAATTTAAGAAGAAATATGCATCCCTTGAAAAAAAATTGTGAAATATTTAAATAAATGTGTTTCTCAGTTCACTGATTTTGTGGACTATAACCGCAAAATTTAAAAATGAACACTTCGAATATACAAAACACAAAATGTATACGGAAAATATACGAATTTCATGCAAAGAAGTACCAAATAAAATTTCTTTTTCTATTTGAAAAGAAAAAAGAAGTATTGTGACTGGAAAATATCAAATTCGCATTAAGGCGAGAAGAAAAAAAAAAAAAAAAGAAAAGAAAAAGAAAAAGAAAGAAATATATAATGCATTATAATATAAAATATATTTCACCTCTATTTTATGCACTACTGAAAAAAAGAGAAACGTTAGAATATTATAATACATTTTTAGAATATATATTTTTGCAGCAACAGTTTTTACATTTTAAAAGCATTTACGTTACATTTTTTTCAAAGTGAATAAAAGCATTAAAATATCCTACAAAAGTATGTGAAAATAAAATATACCATGAACGAAGAAATAAAAGTATGACGAATGTATAGTAAAAATTATAATTTGTTGTGTAAAGTATTTTAAATCATGATTTAGCAAAGGAAAGAAATTGTATACAAAATCATCTAAATGACATTTAAAATAGATTTATATATATATAGCTTTGTTTTTAAAAAGATAACGTATTAGATTTCGTATTCCAAAAACTAGATTAATGAATAAATACATATTTAAATCGAAATGATATTAAAAAGCAAGAAAGAGTGTAAAAGGTCTGAATTTTGTAGGATTATTATCTTGATAAAATAATTAAACAGATCATGTTGTATACCTTGGTATTTTGTTTTTCGTATTGACTATCATTACAAAGTAATGACACAATATGCACTTTTCTAACTAAAGCAGCATTTGATTATAAATTTTTTACATTAGTATCAACATACTATAAATATGAGTAGAAGATTATAATTTTGAAATAATCTTTAATATTACATTGCGATTTAATAAATTTATATTGTTACATAAGAGCTTTTTGCCATAATCGTAATTTTTTAAGCAATTGTTTTAATATTAAATTTTGCTTCCCCTATTTTAATTCAAGTCATAATGGTGATTATTTTTGTTCTGTCAAAAAATTAAGGGGTTATTATTATTTTTTCAACATTTCTTACTAGTTTCCTTTAACTTAACATCTATATTTTTCTTTTCTCTGATTTATGATTATTTCCGAAACGTCTGTGTGTGACTTGGAAGGCAGTAGCAAATTCATCCGTTTAACTTCAAATTCGTTATAAATTCTTTTGTGTTCCATGTAATTAACTATATAATTTGTGTAAGTTCAGTTTAATGTTTGTGTTTATAACCACATAATAGCATTTTGTACAGTTATGGTTTACGGATAGCATTATATTAAGAGAACCGTAAACTTCATTGGTAAGATGCTAAAATTCAGGTTTCTGGTTTCTGCAGAAACTTATAATTTATAGAATTAACAATTAGTTTACAGGGCAACACAAAAGTATTTCGAAGTGTTAAGTATTATGCATGTGTTACGTATTATATATTTTCTGAAGTGTTATATCTAATTTTGGTAAACAAAGAAAATATTAAACGTTAAGTTAAACGGATACACAAGTTTGAAAATTTATAAAGAAAACTAGCATGCTGTGGCCACCACATGACTTTCTTCTGTGTTTTCCAATATAAATTCGCCCAGTAGAAATAATTTATCAAAATTATTATTTATTAAGATTATATTATTATTTTTTAAATTATCTTCCATGATGAATGGGGTCGTTTTCTATTCTAGTGTTGTAATGTAACACTAACCAAAGAAAGTCAATTTAATTTAATTTTTTTATTTTTCCGACTGAGTGAAAATAATGCCTGGACCGGAAGTCGAACCCCGGATCTTTGAGTTACTAGGTCAAGGCTCTACCAGTTGATCTATTCAGTCCTACAATCGGTCGGCATTACTCACTCAGACAACCTTTAGGCAGAAACATCTGGTCTGTCATGTAGATAGCTCGTGAGAAATAAGCCGCAGGTAATGGAAAACACCATTAAACAATGGGAGAAAGAAAAACAATTTTAATTAAAATCACACAATCAACAGGTTGGAAGAAAATCATATTTAATGAATTTTTTTATTTTTCCGACTGAGTGAAAATAATGCCTGGGCCGGGAGTCGAACCCCGGATCTTACAAGTCGGACATCTTTTACTTAAAAGTGGGAAAAATAAAAAAAATCATTAAATATGATTTTCTTCCAATCTGTTGATTGTGTGATTTTAATTAAAAAAGTCAATTTTATTCACTATATAACATTTAAGTCTTCTTTCTCTGTATGACATCCTAAACGTTTTTTTTTTCTTTTATAATTAAAAAAAAAAAACTTTATTTTAAATTATTTCAGACCAATGGTACAACCTTTAGTTTTTAAGGATATTGGCGAGCACTTTTGAAAGATATTCAGAACGAAAATTATTCTCTCTTGCGGCGAACGATGCTCCTACATATATGAAAAAAAGAAATTCCTTGTTGACTATCGCTATTATTTCCTATACCGCCATAATAAAAATTTAGAAAAAGCGAGATGGCAACGTCACCTTTTGGACGATTTTCTCCAAAAGTTGATAGGCACTAATTTATGTCAAGGCGTAACTAAATATAAAATTATATTAATTTCTCTGTAATAGTTTCTGAGGTACAGTTGCCAACAAATTTTCTCTCACACACACAGACAGACAGACATTTCCTAAAAATGGTCAAAACGTGTTCTAGACCTCTCAAAACAAGTGAATCCATCGAAAAGCCGAAGTAGAAAATTTTTCCGATTTCAATACTTTCATACTTTCTTCTATTAAATAAAAAAAAAAAAAAAAAAAAAAAAAAAGATTTATTTGCATCTGAGTGTACAAAATATTTTTAAAAAATCTCCAAAGTTCCAATCCAATCGGAGTATTTTGACCACATCTACAAAATAAAGTTGACTAGTTACTGAAAAATTATTTTTCCTATTTTTTATTACGATTAAATTTACAAGACTATAATTGCACTGCATATAATTGTGCAGGGATATAATTAAATTTAAAAATAAATAAATATAAGTATTTTGAATATATATTTAAAAAATAATAAGAAGTCTTGATCAATGTACTTGCAAGCAATGCAACAAGGGTGCCAGTGTCTAAGTCTCTCATATTAAAGGGTCTGTAGGAATTTTTCCCATGTTTGGTATTTATATACATAACTTTTTTCAGCTTATAAATATACGAATCTTGGGTCTATGAAAATAATACTGTCTAAAATTGGTTGTATATTGGTCTACAAGTGGCGCTGGAAATATTAACTTTCTGCGATATTTCGTAAGGCTACATCTCAGCATCTGTTTGCTAAAATTGCACCAAAATGCACATGTAAACTCGTTATTGCCAGAAGCTAGGTTTAAATAATTTTTATGCTAAACGGCAGGTAGGGTTTTTATTTTATTTAACTAAAACATTCACATAGAAGAAAAATTTGGGATATCCATAAAATGCTAATATTTCGATATTGACAATCCAGGATAGATACAATGTTACATTTTATATGTATACGTATGTATTCATGAATTTTTAAAACCAAGATTATTGATTTTCGATAGTAAAAGTTAACTCAAAGCGTTGATAACTGAAAAAAGCCATCAATTAACAAATTAAAAGTAAAAAAAAAAAAAAAAAAAGAGTGCACATATAACGGAAATCTTTATCAAAATTATATGAAAACACTTTTACTTACAAATTAATTCAAAAGTGCAAACTCTATTAGCATTTCCGCCAAAAAAGAAAAAAAAAATGCAGCTTAATTAAATTCTTCTTTAATACTTGTTAAGTGTTGAATTATTTTCTTTTATTTTGTAACCTTTAACTTAAACAAGATAACTAGTTATGACAGCATAATTAATTTCAACAATGCTCCAGTAACATCATAAACGTTTTGGTTACACACGAAAATTTTGTTGTTTAATTTGTTTCATCTTCGAGCTGGCTAAAGAAAGATAAAATATTAAGAAACAAACCGTATTATAATTGGATAAAAGTGAATGTTTTATTTTTTATTATTTGCTGTAATTATTGGGTCAGGTAATTAATGATTTGAGAGGGAAAAGGGGAAATTTAAATAAATAATTATAGTTTTTTGTTTTTTGTTTTGTTTTTAATTAATATTGATTATTCATAAAACATTTAATTATTATTTACTTAAAATTAATAATTCTAATCAACGTAATTTTATAATATAATATTATTAAACTTATCAAAAACTATAACTTCCGTTTTATGTTTTCTTTAAAAAAAAAAAAAAAAAAAAAAAAAAAAAAAATACTAAGTTCATATACGAAGGAATATCATTAAGTAAGTCACAAAATATAATAATAAAATAATTTGCCATGATAATCACTTGGAAACAATTTTTATTTTTCCACATAATCTCCAGCAACGTTGATGCACTTATCCCGTCGTTTCATCAGAGCCCCAATTCCAGCTGCATAAAATTCTTTGGGTTGCTGCCTCATCCACAGTAGGACTTCATGTTGAACGTCGTCATCATCTGCAAATTGTTTGCCACCAAGATGTTGTTTCAGTGGACCAAACGGATGAAAATTGCTTGGGGCTAACTCTGGGATGTAAGGTTGATGCTGTAGCATCCATAAACAGGTGACATTTTTTATGAATATTTTTTGATTCAAGTCCTATCGCCCACAAAAATCGGACCACAGCACACTGCTCTTCTATCGTACAATCATTCAGCAACATCGCCATTTTTGAAACTGCATTACGCATGCGTGTGAATGCTACCTACTCAATATGAATTGAATATCATAAAGCTGTATGGTGCTGTTATCGAACACCATTTATTGGAGATATCTGTTACAACTGTAAATCCTGCTATATGCATTTGTGGCTTACTTAATGACTTACCTTCGTATGTTATAGTTATTATTAGAATCACGATTTAAAGTGTTTATATGTTGGTAATCCGTTAAATTGTTATTTTTCCTAGGATGTATAATTGCAAATTGCTAATTCAATCACTCACTAACTCATGTTCAATTGTTACACTTCACACCTACTGATTAAATTATATTTAAAATATGCAAATCATCTTTTCATACAGCGTTTAAATGATTTTTTTAATTCTTTTTAAATGAAAAATTTTTCTTATGTAACCATATCAGCACCAGAATGTTAAAATAAAATACCATGCATTTCCCCACCTTTTGTTTTAATTTTTAAAATGTTCAGCTACATTTATGTTTTAAAATCAGATAATGGATTTCCTCTTCAAAAAGTAAAGTGTAAAAAAAAAAAAAATCATCAATATTATCGTTTTCTTAATATTATTGTTTTGCTTAAATGGTCAAAACTTTTGTCTGGTGCAGAATGGTGATATTAGGAAACAAAAAATAGATATATGCAATACGAAATCCATTAAAACTGAGAAATAAAATTTTCAAGAAATTAAAGATAGTTATTGGACAGTTAGTTGGACAATTTGAAAACAGTATCTACGTATATTGCGAATGGTGTGTAGAAATTGAATGCGGATAGTCTTAAGAAAGGTATTCCAGTAAAATATTATGATGACTTTAAATATAGCATTTAATGGAACAACGTGGTGGTGTTGTGTGGTGAGTTAACGTGACGGAAATCTTCATTAAAAGAAAAGCGCTAACCCTGTGTTCATTGGATCGGCTGATACTATTGAAAACAGCAGTAGTGAGATAATTTTGATATACTTTAAATCACTTATTTTAAGTTTTTTTTTTGTGAGTTCTTTCACACCCCCAAGCCCTTCCTTACATTTAAACTAAAATAAAGATTGATGTCTCAATTTATCCAAGTCTCCTAATTAGACTTCTTCACTAATTAAGATCAGGAATAATAGAAAATCTAGTTGCCACAGCAAACCAAACGTCATAGATGAAGGAGAATAATTAAATTAAATTAAAATTAGAATGGTTACTCTTTATGGTGGGGTATCTGGTGGGCTGATAATGATATATGGTGGGGTATCTGGTGGGGTATCTGGTGGGTACTCTTTTATCTGGTGGGCTGATAATAAATTTATTTTTGATTCTTATATAATCTTGTGTGGAAAATAGGTTTATCATAGATAACTTAAATGCAACTTCAAAATAATTCAATTTTAAAACAACTGGATTTATATATATATGTGTGTGTGTGTGTGTGTGTGTGTGTGTGTGTGTGTGTAAATTAATTTCCATAGAGTTTCAGTTTACCTCCTTCATATCGTCTAATACTATTTTTCATATAATCGCTCTTTATCGTTTATCATAATTTATTTTTCAGCACATATTAACTATTAAAATATTTCAGAACTAATAAATGAGTCCACTAACTTTAAAGAAACTTTTCAATACAATTTTGGATATATTGATATTATAAATCACTCTTAATGATAATTCCAAAAGAATTATTAAGATATTAATTTTGCTGTGTGAAAATCTTAAAGAAATTATATGAATAATTAATACTGTAAAAATTTTCTCCCACAAATTAAAAAGAAGCATATTTATATAGAGCGTAACTGCAAACAAAATGCGCAGTAGGAAATTAACGTCACTTCATGCATTTATTTCCATGCTTTTTTTTTTTTTTTTTAATGACTGTAAGACTGATAGAAGGAAAATGCACGGATGCGCAATAAAAAGAAAATCAGCAGTTAAAATATCATTTATATTATACACTGGTTTTTCATAAGTTTGAAATAAATAATTTATTTTTTAAGAAATTAATTTAAATAATCTGCTTAAGTATTAAAAGTTTTTACAGTTAAAAGGTTATATGTGTATTGACATCACAGTGTGAATTATTAAATTATACAGATTTCGTATTTTTATCAATATTATAATAAAAATTCTATCAATAGAGGAAAATAAACGATCATAAAAACTACCGACGTTGATATATAAGTATTGACTTAAATTTAACAGCACTTCATTAAAAAATATTCAAGTATTTATCTACAATAAAAGGTTTAATATTTTAATTAAATTGTTGCAGAATTAGTATCTTACATTTTAAAATAACTTATCTTTCTTTATTTTATATATTTATTAAATATTAATTTACTTGCAATATGTCTGTTGATTACTGTTTATAAGTAACAAAAATATTCTTTCATTAGATTTTATCAAGGAAAATATTAAAAAATAAATGCTGATATATTTTTTTATATTTTTAGAAATTAGTATACCCTTTTCTGGATAACATTTATTTTAAAGATAGCTCAAATATTTAACATTTTTGCTAAAAATAACCAAACATATTGCAAACTGATTAATAAAAATGTAAACAGAGTCTTTTTTTTTTCTCATATATATTTTGTTACACCTGAACATCGTGATAATTATGATTGGAAAATGATTTAGTTTAGAAAGTAGACAACTAGAAAAATTGAAAATAAACAACTAGACTAATCGTTCAAAATTTACAATTTAGAAGTTTGTTGAAAAACAATTTTGAGAGTTCGAAAAGAATGATTTGAAAATATCACTTTCGTACTAATTTATAAATGATATGTAATACTTATAAAGGCGATAATCTAGAAATATTTAAGCAGAAAAAGTGAATAAATTTGTTTCTGAAATAATTTCTAGAAGAATAATAGCATTTACAATTTGTGAATTATTGCTTATAATTTATGGAATATAGTGTTTATTACTAAAAACCTTACTAAAAACATGCATTTCAATGTTTAACAAATTAAACTTTTAAAAATACACAACTTTTATCTGAATAAGTTTATTTATTTTTTAACTTAATATTAGTATGTATACATATTGTTTTTATAAACAGTATGTCTGATATTGATCAAAGTTACATTTCCCATTATACATTACATTTTTTATGATATAATGCTAGTACTTAAATAAGATCGGAAAAGGTATCTTCCTTTAAAATTTAATCAAAATGAAATCAATGAAACATATTTATAAGATTAAAAAGAAAAAATTTCTTTTTCAAACATTATTAATAAAAGAATAAATATTCGATATTATTAAACAACTAACTTTTAAAACATCAAAGTAGTGACAATTCTAGAAATTGCTTAATATTGGATAAAGTTTATCGGTATTAATATTTTAGCCTTTTATGAAACTCTACTGTGAAATTTTGTAGCTCTAATATGTTTCAACAAAATAATTTTTAACAAATACCCTCATTATAGCCAGGTGGGCGTGTTCTGATATAATATCGTCCTTGTTGGAATAATAGCCTACTTACATACCCCCGAAGAACATCCCACTCAGACTTCGGTCCTCAGAGTATCGGCCTTAAATTGTACACCATCCACAACACTTTGATGAAATAAAATGATAACCTGGTAAAAAAGAAACATTTCTAGAAAATTTCGAGCAACGAATATGTTAAAATTTTTATTCAGTATCATTAAAGATATAAGTAATATATTAAGCATCATGAAACAATATAAGTAAAAATAATACAGAACTACAACAATCTGGAGCATTTCATAAATAAACATTTATTTTTCACAGAAAACTGTTTAAATTTACAAAGGAAAGCTTACAATGTATACTGTAAAAAAGAAAAAATATGTTATATTACAGACGATTTTTGGCAGGATTATTGACTGAAGTTGTCTGAATGCTATGCAACAAACATGTTCGTAGAAATTTTCTGCATCAGAGAAACGCAGAAAGTAATGGTAGGCAATAGATTTTTTCTGTAATGTACGCTATAGAAAAGAAATGAATAAGTAAGTAAGTAAATAAATAAATAAAATAAAAACCATCTAAACAAGGTACATAACAACGTCTAAAATGCCAAAAATAAATAACAGGAAAGCAGACAGCTGTTTCGGTAGCCTTTATCGTACCGTCTTCAGTGCATAAAGAATTGCAAGAGAAGTGTTCTTTAAGAAAGGGATGGGATTCGACTTAGGATGATCAGCTAAAATAATTTGATTCAGCTAAAATAATTTGTAAGCCTAAATCCACTGAATAACTCGACTTCTTTGAAGCTTTTCAGATTTAAAAAAATCCTTAAAATATTGTTAATTGTGATTTCGCTGTGACCCATTTGTCTGATTGTTGGAAATTTTACATTCAGTTCACATTTTCTTAAATTTTTCCATATTTTTCAAAACCTCATTATATCAAAAACTATATATCAAAAACTCATTTTTAAAATGTTTGACATTTTTTTACAACAAAGGAAGAAAAAAATATATTAAATAACTGCATGGTTAATATTTTAGTTAGATTAAAAAATATTAACAAATATTTTGAATTTTTAAATGATGTTTGGATAACAATCGTCACTGACAGAAATAAGCACTGGAAAAGGAAAAAAGAAATATTCGTTTTCTTTTCATTCGAAATTTATTATAAACTTTTTATTTTTGACAAAAAAAAAAAAAAAAATAGAAAAAAAAACTTTTTAAACTAGCATGATAAACTGAAAATAAACGTAACAAATATCTGGGAAAAAGTAATTACAAAAGACTCTTCACTAGGGTAATAATATGTAGATACAAATTCTGCGTAAAATCAACAATGAATTTTGCTGTAAACAATTTCTACATTTTCAGTAAATTAAATTAATAATTATACTGATGTTTTTACCGGTCTTTTGATAAAATAATGGAATTTTTTATGAATATATGTTCTAGAGATAAATTAAAATGTGTCATGTTTATTTTAAGATGTTTTAATTATTAATTTTATGTATTTTGCTGACAAAACGTAATTATTAACCATCTGACTGCCGCTCACGGTTATATCCAGTCACTGAACTGTTCTTTTTTCCACAATACATTTATAATTTAAAGCTTTAGGATTTTAGAATTTTCGCTTGTTTTTCAAGTTTAAAGGTCTTAAAGAATAGTCATAAGTATTATAATTACATGCGCAGTTAACTTTTTAATCTCAAGTTAAAATAAGTATTATTTTAAAACATTGAACAAAATGCGTCGCGAAAACAACATTTCAATTTTGCCCTTTTCTAATGCGGTCAGACGGTGAAACATCTGAATATGCTTCTGAAAATACTAGAAACATGCAGGGTAAAGCATTGAAACGCAGTTTAATTAATTTTCTGTTATAGATAAGTTGAAAATGTAAATTGTAAAAAAATTAAAATTCATGTAGGAAATAGCACCGCGTTAATGAAAATTTCTTCATGTACATATATATATATTTTAATGTTGTATTAAAACAAATATTATGCAGGCAAATTTGGTCAGTTAGGAAGTAATACAACAACATCGTTAAAAAAAAAAAAAAACATACCTCTATCTGTAAAATTGAGTGAGTTTTATGCAATATAAATTATAAAGCTAAATATAGTGAACATTACCCAAAATCGAAATCTGAATTTGTGCCATTTAAAAGTGTTATATGCATTATAGTATTTCCATTAAAACCAATTTGCGTGTTAATGTAGATACGCGATCCAGATATGATGTAGATACGCCATCTAAATCGCCTTTTATATTAATCAGACGTATTTTACATGAAAATATATAAAATAATAAATATATATGGAAGTATATAATTTATTTTTAACATTTTAACACATTTTACAAAACGATTTTCTAACAAATGAATTTACAGGCGGTTTCTCTTTCATTTAACAGTACTTTAGTCGTTTAAAATTTTTATATTAAACAATTGCTAAATCTGGATAATGATTTAAACTGATATATATATATATATATATATATATATATATTATAAGAGGTTTCAATTATTTCTTTTCTTTTCTTTTTTATAAAAAAATCTACTAAATCTGAAACATAATTTAAGTTTCACTGATTAAATTTTTCTTATCAGATTATAAAAGATCTCGCATTATCTTTAAAATTAATTTTATAAAATACATAACTATCTTCATGCATATATTTTTAAACATATGCCCGAACTTTGAGATGCTTAAAATGAAATCTAGATCCACATGCGTCCCACAGCTTGGTAAGACAGAGCTTTGTTTATCTCTGTCCATTAAGACTCTATATGAGTGGATTTAGGATTTTTTAAATCCATCTTATATTGTTTTTGAGCTAAAAAAATTCAATATCAGTTAATATATAGTCGCTGATTTCACGGAAGATTCAGTTTTTTAAATAATGCTAAAGAAAACTCACGGAAGTTCTCTGTATCCTAATTCAGTTTATTTTAAAGATACACATGATTTTTTTTCTTTTATAGCATTGATGAATGAAAAATAAAAGCTTTTTAATTTCAAAATTTATCGAGATATGTCATATGAAAAAAAAAATAATAATAATAACATTTTGAAAATTCGTGGTGAAAATATTTTAATAATGTAATCTCATACTTATATTATGATTTAGAAGATTGTTTCTTCAGTTACATTGATTACTTATATCTAATAAGTAAAGACTTTAACTTTGAATAACCTGTATATTATTATTATTATTATTATTATTATTATTATTTGCACAGCCAAGACTTTCCCTTAATATCTATTCATAATTTCATAAAAATGAGATCTACAGCTTTTTTAATAATTGGTTAATGTACTTTACTTTTTCATACTAAATTAACGAAAATAAAATCTGAAAAATATCGAGTTAAAGGGCTTTACATATATTTTGATACTTATATTTCTTTTAATTTTTTTAATTATTTTTTAATTATCTTTTAGATTTTTTTGGCATTATATTTAATTACCATAAAATAATCAATAACAAAAACAATTATTTAAAATCTAATCGAAATCAGCAAATAAAATAATAATAATAACAATAATAAGTCAATTAAAAAGATTTCTTTTGTAAAAAAATATATTTTTTGCTATTTAGTTTTAATAGTTCTCCTAAGCACTACTATAAAGAAAGCCTAGAAAGAAATAAGATTTAAAAGCTTAAGCTATTAATTTATAATTTTTCCATCTAAAGTAGTAGTTAATGCCATGAAACTCAAATGTTGAGAAATATAAGTTTTTAAAATTAATTTATTGAAAAAAAAAAATGTCATAAACAAGATCGGGAAACATCCATTACATTTTAAGTTATAGCAGAATGTATATTTTGCATATCGTGTCAACAGATGTCAATAATTGTTTAACGAAAAAGCAAAATTTTCCTTTTAATTGCCTACCGAGAAAAAAAGTTCTCTCTAAATTGACATGAAAAGCATGCCCAAAGTCATAGAAGATCGTCTTTATTGAATAATAATGTAATAATTTTTTCTTTGCATACGAAAATAAAACAAATTTAATTGTTAAAATTTATAGATCATGTACAAATATTTCGAGGTTTTCTTTTTTCTTGAAAAAAAAAAAAAAATCATAAAAATGATTTTACATTATATTTCAGAATTTTGCATACTTGTTTATGAAATAATTTCTCTTATAAAAGGAAGTCACACAAAGAAAATATATATACTGCTAGACAAGATTATTTTTACGTAAAGTTTTTATGTTAAATATCACAAGGAATGTCTCCCTCAGAATATTGTGGAAAAAAAAAAAAAAAAAAAAAAAAAAAAAATTACAGGGATATGCAACGATTTGCAAATATCGTTGTGCATCGATATGCAAATATCTATGTAACTACATACATAGGTGATACAAGATCAGTCAAATTTATCGGCAGAATCCCTCTAAAATTTTTGTATTTAAAAAAAAAAAAAATAAATAAAAAATTTGGCGTAAAAAGACAAAACCCGCGCACGTGATTTGGCAAGCAACATCCTTTCCCGTCAAATGCAATTAAGAGGGGACAATACATAATCCCACGGACAGCCGTGGCCAATGTTATTCTATGGGAAAATTTGATGCGACAATTAGACATTGCCTAATGTATATTTTTAAACTCTGTTTTCGCAGTCAGAAAATTCATAACCGTTAAATGAGTACTCTTTTGAAGAATTCATTTTTTTTTTTTTTAATTTTTACATTTTAATTTTGAGTTCAAAAATGCGATTTTTCACAAAATGCATTTTTCTCATTTTCTAGTCGCAAAATGAAATACTAAAATTTAAAAAAATCAATTTTTGGAAAACAAGTACTAATTTAACGCTTATGAATTTTCTAAATGTGAAAAGAGAATTGAAAAATATACATTAGGTAATGAGTAAATATGTAATCAAATTTTCCCATAGAATAACATGGACCAAGGCTGCCGGCGAGATTAGGTATTGCCCGCTCTTAAGTTTAATGTGCTTAACAATTCCTTGCAGAATAAATCTTTCTGAATAGCGTTATAGTAAATAAAGTTTGAAATTAATAGATGAAAGAATTGCCCGTTTCTTATACAAGCTTGTTTAGTATATGCATGTGGCCTTTTATTAGTATTTCCTTTTGAAAAATCTTCAAATATTTAAATAGCAGTCAAACTGACGTTTATGTTATAGATATCTTTAGTTTTTTAATCGGTTATTGAAAAATCTTCTCTATTTTGTTATTTGCAAAGATATATATATAGTTAATGTTTAAAACGAAATTTATAGTTTGAAAAATTATTTTTTAAAATTATTTTAAAAGACAATGTTTTTGGAAATTAACACGTACAACATTGTTTGGATGCTGCATAAACAATACGCAGAAAAATATGGCACGCAAAAGTGTTACAGAAGAAGAAATTAATTTGAAAATCCACATAGTTGAAGCATTAAAAAAATATGAGCGTGTAAGTTTTGAAAAATTTGAAGGCATCCTTCATATGATGCACATCATTCGTCTAAAGAAATATCGGAAAATTCCGATAAAAATGCGTGCACTACCGAATTGCCTCTTAAAGATGCAAACATCAAAATAAAAATATGTATCATGGACTAGATGAAGGCTGTGAATAACTGGCATAATGCGGATTCTGGAAAAGCATGTAGCAGTTTAAAAAGCGTCCAAACGAAGTTTAAATAATCTGGTGTGTTACTCACACGACTTTCTCTTATTCTGAAATTTAATACTATAAATACAGGTTGGAGATTAAGAGGTAAGATAACAATGTTATGTAAACCTATGTTAAACAATTCAAATTAGGCTTCGGGAGAGTTTTATATGATAATTAGTTCTGTTTGAGGTGGGCTACCGCCCCCTCAACGCCCCGTTTCATTAATTTACCTACATTTATATAGAATTTAATTCGATTATTAAAAAATTATTCTGTTTTTAAAAAATAATTTATTAAAATTATTATTTAAAAAAATATATTTTATGATAATGCAGACGTTTCCATGTTAGACAAGTAGTATAACATCAAATATCCAAAAAAAAGTCAATTTTATTCTCAATATTAAAAAAAAAAAAAAAAAAAAAAACGTTTTTTTTTTTTTTTTTTTTTTTTTTCGTTAAAAGTAAAAAAAATCGATAACTTTGTTTTAAATTATCGCAGATCGATGGTTCAACCATTCGTTTTAAATGTATTGGCGAGATCTTTTGAAAGATACCCATCATGAAAATTTACTCCCCTCGAGGGGGGACTTCCCCCCCAGGGGGGAGGCGAGGCTCTTACATACACAAAATATTTTTTCCCAGTTAACTATCTCTATTACAAAAAATATATATTCGTTTCATTAGGTTTAGTGCAGTCTATAGACGTTAAACTCTACTTACCTGCAATTTCCCCCATAGACGTAATGTATTAGAATTATCTTGATTGTCCCTGTACACGAACCATTTGCTTGATCCTAACGAAAAGCTTACTGTAGCATCCCTATATGATACACATTTAGAATACCAAGTTTGAACTTTCTGCCATAATTTGTTTTTGAGATATGCTGATAACAGACAGACACACACACACAGACAGACACACAGAATTTTTGCGAAAAATATGATTTTCGGATTCAGGGGACCTCAAAACGTGTAAATATAACAAATCTCGCGTTCGAAAATTTGACCCCAAAACTATACTTTCTCTACCTTATGGGTAAGAGAAAGTAATAATAGATAAAATTACGTTAATTATATCATTGGGATAAACAAATATAAAATATAACTAATCATAGGGAAAAGGAAAAAAATAAATATATTAATAAAAAGCTTTTTCAATGGAAAGGGGGGGGGTGATAAAATTTAGAATTATATCTTCTTATGAAGCATTTTTTAATATCAAAATTTATCACCATATAAATAAATTTTTTTTTTGTACATTTTGTAATACAAAGACCTGTTTTTCTCCCCCTTCTAATCTATTATTACTTAAACCTATTAACAGCTTAAAACATAATTCTTATAACTTTCCATTAAAATTTGGTTTAAAGTTTCAATAAATTAAAAAGATACACGGTTTATAAATTATAGTTAAAGATTTATTTTTTTTATTTTTTAAGTTACAGTTGTTTAAATTAAATCTGTGTATAGAGTTAAATAAGTTATTTGCTAAATTTTATGTAACCAATGCAATAAAAATTAAATTATAATAAAATAGGTGTAAATTTTCAATATTAATGTGTAATCTATACTGAAATTTAAAACTTAAATTTAAGTTTGAAATAAATTTTATCAATTTAAATTTTGTTCTAAATTCCTGGCAGTGAAATCTGTATTCTCCGAAAACACAAAATAACGCCCTTATAAGTGGCTGAAGTTTACAATTGTTTCATTTTCAAACTGTTATGTACATTCTTTTTAATTTATTATACAATACAAATAAATGTGTGTACTGTTTTACTTTAAGCCATGATACTTATCATTCAAGTAAAATTTAAGTGTATTTTAAGTATTTAATGTTAAAGTAAAGGGTTGTTTAAATTGATCGTAGGTTTATTTATAAATACAAATGGTAAAATTGTAGTTATAAAAGTGTATTTATTCAAAATAAAATTTCTTAAACTAGTTCAGTACGAAGAGAATGGAAAACGGATTTCTGTAATGAGCATTTATCCAAAAAAAAAAAAAAAAGTTTTGCATCAGTTATCATTGTGTCACCAACGATCATTAAATAGCCAAGAATCTTTCAATATTTTTTACGGTGATTCCGCCGGAAATTGTTTTATGAACATACATAACCTCATGAGGAGTCAGACAATGTTCAACAATAAAATATACATAATGTCCTTATGCAATTTACGGGCAAAACATTTGTATTATACCATTATAAGATATAGAGGAAAAATTTCAAATTCATAAAATCATTATGAAGGAAAAATATCTGTATGAGTAAGTGTTAAATGATTACATAATTTCCATGAATTGTAATTTTTAGTATAAACAAACGAAATTTTTCAAAAATTATTTAGCTTAAAAATATTTATATCTGCAAAAATCTTATTTAAATTTTTTATATATATGTATATATATAATATCTATACAATTTTCTAGTTAAAATATTCATTTTTTAATAAATATTAGATAAATACTCTTAGAATTTCATCCAATTATCATTTAAATTATTCGGTCATGTATCTCATTCATCGATACTATTGAAATTTGAAACTAAACATATTATTTTTAATTAATAAGAATACATAATTAACAACTAGAACTGAAATGAGGAAATTTCAGGAATATGTGTTGCAAATCTGGCAACTTAATTAAATTTGCTGTAATTTCTTTCTTTCTTTGTGTTTATCAAATTCGTAGTTTCAGAAATTGTAAAGAACCATTATAAAATTTCGAATTAAGATTTTTAATATTTTTTTTCTGGACCTTTTATTATAGCTTTCATTCAGTTTTCTAATAAAGACTATTCGCATTCATTCACTAGCAATTACCATAATAATTAATCTTCACTTGTTTTATAAGTGGATTTTCAGGAACCTCTTATATATATTTTGAAAGAACGGTGTAGAAAATAATAGTAAATTCCATTAAATCTATGTTTATGCAAAAATATTTAGAAAAATTTATATAACTGATTTAATTTTGAGTGTTAAATGAAATATGTTAAAGAAAGCGTATTATTCACATTATTTATTCAAAAAATTGGCTAAAAACTGTTTAGAATACATTAAGAAGTTTTAGTATTTGAATTAGAGTTTAAAAGAAATATTTTGTAGGTATATTACTTTTCCATTTTATTAAAAAAAATCATCATTATTTAAATGTTGAATATTAAATATTTAGTTAATTTTCTATTATCTTGTTTACTTATTTATTTGTTTACTTATAATAGCCAAATTAAAAAAGGCGATAAAAGCATTATTATAATTTTTTTTTCGTGCATTTCAGTAAAATCAGAAAACGAAAACTTTTACCGTTAACAAAATTCTGTTTAAGACCAACATTAACTTGGTTTAAGCTATACATATAACTTAAAATACATATTTCCCTGGTACTATAAAGTTTTTCCGTTTTGTTTCTTTTTTTTCTTTTTTTTTTTTTTTTCAGTTAGGGCTTTTAGAAGTAATATACAGTGCAAACATGATATATTTCATAATTATAACAATTATTGAAATATATGAGATTTAGTTGCCTATTCATTATTTTTTTATGAATTATTTTTTTGTTAATTTAGCAGAATCAAAAACAAACCATATTTAGACATTTATATATATAAATGAAATTGAGAATGAAATTTTAAAGCGAAAAAGGTGTATATTATACATATTTTTCCCGGTAATTCATTTTAAGGGGAGAAGACATGCTTATTATTGCCTATTACGTATAAATGTCGCCTATTAATAATATTCTCTTTTCACTTTTACATTCAAGACTAGATTTATATTTGAAAACTTCCTACTGAATTTTTTTTAAAGAAAGCATGAAGTTACATGGATAAGATACAAAACATATAAGATTAATTTTCATAAAAAAATAAAAATTAAAAAAAAAATTAAATCATAAAAAGAAATTAAATGCCTAATAACGTAAAAAGCATAGCGTACAAACACGTAACTAAAAAAAAAATCTTTCAAAGAATATTAAAATTATGATAACATCTTTCCGATCAAAATTTAGGCTTGAATTTCTGACGATTACATATGTATCTGGACTATCTTTAGGGGCGAGTCACAGATCGCCCCCAGTTGCTCAATAGCGCAGCACTAGTGCAGCTAGGGCTGCATTAATCCCATTGAACCTCAACCTACACCTCAACAAAAATAAAATTATTCGTAAATTTAAAACTGCATTAAATCGCTTATTGATTGTATAAAAATGATGCTCCCAAAATTAAAAACAGAGACAGCTGAAATATTTTGCAATACTCGGTGAGAATTTTAATACTGGCATGACATTCTTCAAGATGTCACACAAGATTTACTAATGTAAGTGGATTTATTAAAATTTTTATAATGTTTTGCAAAGTATCGAAAGAATCATACGTCAAATTGTAACCCACGTATCAATTTTAGTTTGCAGCGAAACCGCAGCAGTCTTGCTCTGTAAACCAAAGAACTTGCCACAAGTTCAGGCTGACAAGCTTGTAAGTTCATAACAAGACTGATGCAAGATGACGCAAACTACGAAGTCACTATACGACAGATTTGCGGCAAACTCGTCGTTCAAGTTGCGCTCTTACTGTATCTAATTTTCTGCAAATTCGTTGTCAACTAGTAGAAAAGTTAGAATTGTCGTATCAAGAATACAGAAAATTCATTGCAACAAGAAAGCGTGTAATATCACGCCAATTGCTAATACGTTGCACAGTCAGATTCGTGGCTCGTCACATTATCTGCAAATACGGAAAGAAATATGCAAACATAGCACATATTTCACAAAAACTTTGTCAATACAAGACTTCGCATATTTTGGAAGCCCCGTGGATAATCTCACGCTTTTTCTTCCATATGATAAAACGAGCAAGGTACCGTTGCAGAACTGTTTCAGTATCAGTCATCTTATACTGTTGATACATTTCAAATACTTACATAGCAATTTTAGTCTACTGTATAAACGATGTAAAAGGAAAAATAAATATTAATTAAAACGAAAGATAAATTTATGATCCGTCTACTTTGCGGTAATTTCACAGAAAATTTGTCTCGTCAAATTTGTCATGCCAAGATAATATCAAGAAAAATCAAATTTCCAGTAAATGTTATCTAGGAATACTTTTTTTTTTTTTTCACAATATATATTTTTTTAAATTGGAAAACGTTCTGACCATTCTGTATTGTAAATAACTAAATTTTAAAGTGTTATGTCTCTTTACCTTCCCATTAATAGATTACCGAAAAAGGGGAACTACCCCCTCCTTGGAGGATCAAAAATGGAATGGCTTTTCTCCGGACCACACCTAGCAGTGAATACTAGAAAATCACCAATTATCCAGTGCCAGAGCTGCCAACCTAATCCGGCAAATTCTTAGTACCGCCCATTTTTCTACACCACTTAATTTTTAGAGTATTTGTTTTCTTAATTCATCGGAAATATATTTGAAGAGAATCGCTCTAAAAATTAAGTGGTACAGAAAAATGGGCGTTACTAACAATTTGCCGGATTAGGTTGGCAGGTCTGCAGTGCGCATGTCTGGAGTGATTCAAATGTGCATAACTTTTATACATAAAAATTATAACATACATTAATTTTTACGGTGATTATGTATATAATGTGCACTGTGTGTCGTAATTGAGATTTAAAATTATAATAAAGTATCAACATATTTTTTGTATTAGTAAAAGTACATGCAGTTATTTTAAAATAACTTAAAAAATACATTTCGGAATGCATTTCAAACTATTCGTTAAAATCATTACGAAATTTTATAAATACCAGTAATAATATTTTTGTTTTTAGAAATGAATTTCAGCATATTATTTTATACGTTGATTCAGTTTCTAAAAAATCGATTGAAATTGACACTATTAAAAATAAACCACGGACACATTTTTAGAAGGGCTGTGCCAATTAATCGATTAATCGGTTCGGTAAATCGATCAATGCTTAGTCCCGATGAATTTTTTTTAATCGAGTTAATCGGATCGATTAATTCGATTAAAAATTTTCAAAATCCGATTAAAATTTTCAAACTACGAATTAAATTAAAAATGCTGTTTTGCCTACAAAATATTTTTTCACATATTTTGCTAACAAACATCCTAAGAAACATCCATCAAATAATGAAAAAGAGAAAATATATATAAAAAAAAAAAAAAAAAAAAAAAAAAATTAAATTAAAAAAAAAAATAATAAAATTAAATTAATGAAAATAAAACCTCTCAAAAGAAGTTGTTTCACTTTTGTTGATAGAGAAAAGGGAGAGGACAGTTATTAAACAAAATGCCGCTTCATGTGCATGCTGGAGCAACACCATCTGTCTGTAGCCTTCTATAGAAAGTGTTGGCTAGGGCAATAGTATTCTCAGAAACAAAAAGCTTTCAAAAAATGGAAATGCTAAAGATAAAAGAAAAGAAGGGATTGAGATTTCCACTATCCCTCTGATGGGGGAAATATCAACAAAGTTTCATAATATCTTCAAGCGTTTATTGTCTGTTCAGAATTACTGATAGTAACTATTGAAGTAGAAACAGAAAATAACATTCTGTGTTCCAGTACGAAGTGACAAAGATGAACTAAAATATAAGAATTTGAGATTTTTATATGTAATTGATTAAACAAAAATTTTCGGGGAAAAAAAAAAATCAGTCAAACTTATGAATAATATGTGTATATATATATATATATATATATATATATATATATATATATATATATATATATACACACAATATAAGAGTTTTATTCTTCATTGAAATAAAATTATATAAAGAAAAACGAAAACCGATTAAAAATCCGATTAATGGACCGATTAATCGATTGATGAGCTACGGTTAACCCAGTTAAAACTCTCAATCGATTCCCACCTCTAATTTTTAGTATTCAATATGACATAATTTTTTCAAGCTATATTTCAAAGGAGATAAGAAAATTTATGATTTCAGAAGATAAAAGGACTTCTTACTAAAATAGGTAAATGTTGTGTCAAGAAATAAATTTTAAATGGAGGAAGAAAAAAGAAATTTTACATGTTATAAGGGATAGTTAAAAATTTCAGGAAAATGTGCGAAGTTTTCTAAATTCAGTTCCTTTACATATATATTTCTTATTTTTCCCCTTGACATGCCATATTAGCAATTTGATTTATGTGTTTTTAAGGAAATTTCGCTTTTGCAACTCAGTTTGAATACCGAAAATACATATAAATATATTTTAAGTATAAAAAATATATTTCTTTAAATGAAAATATGATTTTCTATAAAGTAAAAAAAAAAGAAGAAGAAGAATATTTTAGTGTCTAAAAAGGAGACTATTAAAATGTAAAAAAAAAAAAATAGAATGTTTGGTGTCTCCCTGTGAAAAAGTAATGTTTAAAATGCGATGCACCGGTTTTATTTGATTATTATGCTTATGCTAATTATGTCTACCTGTTTATATAAGAATAACTACGCGTATTTAATTATGTTAATATTAGATTTTTCATTTATTTTTTTATTTTTTTTTAATCAAAGAATTTTTTCGTACGTTTTTGTTCTTAAAATGTAAGGTTTTCAAACTTATGCAATGCCATTTTTTGAAAACTTGACCCCTTATAGACGTTCAGAGGGTATACAAATAATTTTTGGTTAAGAGAGAGGGCTTCGTGATAGTGTGTTATTTGAGCAGTGGTATAGGAGCGAAGCGTCGAGTTCGCTTAATGACAGGCTTAAGCAGACTGCCCGTAATACGCCAAGAGGTAGAAAAATAACGCAAAGCCATAGCCAAATACATACATTTGTCACTCGAATAAACTAGTACAGTCGAACCACGAAACGTGAATCTCAAGAGGGCTAAAAAAACTGTTCATGTTATCAGTAGTTCATGTTATTAGTAACTAATCTTCATATAACTAAACTAATTTTCATATTGACGGGGTTTGTAGAAACAGTTCATGTTAAAAGTAATTCTCGTTAACCATGTTCACGTTAACGAGGTTCGACTGTATAAATATTTTGAATTTAGAGAGTCCGTTATAAAAATTTATGCCAATCACTTATGCCAAATTGTCTTACCACAAAAATGGTTTATCAGTTGGCCCCGGAGATATTACATCCTGTCATTAAGAAAATATAAATTATCCTTTAATGGTTTTCAACGGACATTTATTGCTCAATATAGTTATAATAAAATAAACTTGGGCAATTTAAAAGAATGAATTATAATTAATGGAACAAGCAACGGTTAATACATGAAAATAATATTTTACACTATATTATAAAACAATTTAGCTTTGGAAGATTAGAATTCTGAAAGACCGTTATTTAATTAAAAATGCATTTAGATTACTAGAAATAATTTATTCTTTTAACCCGTTATTAGTCGCGGATTGGTCTTTTCCCCGCCCATCACTTAATAATTCATCCTACGGATCACCCCTTAAAGATAAAGTGGGGGAAACTGAGTAGCTGACCTTGGGTGGGTGTCCTCTAACATAGTATGTTTTCAAGTCATTCCTACTATTTTTGAAGCAGTTAATAACATGTTACTTCTAAAATCGGTCTATTTGACCGCGACGAGACCTGTAAAGTTGATTCACCCCCCCCCCCCCCTCTTCCGGATTTCCGACAGGTCAGTGTTTTGCGGGAAAATTTCGCGTGAAATAGATGCACTTTAAGGCTGGTTTCCACTAGGGTTGAAGCTTCGAGGTTCAAAAAACCATTAATCACGCTTCCGACACAAAGAGCCAAATGTCTTGTCATCAGTTGGAACCTTTTTTAATCAGATTGCGCAGTTACTTCAAAAGAAAGCATGCAAAATTAACAAAGATATCTGCCTATGGCCCTTCAATTATCTCAGCAGGCGGTTAGAGCCAGGAACTTCTCCCTGACAACCAACCACGTCCAACCACTTGACCACATCAAAGGATTCTGAATAGGGCCGCTCGAACAAACCTCGAACCAACCGTAGTGGATACTGCGCTTTACTTTCTCTACTGGCTTTCCTGCGCCTTTCTCCCAACACTACGGCCAGCTAGGGTGCCTATATTACTAAGAGTGACGACAGTTTTCACTGTGCAAACACTGTGGATGAAATCTTGGGTTGCTTTACGTGAGCTACGAGTAGGGTTGAATCTTCCTAGATATGGATTTATCCTACTCTGGCGAGAAAACATTTCAGTAAGCGCTAAGTTTTCCGGCGGGCTATTTAGTTTTCTTAGAAACTATGATGAAGTAAAATATTCATAATTCATTAAAATTCCTTTGAATCTAAGCATTTTCTTTTCATTCATTTTTGATTAAAAATAAAAAAATAAATTGTTCATCTGCAGTTGGTTAAAAGATTTTGAATTTTAAGGTTACTATTCTTAATGTTCAAGATTTAACAGAAAAGAAGGAAAAAAGAAAAGAAAAGATTTTGAAAACTTCTAATAATTCAGTTAGATAAGTTTTTTCTATTGCAATAAATTTAAATTGGTTGAATGTATTTCTACCAAGAAAATAAAACTTCTACAATATGTACTTTCTTTTTAAATAATTATTTTATGGTTTTTTAAATAAATTTTGAGTTTTTTTCTCTCTCTCTTTCTCTCTATGTATAAGCACACAATAAGAAATGAACAAAATAATTCTTTTGAAATTTAAGCATTCAGACAAAAATAACAGGTCGTTATAATTCTATTAATCATCTTTTGTAATCATATCATTAGACTCTAATTTCTTTATTTCTTATTGTGTGTGCGTATTTCTCGAAAAGCAATCTCTCTAAGAAATTTTAAAAGTTAGGTTGAGACAAAATTGTTTGGGAGAAAAAAATGAAATTTAGTACATTAAATCTTGATCTAGAGCTCCCACAAAATTTTTGTAACACAAACATAGTGATAAAGATATTTCTAAAAGAGATCATATGGTTTTAAGAACTTCTCAAAATGTGTAAATCCATCAAAAACCTCAATACGAAAATGTTTTTGAGTCCAGTACTTCCTTCTTATGGATATAGAAAATATAAAAGTAAATTATTCTCTGCAGAAACCTTAGTACAATGCTGAAGCTGCTGATAGTATTATGCGAGAACCTTGTCTATTATCTCTCTCTCTATATATATATATATACATATAAGCAAAATAATTAAAGCCAGATAAAAATTTAATCCCCAAACACATGAGGGCCTTCATCAGGGGAGCTCCCTCATGTAAAGAAAGGAATATGAGAAGTTTCTGAAGAAACGCTGGTAATTTAACCAAACAAACACGTGTCTAGCCCCCAACTTCTCACAGATGGAAGCAAGACCATACAGCAAACGAATTTTAATTAATACAAAGCATAAAAAGCAATTAAATTCAGAAATCAAGCACCAGATATAATACATCAATATAAAATATCAGAATATAAATAATACAAGAATATATAGATACATACATGGACAAACTGGAATAGTCATTAGAATATGGAAAATTGAAAACCACACCCCATTATAAACATAGAACCCGCTTCAGCTAGTAGGGCCACTTACTAGCACTTAAATGTCGCCCAAAATTAAACAACAAACCTCAACTGGGATTGTCATGAAGAATACTGAAATGTTTATTGATTAAAATAACAGGATAGCAGTTAACAGTTAGTATCTTTTTAAGATTTTTCATAGCCAGATTCAGGTATAAATTGTTATTGAAAATCATTTTAATTCTGCTTATTTGGGTGAATATAATATTTTAAAAAACTTTCTGACTAAAAAAAATTTGTTCACCCAAATAAACTGAATTAAAATGATTTGAAATAACAATGTAGACCTGCATCTGGCTATGAAAAGTCTCAACATACTAACTGTTAACTGCTATTCTGTTATTTTAATCAATAAACATTTCAGTATTCTTGATGACAATCCCACTTAAGGTTTGTTGTTTCATTTTGGGCGACATTTAAGTGCTGGTAAGGGGCTCTACTAGCTCAAGCGGGTTCTATGTTTATAATGGGGGGCAGTTTTCAATTTTCCATATTCTAATGACTATTCCAGTTTGTCCATGTATGTATTTATTTATTCTTGTATTCTTGTATTTTATATTGATGTATTGTATTTTGTGCTTTATTTCTGAATTTAATTGCTTTTAATGCTTTGTATTAATTAAAATCCGTTTGCTGTATGGTCTTGCTTCCATCTGTGAGAAGTTGGGGGCTAGACACGTGTTTTTTTTTGGTTAAATTACCAGCGTTTCGTCAGAAACTTCTCATATTCCTTTCCCTACAGGGGAGAGCTCTCCTGATGAAGGCCTTCATGTGTTTTGGGATTAAATTTTCATCTGGCTTTAATTATTTTGCTCATTTATTATAGTTTTATATTTCCTTTTGCTGCATTTGCGCATTGGATTATAAAAGATTTGTTCTAGTTCTATTTATTTAATAAATCAAGTTTTACTCCTTCTATATTTAAATTTTATCTTACACACACACACACACACACACACACACATATATATATATATATATATATATGGGGGTTGTGCGCTTACATTACAAAAGGTATTCCGAAATATCCATTATGCAATAGTTTTTTCTTAAGAATCACTGAAAAATAATTGATCAAAAATAATTTTAAATTAAGTATTTATTAAACGAAAATACTTGAATTACAAAAATTAAGGTATTTTAATGACTTCCATATACATTCTATATAGAAACTTTAATTATATAGATTTAATGTTTTATAAACTGAATTAATTTTATTTAAATTATTGTTATTATTATTTATATTTTAATTATGTTATTATTATTATTTTTTCAATTAATAGTAATAATAATAATATCATACTTTTTTTTTTTTAATAAATAAATATTTGCTTGTATTTTAAACCATATTCACATTTTATCAACACTATTCTGGTACTTGTTTCAGCTTAATATTTTCTTCCTTAAAAATAAAAATTTTAACAAACAGTTAAAGATAAACAGCTTCCGTGAAATATTTGAATAATATTATTCACAAATTTTTACATTTTCAAAACTTAACATTTACGGAAAAACAAAATCAGTAATTTAAATATTATTTCTAATTTTCAAAATTGTAATCCTGTTTAAACATTAATTTGTATTTAGTCAAATATCATAATAAATATGTAACTCTCTATGTATTCGTTAAAACATACTCCTGTACATGATTACATAATGCACACAAATATGCACATTTACGGAGTTTTTATCTTTCTCTAAATATCAACAAGTTAAATCATTGGTGAAGAATCTATCGCCAAGTACCATGTTAAGTATCGCCAAAACTTTCTACTTTCAATTAGTAATCATTAATTTTAGTGCTAAAAACATCACAAAAATTGGAAAAAAAGCAAAATATTTAATAAATAAGATGAATACAAATGAGTTATAACAAAAATCATGGAGTATTTTTAAAATTTTTTATCAATTTAAAAGACATGAAACAGGCTAGAAAAAGAATCTGTCTTTCTCGCCAATTAATAAACTCAATAAAACAAATTAATAGTCAACGTTATTCTGTCAAATATGTTTTCAGACATTGCAGTCAGTCTTTCTTAATGTATTTATGAAGAAATAAATTTCAAATTATTTTAATATCTGGAGATAAAGATGGTTTTTTCGACACATTGAAAGACCTCAGTGTTAAACATACGGAGCTTCTGCCAAAATCGCCCCTGGAGGCTGATGGTCGGTCTTGACCAACGAGGTTCTGTCAGTGAATTGTCGTCAATCTCTTTTATCTAGGCACTCTAAGGTCGGCGGGAAATAGACCGAAACGTGACTGCTAGCGTTACAAAAAATAACGCAACGACTCTTGGGTTAAAGAATAAACTATTAAAAATTAAAAACTATTAAATGATTAAAATATTATTAAAATTACGATATCCATTTGTAGATAGACAAATGTGATTAGATATAAACGATAATTTGGGATTTCGTTATATATTTTAAAAGAATTTTTTTTTTATTGAAAATATAATATTTCATTACAAAATTATATGAAAATGTAAATAAAACCATTATATGTGAAGAAACTCCTTTACACATCCTCATGTCACTCTCACTTACATAAGATTAGTAGCTAAGTCAAAATTTAACGATAACAGATTCAAGTTGAAAAATCAAATCTACTAACTAAATGCAAGCAGAATTCTTGCAAATACCTTAACAAGAATGAGAACTCATCACTTTAGGTAATAAAAATCCAGAAGATTGAACCAGAACATGCCTCAACTGCAGAAACTGTCTCGACAATAAACTGAGATTTGCGACTCTCCTTACAAAGGCTTTTAAGCGGATCACTGCTTCCAGATAACCAAAGCTGTGTGGGCCGCCCGTGATCCTATATAAACTATTTATGGACACGAAACTAACCAACCAAGTAAAATAATTACTGCTTTTGTATTACTATTACTATTATTATTATTATTATTCTAGAAGAGCTTTGAAAGTTTTAGGAAGGAAATTATAATTCGGACGTTACATTTCATTTTCACTAAAACTAAATTTCTTAGAATTTGAATATTATTCACGAACTAAATAGCTTTTGCATAGTTTCTTTTTTCTTTTTCTTTTTTTTTAACCAAGAAACTATTTAAAATATTCGAAATTTTACAATATTCAAATATTTTTTGATATTCGAAGTGAAAAAAAAAATAGATAAAAAATAAACAAGGTTGTACTAATTGAACTATATGTAAATACAGCAATAACTTTTCTACCTTCACATATGTAAAAAGTTTAAATTCTGTTGTTTTAAAAGAATATTATTGGATATTGCCATAATGTAAAAAAGTCAATATAATACATAATTATACATTCTGTTCACTTTTGATTACCTTGAATACATAATTTACATTAAAAACTTAAAATTTCAAAGAAAGTGCTTTATATAATATTATATTTTTTATCATATAATTATTGTTAAGAGTTTTTATGTACTAATGGTTAATCGATATTCTTCAGAAATAATAAAATCTTTTTTAAAAAATACTAAGATTCATTATAAGGAAAATATGCGTATTTTTCCACTCAAAACCGAAACAAGGAAACATTTAAATAAATCTGTTTCTCAGTTCACTTATTTTATGGACAAAAACCGCCAAATTTAAAATTGAACTCTTCGAATATACAAAATCTGAATATATATTTAGAAAATCTACGAATTTCACAATTTCAAGCCAAAAAGCACCAAATATAATTTATTTTCCTATCTGAAAAAAAAAAAAAAAAAGTATTGTGACTGGGAAATATCAAATTCGCATTAAGGCGAGAAGTTAAAAGAAAAAAATCTATAAAACATTATAATATGAAATATATTTCACCTATATTTTAGGCACTGCCGAAAAAAACAGAAACGTTGGAATAATATAAAACATTTTTATAATATATATTTTCGCAGCAACAGTTTTTACGCTTTAAAAGCATTTGCGTTCCATTTTTTAAGTGAATAAAAGCATTAGAACGTCTCATAATAGTATACAAAAATAAAATATAATATAACTGAAGAAATTTCTATATTATTCATGTAAAGTAAAAGTAATAATAATAGTTGTGTAATGTATTTGGAATAATAATTTTGAAAAAGAAATTATACAAGACGTAAAATATCATTTAAATATATTGTTTTGTTTTTTGCGTAAAAATATAGCATTACTTTTATAAAAAGAAAACTTTTGTATGATTTTATTTTACTATTAATATATTTATAAAACATTGCAAATGTGTGATTGGAAGTGGCATAAAAAGGGGGACAAATAGAAAAAATCAGAGTTTTAGCTTATCGTAACCTTGCTAAAAAGTTTGAATATATCATATTAAGTTTGATATTTCTTTAGTGCTGACTAACAGTAATGTAAATTGCCCTAATTTTATTCCCTTCACTAATTTCATACTCTTTTACTTCTCTGCTCATCCTTGCACGGCGGCGTCTATCACACAAGGCTAAAGTAAAGGAAGGTATAACGTGTCAGTAGTGAAAAGTTCGTTCGACAAGACACATACTTCTGTTATATACGTTGGATTTCTTTTTTCCTTTTCTTTTTTTTTTTCTTTTTAATAAGAAGTAAGATTTTACAATGTCTTTTGTAGTATGGTATTTAGTGCCCTGAAAATCATTCTTTCTTATACATTGCATGTATTCTAGGTAAGATGTTAATACTGGGTCATCGGACGTTCAGTTCATCTTACGAGAACTGCAGCTTCGCTATATAATGAGATGAAGCGTCGTGCCAATTTTGACCCACCATGCAGTTCTTAATTTTGTCTCTTTCATTCCCCCGCATCTTTCTCCATCCTGCCAAAATGTCATGGTAACGGATCAACCATCATCAAGTGGCTCTGTTCAGCAAACTGCTGCTGCCATAAGCACTAAAAACATCAGGGAAGTGCCAGTGATCACACTATCAGCTTCTAAAACAAGAGGTTCAGCATTCATCACTGAATCTCCGCATAGAAACACAGTTAAACATTCCCAGGCAAAGAAGACACTGAGCTCAAAATCAACTTCCGGTATCCATCACTTCAATGGGAAAACAGTAGAATCTGCCATCTAGAAAAATCCAAACGTGACCTGCCCATAGCGACTTAAATCATGAAAATATTATTCAGCAGACACACCTTATGATAATACAAGCAATAATGATTACGATAATGGTGTATGTGTCTTATCTGCTTGAACCGTTTCCGTGATGATAAAGAATGAGGAACAATGGGTCCAGCGCTAATTAACACGAAACATGCTCAGGACACAAAAACAAACGAACATATATATACATATTTCTCATGTTTAAATACCTAATATTTCTTTCAATTATTCTTCAATTGATTACTACAGTGCTTTGAACATTTATTCATTTTAAAATAAATTTAGATTTATAAGTTAAACCTCGTTTTACTGAATTTTCCGCGGGCTACAAAATATTTGAGTAGTACACAGTTTTCAATGCCATAAACTTAAAATTGCTTTTTTTTTTTTTTTTTTTTTTCATTTGTCTTCCTGAGGTGCGACATGTTTATTTTAGAGGCCTCGCTCAAGTTACAGTTTAAAAAACGTTTAATGCTACTTTTTTTTTTTTTTTTTTTTTGAGGGGAGGGGGGGGGGGGATTTAAGTCCCTGAATCTTTCATTGCTATTAAGAAATCAGAATGATTTCTATGAGTTTCATGAAGACAACATTTATTGATCAATTAGCGAATTCAACGAATCATGTAAATATTCGAACAAGCGTTTTAATTTTATCTCATAAAGTTTTGATCAATCACGAGAAAGTATGCATCCATCAGTCAGTAATTTCTGTTCATTTATTTTTTGCCTCTTGGTGAGAATTGGTATATGGTTAGTTATTCCTGTTTAATATTTTACTGCTTTGTAAAAGTGTTATGTGCGCTTACACTTGTCTTTTTTTGATGCTATCAAAATCTGAAGAAAAGACAAAGAAACATTCGTAGTTTCGCTAACTGAATTCTTCCCTTAGAAGACAGAAAATATTGAAGCCGTATAACCAATTTATTATTTTTTTTCCTCAGAAAAATGGTAAAAAAAACTATTAAAAACTCTAAAATATTTCTCTGTTTTTGTTAATGTGACGATATGAGATATTTTATTTAACAGAACATAATTTTAATTTTAATCTACAAAATGTAATAAATATGCGCAACAATCATGTACATTTAACTAAATTTAATTGTAATTTTCCTAAAAAAAAATCTTTTCAAAAATTAACTTTAATCTTGACTTTCATTCTTGTTAATATGAAAATCATTCGATCATGAAAAGAATAAATAATTAAAGCTACAGTTTCTTCTTCTTCTTCTCATTACTATATATATATATATATTTAATTTATCACTTGTTAAATTAGTTATTAACCAGCATCAAATATACACTACTGGCCATTAAAATTGCTACACAAAGAATGAATAATAATAACGGAATGAAGTTTGTTGGACACATACATTATAGTAGGAAGAACAATTGATTAAAATTTCAGGAAATTTGGAGTAATATGTACTGAGAAATCCGTACATGAAGTAACGACCTCTGTGAGCAATAACAGCACATATCTGCCTAGGCATTGAATCGAACAGCGATTGGATGACATGTACGGGTAGAGCACTTCCTGAAGCTTTAACACGATGCCACAATTCATTGATTGATGTTACTGGTGAGTGGTGGGGGGCCAGTTGCTTTTCTACGATTAAACAGTCATTTTCATTGGTGCGAGATCAGGAGAACGCGCTGGCCAGAGCAACAATCGAACACATTCAGTATCAAAGAAGGTCCGGACAATACAAACAACTTGCGGTCGTGCATTATCATGCTTAAATGTTGCGCTTCGGAGGCCTTGAATATAGGGCAGAGCGATGGGCCTTAACTCGTCAGAAATGTAACGGCTGGTATTTAGAGTGGCCAGAATGAAAACAAGAGGTGATCGGGACGTGTATCCAATGGTACCACATACCATCAATCCAGGTGGTGACCCAGTATGCGACTACCAAAATTCTGATTACCCTCAAAACTGCATCATTGATATGGGCGCCATTAATGTGTGACCAACGATGAACATGGACGCTGGAATGGCGTGAAGTCACCTTTCAGACAAATCACAATCCTGTTTACAGCATCAAGAATGCCTTATCCGTATTTAACGGCATTATGAATAATGCACATTGCCAGCTGGGATTCGACATCATTATACTCTCCATCATTCCCAATGATGTTACGGGTTCCCATTGGATACACGTCTCGATTACTTCTTGTTCGTATTCCTGGCACTCTGAACAGCGGCCATTAAATTTCTGATGGGTTAAGGCCCGCCCCTCTGCACTGTATTTTAGGTCTTCGTAGCGCAAAAATTAAGCAAGATAATGCACGACCGCAAGTTGTTTGCATTGTTCGGACCTTCTTTGATACAGAATTTTATCGATTGTTGCTCTGGCAAGCGCGTTCTCCTGATCTCGCACCAATGAAAATGACTGTTTAATCGCTGAAAAGCGACTGGCCCCCCACCACTCACCAGTAACTTCGATCAATGAATTGTGGCATCGTGTTAAAACATCATGGAGTGTTCTATCCGTACATGTCATCCAATCGCTGTTCGATTCAATGCCTAGGCAAATAAGTGCTATTATTGCTCACAGAGGTCACTGCTTTATGTGCTGTTTTCTCAGTACATATTACTTCAAATTTCCTGAAATTTTAATCAATTGTTCTTTCTACTATAATGTATGTGTCCAACAAATTTCATTTCGTTATTATTATTCCTTCTTGGTGTAGCAATTTTAATGGCCAGTAGTATATATGTTATATATTAAAAAATTATTAATGAGTTTTTAATATATTTCTGAGACGTAATCAGCGAATTTAGGCAGAATTATATATTATATTTTGTTTTGTTTTCATTCTATTAGAAGCACATAACAATATGGTTTATTTTAAAAAACATCGTAGTAAATACTCTTTTCTAAGTAGTCAATAAAACTTATTGCTATGTATTATAATTTTTGTAAAGATGTAATATGTATATAATAAAAACACACCGAAAATAACCACAAACTTGTTACATATTTATCGTGATTCCTACACTATAAAGATTTAAAGTAAATAACAATTCGTCTTAATGTTTTTGCTGTACTTTAAGTTTTAACACTTTCCGTGTAATTCAATTTTATTTGCTATCAGGGTAAACACAATCATTTTCCATTATTTAGTGCATGAATTTTTGTTAGTTTATTTGGCTAGTATCCAGAATTAATGCAGACTAAAGCTAGGAATATATATATTTTTCTTTTTTTAAGGAATTGGATTATAACATTACTTTCTCTTTTATAAAGAGTAAATCAGAAAACAACCGACCCAATTCTTCATTTAAATAAATTAAAAACATATATTTTTTTCGAATAACATGGTCAAAAGTTCAATGCATAGCGATAAAATTCGGGAAAATCTGGATATATTTAGTCTGTAGAGGTACTTCAACATTTAAAAAAAAAAGGGGGGGGGGCTTCTAAATTTATTATTTCTTCTTTTATTAGAACGTCAGTTTTATTGAATATATATGTACATGAATATTAAAAATAGTAGTGGTATTTCAGATTATGTGATAGACGGCCACAATGTAAAATTTTATTGTACTTTTCGCCATTTTTTAAAATTTCGTGACCCAGTTTCACGAAAAATAGTAATTTTTAGTTTGCAAAATTTGGAAGCCTTTTTCGTACGAAGTTGCTGGATTTTTCCAGATCAGCAATATTATAAAATGAACGACCCACTCTTGAGTCGAATAATCGCTCAAACATTTCAGCTGTATATTTATCATATAGAGACTGTGCGATTAGCGTCTGACAACTATACTGAATAACTGATAACCTGCACTGTGGTGCATATAGCTCTGATTCGTGACATTCGTTCGAGAAATAATTTTAATTAATATATTATCATTATTTACTCTAACAAGAAAACATTCAAAAAGTGTCTTCTTCAAAAAATATTGAAATATATATATATATGTCATTCTACTCTTCATAAAACACCAGAAAGTTAAAAAAAAAAAAAAAAAAAAAAAAAAAAAATATCGGCTGAAATGAATTACAGCGACCACAAAAAATTATCAAAATTAAACATTTTTGGCGATTTAGCGCTGTCAGGCGATAAGTTTGCTAGCACCGAGATTGCTGTGTACGAACAGAACCGCGTTTTGCTTCTCCGCTAAGTAATCAAAATCAATCGCCTAACGGTGTGAAATCGCCAAATATGTTTAATTTTGATAATTTTTTGTGGTCGCTGTAATTCATTTCATTCGATAATTTTTTCACTTGGTGGTGTTTTATGAAGTGTAGAATCATATACATTTTTTTTTCAATATTTTTTGAAGAAGACACCTTTTGAATGTTTCCTTGTAAGACAGCTAGACAGACACACACACACACACAAACACAGAGGCCAACCGCTAAAAACATGATTTTTAGATCCAGGGGACCTCAATTTCGAAAATTTGACTCAAAAACAATACTTTCTCTATCTTATGGGCAAGAGAAAGTAAAAATATTTTTCAAATACATTTTTTACCTATTTCATAATACGGTAGATAGAATAATAAAACTCACAAATACATTCATAATGTGAATTCTTGTTTCAGTAATTATTTTAATTCATTTTGAAGAATACAATTTCAGTTCTATCCATAGTTAAGCTTCACAAACTACGAAATGTAAAATTCGAATTACAAGAAGTAAAAAACCGGAAACTACCAGTTTTTAACTGAAATGCCCAAAACCTTTAAACTTATATTTATCCCGCAACTACAGTCTTACAAATATCTGACTTATTCTTTTTAGCCAAATGAGTCGACTTTCTTGATTTAAAAAACATGTTGTGCTTTTTTATCATCTTATTAATTTTTAAATTAATTTTTATGTCATTAGCTATTTTATTTCTTCTTATGATCCCATGTTGTTATGTCCACATTTTTAAAACTTAGGCATTAGTATCCAATAGTAGTGGTGTATATGGATGTTAGTTAGGGATTATCATAGTAAACTTATGTAAACACGAGATATTTTGCCCGTTGAATTAGCTAGAAAGTAAATGACTTCGGGAACAGCATGCCATATATTGGAATCCGAGACAATGTTTGAATGTTTGAGTAATTTTCGTGTGGTAAATGTTTAAAAATGTTTTTTTCTCAGAATTATCAGAGAAATTGGAATGTTCGAGCTAATCAAAAATTCTCAGTATTCATAAAATAAACAAACCAATTACATGTACTTTTGAAAAATATTAATCTACATATAGAAATTTTAATTTTGAAGATAAAAATTCCAAGCATTATTTTTTTACGTTATCTCTTTAAACTTATGATTTATGATTTTGATAATAATTGGGTTACTCTATTTTTTGTGAAAACTTTTTAACAAAAAACATTCTGTAAAGTTTATTAATCCAATAAAGGAAAATGTTTACTATTCAGATAATTGGATGGTCAGATAATGAAGTTTTAACTTGATGCTCATATAATTTTGCAGCAATTTCTGTTTCTCAAAGAAAAATTAATTTCACTTTAAATGGGTCAATTTTTAAAATATTTTAAAAGTTAATATATTAATTCTTATAGTATGAGTTAAGTTTTACAATTTTATAATATAATATAATTTTTCCCACAACCGTTCTTCATTCTTTATAAGTAGTTATTTTTTAGAATTATTAAACCTTACCTTATTTAAGCGCGACAACCGAGTGCGCTAACATAGAGGAAAGTTTTCGATTAGATTTCAGATATATTGATATTATAAATCACTTTTATTGATAACGCCAAAAAGAGTTATTAAGCTACTACTCTTGCTGTGTTAATATCCTAAATGGATTAGATAATTAATTAATGCAAATAATCTTTTCTAAAAGAAAAAAAAAATTACTATAAACTGTTATAGTAAATAAAATGCACAGCGTTATATTCGCTTCACTTCTTGTAATTCCATGGTTTCAATTAATGCAAGATTGATAAAAGCAAAAAATCAAATGTAGACGAGCAGGCAAAATAATGAAAAGTAAAAGTAAAAGTATTTATGATACCAATGTTTTCAATATATTTATTACAAAAAATTACGTTTGTAACAAACTATTTCGAATCGAAGCAGGACACTTTGGTCCCGCCGTTTTGGTCCCGCCATTTTGGTCCTGCCGTTTTGGTCCCGAGGTAATTTTGGTCCCTGGCCATTTTGGTCCCGAGACATTTTGGTCCCTCTATTTTTTTGCTATTTTTTAAATATATATCAGTTTTTTAATATGATAGCCTATTTATTGATATGGGAAAACTGAAGTGCTCTTAGAATATCTTTAATTAAGGAATATCTTATAGATGAATACATTAATTTTCGACATTACTATTGCTTTCTAGCCATTGAGATTCGAAGAATTTTGTTCTGACTTTTTACGAACATTTAATATATTTAAACTTCTTTTTTATGAAATTACACTTTCTTTACTTTTCATTTTTTTTTTCTTTTTTTTTAATTGAGATTTTTTTTTCTATTTGATTTTGATTTAATTTACTTTAATTGTAATTTGATTTTTAATTTACTATTACTGACAAAATTTTGTGATTTTAAAAGTATTGTTAATAACAACAGTAATTTTTTATTAAAAAAGAATCCCCATTTGAATATATTTATTGATAAAGTCTCAATTAATTTAAAAATAATAAAATACAAAAAAAAAAAAAAAAAAAAAAAAAAAGTTAAAAAGAAAGGAAAAAGAAAAAATGAAAACCTTAGATTATTAAATATAATTTGCTTTTAGTGACAGAATGCTGTTTCTTTCAAAGAACTAATTATTGACCTGCTCCCATCATAGACTCTTCTTCATAAGCATAATCTTGTGATCATTTATGAAGTTTTTAAATTTACATATGAAGTTATTTATATATATATATATATATATATATACATATAAATATATATATATATATATATATATATATGTATATATATATGTGTGTGTGTGTGTGTGTGTGTGCGAGAGAGAGAGATGTTTCATTAGATTTGATTGTGATTTAATTTTTATCATTAATCTAAGAGGAATTTGTTTCGAAATCTGTGTTATAATAATAATAAAATGCATGTTTGTTTGTCTTTGATATTTAGTTATGTTAACCATGTATATATGTATATAAATTACTTTTCTTTCAATTACAAAGATTTTATTTTTAAAATAAACAATGTAAGTAGCCCAATATTTAATCAACTGTGCGCATTCCAAGCATCAAAGTTTGTAAAATGTTGATGCACAATATTTTACATATTTAGTTTAATCTTATGTTTAATATATATATCTATATCTATCTATCTATATATATATATATATATATATATATATATATATATATATATATATATATATACTAGCAGACCCGGCCACGCGTTGCTGTGACTAAGTTATACGTTGAATTATACGGCTGTAAACTATTTAGTACAGTTAAATTATTATTTACGAACAAAGACGAAAACGTTGTAGCCGATGTAAAAACCCACAGGGTTGAGATTTGAAACTTAGGTCAAAATTTGGAAGCGATTGATAAAAATTTTCGTAGTGTTGATATTAAGCACAAATTAATTTTATTGTAGGGTCCTATAAATTTTAATGGAGAAGTGATATATATTATTTCTAATGCTACTTTGGATAAAATTGCTAAAATGACTAATATATAAATTAAATTCTATTAAAATTCTATTAAAATAAAAGTATAAAAGAAACAGACGATTTTAAAATCAATTTTTATGGAGGAGTGAAATATAATATATGCTATAATGGATAATTTTACTATTAAATGACCTCATCATTTTAAATATTTTAAAGAGGGCAACAGCTGTAGTTATAAAAGGGAAAACAATAAGGCTAAACCAGAAAAATAAGTAAATTTGATAAATATTTTAAAACTTTAAAATTGGAAATCTTATGAAATATTGGACATTTAAAGTAAATACATGTATCATTTTAAATACAAAAAGATTTTGGAAAAGTTTAGTGTATTTTAACGAAGTGATGAGAAGTTTTTGAGTATGTTAAAATTTTAATAGTAAATTCAAGTCAATAAAGATGGGAAACATTGAGGATTAAGATAAGAATAATTATAAGATTTAAAAAAAAAAAAAAAAAAAAACTTTTTATATACCATGCTTTTAAATTTTAATATACTAATAATATACAAATTAAAAGGAAAATGATAAATATTCTATCATAGTTTGAAGTCAAATTTGTTTTCAAATGTCTAAATAAAATATCTGATGTAAGATACTAATATTTTGCAGCGGAATAGATTTCATTTCTGTCATCCTTGGCGAAAAAAAAAGAATATCGCCAAATTATCTGGCGAAAATATTTAATTCCTTTCAAAAATCATGGTTATTTTAACAACTTATATTAAAAGAGTAATGAATAATATGAAACAATATTTCGTACAATACATATTACATGTCATACATACGTACAATGAATAATACATATTACATTTCGTACAATGCATACATCTGGCATGTATATTTTCGTGTTACGCTTTTGATCGCCAAATAATAATAATAATAATAAAAAAAGCCAAGGGCGACAGAGTTTAATAATTTAAAATTAAAATTTTGTCAATTTGACAGCAAAATAATTCAATCTAACACCCGCGATAACTAATACATATCTATACCCAAATATAAGGATTCAAATCGGGAAATAAATTTCCTCGATTTTTAATAATTTCTTACAAACAATCCAGTGGGCAATTAACATAGGAAATCTTTTTCTTGGCTGCACAGACGGTCAGTGAGTCACACTTCGCTTGCGTATAGAACTCATAGATATAGTATAGCATATATAGAATAGAGTGATCATTGGGGAGAAAAAAGTTATTCCTTTTCATTTGGGAAAAGACGACGTTTTTACCAAAATATGGCCGTCTTTCCCCGAGTGAATACACACGGGAATACATACTAATATTTTAGCAAATAAAATTTATGAATAATTTATTTGCTAAAGGGGAATGGAAGACTCCAGATACAGTTTCAAATTCATATTTCTTTCTTTCTTTTCTTTTTCTTTTTCTTTTTTTTTTTTTTTTCAATACCACTTAATGGCTGTTTCCAAAGCTTTTATTTTTTATCTTTTTTCGGCATCAAAAATCTTTCTACGATAACATGGGGATGAGAGATCTATATATATTACTATATCTATGATAGAACTACATTAGCACTTTATCAATGTGTATAAAATCTTTAAATTGATTATGACGTCAATTTTCGTGAGATGCATAATTTAACTTTTTATAATTTTTTAACGTTCACGTTTGATTAAATGTATTTATTTTTATGTCGAAAGAAAATGAACTCGTTTTTTTTTTTTTTTTTTTTTTTTTTTGGCAACAATTAAATTAATGGAACTCACAGATATTTTGGAGCAACTTTAATAAAGGTCTATAATTAACAAATAATTGCAATAAAACAATATTGTGACAATAAATTGAGATAAAAACTATCCTATCTCTCAAGTTGGATCAAACTGCACACAGTGTGCAAAATTTCATCAAAATCAGTTCCTTAGTTTAGGAGTTTACCCCGGACAAACATCGTGACACGTAATTTATATATATATACAGATTAAATTATAAAGTTTTGATCAATGAAGCACAAATAAGTAAAAAACAGGATTAATTTCACTGTATTATCTTCATTATATTATGAATTCAATTTACACTTCAGTCTAAGTAACACGTGGCCGGCTATGCTAACACCAAAAATTTAAAAAGTGGAAATAATTGAATTATACGAAATTTATTAATAGGTTAAAAAGTTGAAGATTCTTTGTGTAGATGGCAGCACCAAATATATTTCAGCTTTCATTTCAACCCAGTCGAAAGGTATCGACATCTGTTAGAATCATTTGGAGTTAACAGATAATTGTGACTGTCAAATAATAACAGACAAATAATTAGCAATAAATTAAAATTGCGACTATAATTTGAGATTTAAACTATCTTATCTCTCAAGTTGGATCGAACTGCACATGGTGTGCGAATTTTATTATAATCGGTTAAGTGGTTTAGGAGTCCATTGAGGACAAACATTGTGACACGAGATTTATATATATTAAGATATATATATATATATATATATTAAGATATATATATATATATATATATATATATATATATATATATATATATATATATATATAATATCTCTATGACTAAAAACAATGCCCACAATGAAATCTCTGAAGCACTTGGGATTCGTTTCACACCTGTTTCTCTAACATACAGTAAAAAGGAATTTCACTGCTTTGTTTCAGCGTATTTGAAAAAAGAAAAAAGGGGCGGGGGAATTTTTAATCGAAATTTTCTTAAACAATATTGTAAGGGAAAAAAATGCTTTTCTAATTCTGTGTGATGTATAACTGTTTTCTGTGTTTGACAAATGTATCCGAATTGACATTTTTCAAACACAGAGTGACTCATGTGACATTGACATTCATTTTATTAAGTTTTATACTTAAATATTTTAAATATAATTTTCAAATTAGCTGTATATTACCGATATAGATTAATCTACATTGAAAAAAAAAAAAAAAAAAAAAAAAAAAAAAAAAAAAAATCGTTAAAAGTACAGGAAAAATCTGGCAGCTGGGTTGCCAGTATTTTTCCGTCAAATATACAGTACAAAACTGCACTTTGAGCAAAAAACCTGTTTGAATTACGAGATTCCTGCGTAAAATATATGTCAGTGATACAATTTTACGGTTTTAAACTGTGTATTTGACGGAGCTATACTGGCACCCGAGCTGCCAGATCTTTCCTGTACTTTTACGGGTTTATTTTTTGCAGTGTAATTTAAGGAGTAACACTGTTAATTCACGCCTATGAATTTCTTTGAAAAGTTAATTTGCTTCATACGTAATAGTAAATATGTCTTAAATAAATGAATCTGGAAAAAAAAAAAGTTAATAACAAGTATGTAGATTTTCTTTTATAGTACCTCTTTCTGTCTCTCTCTCTCTCTCTTTCTAAATAAGGTGAGAGAGTATGTCTTTTTTGTAAGGAAAAATTTTCGAACGAAGCTAATACCTACATTTATAATAACTGTTTCCTTCATTTTTAATTAATTTTTAAATATTACTTAAATTACATTGTATCACTTAAACCATGTTTGGCGATGGCAGGGATTATTAATAAAATACATTTTATTAAGAGACATAGTTAAACAATAATTTTTAATATTTTAATAAAATAAGATAAAAATTCCCTTATATTTTTTATTTTCCTACGGAGATGAAATATTTAACACATTTAACTGAAAATTACACAGAATATTGAATACGGACAGACATTAAATAAATCAAGCAATTCCATTTTTTTTTTTTTTTTTTTTATCTCATGTCGGTATTGATACACGTCAACTGTAGGGTCCACTTTTATTGGAAAATGAAAATTGGATATTTTTGAATATAGAGAACTAGAACAATTGAGATCAAAAATTTAAATTTAAAAGTTTGTTGGGAAAAATAAAAATTTTAAAACTATACACTTGGAAGAATCAATTTCACACATGAATAAAAGATAATCAAAAAATATTAAGTAGCAAAAAAAAAAAAAAAAAAAAAGTTTCTAAAATAATTTTATTGTTAGCTTTTAAAATTTAAAAACTTCAGTAGTGAGGTACAAAAAAAAAAATCTGGAGTGACTCCACTCGACTTTCCGAACATTGAGTAATTAACAGTTTTGTAGATAAAGTAAAGAAAGAAGAGTTGTTAAACAAACAAAAGAGAGAAAAACCATAATAGAGTGTTTGAGTATTTTTCTCCATATATTACACGATGTTTTATTTAACGCTACTGAACTTTGAGCCCATAGATCATAATGATAAAGAATTTTTCGTTGTGTCCCTGTAAAAACCTATAAATGCTAGATTCACCAAAATGCTTATAGTTAGTGCAATAGTGATTTATAATATTCATGTAAATTTTCAGCTCAATTGAATAAGGCGTTTAGATGCTATCGTACTTTTAAAAATTTGGTCCCATAGGCCATAATAATAAAGAATTTTTCTTTGGGTCCCTGTAAAAAAACTGTAAATGCTAGATTCACCAAAATCTATACAGTTGGTGCAACTGTGACCTATAACATGTGTACAAATTTTTTGCTCAGATTAATCAGGCGTTTAGACGCTATCACACTTTTAAAAATTTTGCCCCATAGGCATAATGATAAAGAATTTTTTCTTTGTGTCCCTGTAAAAAAACTTTAAGTGCTAGATTCTCTAAAATCTATACAGATTGAGTATTTGTGACCTATAATATGTGCATAAATTTTTTGCTCAATTGAATAAGGAGTTTAGATGCTATCGCACTTTTAAGATTTTGCTCCCACAGGCCATAATGATAAAGAATTTTTCTTTGTGTCCCTGTAAAAAAACTATAAGTGCTAGATTCACCAAAATCTATAGGGTTCGTACTATGGTGACTTACAATATACGTACCAACTTTCAGGTTATTCGAACAAAGCGTTTAGACGCTAGCGTGTTCACTCACAGACATACACACATACATACACACATACATACACACAGACATACACACATACATACACACATACATACACACACACATACATACATCATCGCAAAAATAGTGAAAACGGACTCGTTGGACCTCGAAACGTATAGAAACATCAAAATCTCAAATTCGGATTTTTGACATGATTACAATACTTTCCTCACTATAGTGTTCGGAAAGTAAAAATCTGAGGTCTAGTCAAAAATAAGCGACGATCGCCAAATAGGCGATACGTGAGCCATATGTGGTGATCTTTTTCTCTCCAAATCGCACACGAAGAAAAGAACTGGATGTCCTGTTGGAATCGTTGAAATTTAAAATTGCGCCAAGGCCGTCGCTCATTCTTCACTAGACCCGAAATCTTTATAATGATATTATTAAAAGTAGAACGGCTTATTTTTTTAATTTTTTTTTTTTTTATTTTTTTATTTTTATTTTTTTTTTACAAATTAGTTTATTTAAGTATATTTTAATAGAATTTTATCGGAATATTTTTTTTTTTTTAATTTTTTTTTTTTTAATTTGTAAGTAATATTGTTTTTTCGAAACATAAGTCTGATAAGGCAAAAGGGTACATTTGAGTAAAGTTACATTTATCGTAATGCGATCAGTGTTATTTTTATTTATTTATTTATTTATTTATTTATTATTATTATTTTAATGGAATTTCCTTTCAAAATACCTATTATTATAATTATCCACAGTTTGATTTAATATTTGTCTTCAGTTCAATATCTCCAATCAATTATGACATTGGTTGCGTATTTTATAATATCCTACTTCCTTTAATGAAACTATCTCTAATTGACAAAATAGCTAATGTTAAACCTAAACAGATTATTTACATATAACTTAATAAATAAATATCTTTTCGAATATATAAATAAACAATTTCTTTTGAAAACATCTTTCGGAATTAGATAATTCAACTGATGTTGCATCTAAATATGGATGATAAATGATGATAAATGAAAACTTTGCAAGCTAACATCATACGCTGTAAACTTACGAAACAGTTGTTTCTGGTTAAAGAAATCATTATATATGGCATAAATATACACAAAATTTCAACGTAAAAGCAACAATGTATTTTGTTGGGAACAATATATTAATTTTTTTTACCAAATAGCGTAGAATAATGTTCTTGGTTTGCTTTTCATCAAGAAAAAAAAAAAAAAAAAAAAAAAAAAAAAAAACGAATATAAAAACATACGCCGCAACATTAAATTAAAACGTGTCAATGACGGATTTCTTTTAAGTATTTATTATTATGAATTGTATGCATTATACTGATATATAGTTATTACTAAGTTCAATATCTTATCAAGCTATCAAAAATACATATGCATGTGATGTATTGTCATAACTTCATTCCGTTGAATATTGATTTAGTTTGAATTTAAAACTAAACTCGTTAGTTCACGATAACAACTTTAATGATTGAAAATAAAAGTAAAAGACAGAATTTTTGATGAGGTGCAAGGGGGGGGGGGACTCTTTTCCCAGAAGATGACTACAAATCAGAATTTTGTTTGGTCACGTGAGATACGTAAGTCCATACCTAGTTTAATAGTTCATTGGTACTGGCTAGGCGTCAAAATGTCTGGGTACAACCTCCACCTGGGAGCGCAAGCCGGCATTATCAAAGTGGAGCGTGAAATTTCGGTGTCTTAGAAGCTGTGAGTGTGAATAGGTGCACGGAATGTCCATTTTCATGAGCCTGCAGACAGAGAGGCAACTCGGTACTCAATCTAACAGTCGAGAACAAAAGAAGCAACTTGACGTTGACGATATCACAGTATACTAATTTTTAAGTTACTACTGTACAACCAAACTTCTTCCATAATCTTTTTTTTTCAAAATTTTTTGTAATAAAACTAAAAAAAAAAATAATAATAATAATAATAATAATAATATTAATAATAACAATTAAATCCCTATATCTCTATATTTTTCCTTATTATATATCTGTCTTGTAACTAATAGTAATAATAAAATAAAGGATTTCGAATACAAAAAATAGTAATAATTAAATTGAAAATAATTTTTTTGATCGAAAAAAAATATTACTATGTCATTTTAATAATTTCTTAAAAAAAAAAAAAAAAAAAAAAAAACTACAATTATAAAAGCTCAGAAATAAATAAGACCTAAAAGCGTAAACTATTCATTTATATGTTTTTCAGCTACGTCAGTAAGCGATGCCATTAAATGCAGATGTTAAGAAATAGAAATTTTGAGAAAAATTTTTAAAGAAATTGTTTGAAGAAAATGCCATAAACAGGATCGCAAAACAAATCCAGTATATTTTAAGTTATAATAGAATGTATACTTTGCATCTGGTCAACAGCTGACAATAATTGTTAAACACAAATATAAAATTCTTCTTTTAATTGAATACTGAGGAAATTTTCTCTTTAAATTGCCATCGATATTTTGCATAAAATCATACAATCAGTTTTGTCTTCATTGGGTTAAAATTTCACTTGTAATAAAATATTTTTACATGCACATTTATTAAACAGTTTCTTTTCGACAAAGAAGAAATACAAAAATTATCGTCTGATAAGATTATTTTAATATAAGTTTTGCTATTAAGAAGACAGAAAAATATAAGAATTATGATACAATCTACCATTTATTTCCAATGTTGATAGATTTCATATGAAAAAAAAAAAAAAAAAAAAAAAAAAAAAAAAACTAAAAAGTAATTCGTTCTTATCATATACTGAGAAATAGATTTGCCAAACAAAGGGAAATTAAAAGTAAATTTTAAAGCAACTTATAGAAAAATGTGTGTATTTATAATAATTCTTTGGAGAAAAATATTTTAAATTCTTATACAAATTATAATTAAAATGATACTTCGACATTCATTTAACATTTAAAAATGCTATACAATTATCAAACTATAAGAATAATGCTAGAGAAATTATATGTTCTATCATGTTCTATCTCCAATATGTATATATATCTTATATTAAAAAACATATGTCTTTTTTTGAATAATTTAATGAAAAATTTTATCATTTATAACTGTAATGAATTTTTTATATCACGATAATAGATATTTTATATCATGATAATACATATTTCCGAATAAGAAAGATATTTCTGAATAAGAAGTTTATCTCTGAAAGAAACATGCAAATAATTGTTTTTCAATGGGTGTTCAGATCTATGCAGTAGACCAGAGCCAATTAACAGATTATGTGAAGTAAGTGATTTGAGATCATTGGGATCATCTGTGAAGCGTATTAGTGATCGAACATTAATACATACCTCTTTTTGGTACTTGACATTGGTCCATGCCATGAATATTAGGATCGATCTCTGAGTAAATTTTAACGGGATTTTTTCTTTTCTTTTCTTTTTCTTTCTTTTCTTTTTCTTTCTTTCTTTCTTTTCTTTTTTTTTTGTTTCGATTTTGCTGGAAGTGCTACAAAATATATTTTTGTGAGATAAAATCTAAGACTGCAGACATTTTGAGCAATTGGAATAAATTTTCGAGGCAGGAGTGGGTACCTATATATATATATATATATATATATATATACAGTGGCGTATCCAGGATTTTTCCGAGGGGGGGGTTCGTCCTTCCGAATTTTTAATTAAGTTTAATTAGGTTTAATTAAGCTTATTTAAGTTTAATTAAGTTTAATTAAGTTTATTTTTAATTAAGTTTAACAATCTTTTAAAGTATCATAATTACTTGCCGAAAATAAGAGTAAGAAAATGAAAAACAGTAAAACAAACTCACCAATTAGAAGATCAAACTAAAAAATCTTTAATTAGCGACGGATAACGTAGAGCCTGTACAAACTGCTACACAAAACATAAAATTCAATACATAGTTACACAAAATATTTCATTGAATTTTCTTATTTACTGAGCGATGTCTAATCGACGAGAAGTTTTCACTAGTTCATTTAAAATGTCTTCTACTGTTGGGGTATTGTTTGGGTCACTCCTTCAAGGTCACTACTTCAACTTCTATGGTCACCCCTTCCCCATATGGTCGACCCCTCTTGTCCTTGAGTGTGAACTCGTAAAGGTGAAATCCTTTCAGAGAATTGTTTTCAGGGGAAACATGTTTCGCGCCGCGCAAATGAAGTGGTTTAGTTATTTTCAGGAGTGTTTATCGCCGAGTAATGAAAAAAAAAGTTAGTCATAATTTTAAACCACTTCGTAGAAAAAAATATTCTACGCTTGCCATACATTTTTTCCGCCTGAAATGTGAAAAAAAAATGTAAGGAACAGCCTAATTTTTCTTATCATACATTTTGTCAAGGGGGGGGGTTTAAACCCCCAACCCCCCCCCTTGCATACGCCACTGTATATATATATATATATATATATTTGTCATTGTGAGGAAAGATGCATCATGGATATCCACAGCGACTTAATAAATGTTATAATGAGGCCAGGAATGCATTTGTATTTATGCTAGATATGCAGATGCACTCAAGATGATCTTCTTCGGTAGGATGCCTTTCACTAATGTCTTACAGGCTTTAAAGGTCAGAAACTTTTTTTTTATGCTGACTATTGTCATGATTCACCCAAAGAAATTATTTCAAAACTTTGAATAAATACAGATACAAATAATTCTGTCGGATGATAATTCCCCTATTTTTGTACCAGAGGCTTAATTGTTAAACAGAAGCACAATACGCAATGTCTTAATTCCGCTTTAACTGTGAATGTACCATAAATGATACTGAAATTTCACTCTATTAGTGACAACAGTGTATTCCAGCATGATCAATTAGCTTACGCTACTATTTTATAATTAAAAACGTAATATGATATTAAGGCGTGAGATTATTAAAATGAAGGATGACTAAAACGGCTAGAACGCCAAAGAGAAAAAAATGAGAAGCAGACAGTTGTTTCGGTAGCATTTAGTGTACTGTCTTCCGTACATAGTACTGAATCAAGATAAAAAATATAAAACTGAAAAATAAAGTTAAAAGCTGTAAATATAATGTTTTTCACAAGTTTTGCTTGATTTACCTTTTAATTAAAAGAAAAAAAATGCTATTAACGCGGTATTTGTCAAAAAAATTTCCCTGTAATCTACTGACGCATCTTTGGCACTCTGTCCTATACTCTCCTAATACAGCAATGCTCTGTCTACTGTAAATATAGGTCTATGGATAAAAATTAATATATTATTATACATTAGTTTCCAAAAAAGAAAAAAGTTCTTTTTTGCTAATTTTAGAGTAATTTGTGAGTAAACTAACATTAATTTATCGGAAAGGAATATATTCTTTAAATAACTTGGGCATATCTTTAGTAAAGTACCCTCTTGCTGACATTGAAATCTGTATCCAATTTTGGAGATGAATTAAAATGGCTATAGCAGTTACGTTTGAAAAGACCTTGGCGAAAAACAATCGAGCTACATCGGTGCCACTTATCAAATTTCGCCAAGTAGTGCTTCTAAAGCTGTTCCAAAATATAATTATTTCATCTAGTTTATAACGCATATATATTAAGTACTTCCTTGTTATCGATATTGAATTCGAATATCATAATACATTCTGTATTCGACGAAAATTCAATGCTGAAAAATCTGATATATTTTCGATGCATTTGGATATTGAAGAAAATGTGCATCGTTAGTATAGAACCCTCTTAGCGACTTTTTATTTACTAGCTATTATGCCCGTTTTTTGAAAGTAAATATCAATAAAATATACGTTTTTAGGCGTTAAAAAAATTATTTTCAAATCAATGCGCAAACAATCATGCAGATCAATATATATAAGAGTGGAACTTTACAAATCATACTTATTAACTATAATATATACATAGTATGTGTGTGTGTGTGTGCGTTTCTGTGTTTGCGTGCTTGCTTGTAACTTATTCTCCAAACTGTTCTGTAGATTAAATTTAAATCTTTTATTAAACATAAAGTTTTTTTTTTTTTTTTTTTCTTAATTTCTTTCAATTATACGTTTATTTAAGCAGTCATATGTCTTTCATTAATCCTATTGAATTTTACAAATAAGCACTTTTGTTAATTTATTTCAGTCAGTATGGATACGTAATGAATATCTGACACTGAAATGAGACAAATAAAGTTTAACGAATTAGAATTTCATATCTAATAACTTAATTAAGTTTACTGTAATTAACTTCTTTCTTTATAATTAGCAAAATTGTAGTTTCAGAAATTATAAAGAACCATTATAAAATATCAAATTAAGGTTTCTATTATATATTTTTTTTTCTTATGATGATTATATTTTCTTTATTAAAGCACGTGTTCAATTTTCCAATAAATGCTCTTTGCATTCATTCTCTGGTCATTACCCTAATAATTAACCTTAACTTGTTTTATAAGTGGAATCTCACAAATTCGTTATATACATATATTTAAAGCACTGGATTGAAAATAATACTTGTATCCATTAAATTTGTGTTTATGCAAAAATATTCATGAAAGTTAATGCAGCTGATATAATTTTTCGTGTTTATTCAGATACGCTATCTAAAGCTGATTATAAACATTATTTATAAAACTTTGGTTGAAAATAGATGCATAAATAAATTAGACTTTTGAAAATAATTTGACAGAGATTTTCTATGCATTATATTTGCATGGTTTAACCCTTTAAACATTGAACCCTTTTTTCTCATTTTATATGGTAATAATAAGCCAAATGATATAGGGATTAGAGCATTAATTTTTTAGAGCTTTTCTATAAAGACAAATAAATAATCAAATAAATAAAACCTATGAAGACAAATTTAATTTTTATTTATTTATTTATTTATTTATTTTATTTATTTATTTATTTTTTGAATCATGTTTCTCCGAAGTATAAATGTCAAACAAAATGCATACACAATCAAAACAATGGACGTATTATATAATTTTCAGTTTCTCATTCATAGATTTTTAAAAATTTGATACCTTAACAAAATTTCACCCAGACCCTCCTTTAGTATTTTTTAATGATTACAACAGTTCTTCTTTTTTTTTTTTTTTCCGGAATAAAGAGAGTAATTTTCAAATAAATTAGTAATGGGTACGCATTGTTGTTCTTGCATTTGATACTTTTCTTTTCTTTTCTTTCTTCCTTTTTTCTTTTTCTTTTGAGTCATGTTTCTCAGAAGTATAAATGTCAAACAAAATGTATACACAATCAAAACAATGGACGTATTATATAATTTTCAGCTTCGCATTCATAGATTTTTAAGGATTTTATAACTTAACCAAATTTCACCCAGACCCTCATTTAGTAACTTTTAATGATTACAACAGTTCTTTTTTTTTTTTTTTTTTTTTTTTTTTTCGCAATAAAGAGAGTAATTTTCAAATAAATTAGTAATGGGTACGCATTGTTGTTCTTGCATCTGATATCTTTCTTTTCTTTTCTTTTCTTTTTTCTTCGGGGGTGGAGATGTATATTTTCAACTAACGTACAAGACTATTAATAAAAATTTAGATTTATTTTAAAATATTAGGAGACATGTAGATTTTTAAAATGTGCATTTTTTTTTTAATCTGTGGGTGGGATGAAGGGATTTAAGATGATACCGAAATATGCTCTCTCAACTACAACCGTACTTACAAGTAACTATGAAATAGTTTAACACGGAAAAATATGATATTGAAAATTAAACGGTACTTTGAAGAAGTTTTTTAAAAAATATGAAGATAATAAATTAAAAATTTAAGCATAAATTTAAATTTAGCGTTAAAATTATTTACCAAATAAAATTAATTGCCAGTAATATAAAAGATCGCTGTGCATAAAATAAAAAATCATCTTTACTTAAATTAAATATAGTGATGGCATGTTTCTGGGAACATCTCTATTGATGAATCTTTATCTGTCGCAAACTGCCCTCTGTGTAGGATTAGTGCTATGTTAAACCCTATAAAAGTAACACTAAACTGTAAGTAAAAATATTTTTTGTAAATATATGTATATACATATATCCATCTGTTTAAGTTTAAATAAAACTAATAATAAAGATGATTGTGTTAATTTCTTAGATAATTTTCTTCATGTTCAAAAAATAAATCTGGATTTATATGACAAAAAGAAAGATTTTTCATTTAATAGTTACAGCATGCTTCATTGGTACAGCAATTTGCATAAAAAAAATCTGCATTAATATTTTAATGTGTCAACTAAATAGATCTTGTAATATATGCTAATTCATATACAGACATTCGAATTATAATAAACAAGATTTTAAATTCAGTGCTAACTTTTTTTACAATAATAACTATCCATTGAATTTCATAAAGTTTTACACCAATAATTTTAGTAAATGATTGTGGTGATAGCAGCGGTAATGTTTCTTTACTTGGTGTCTCGTGGTACTTGCTGATGAAGACTCAAGGCCGAAGTCCAACTTGTGGAACGCCTCCCGTCGGACTGCAGCTACTTGGTACTGAGCGACTCGGAGAGTTTGGACTATGATATTGGAACACCGGACGAGACAGTTCCAGTAATGGCCATTACATGTAATTCCGCTTCTTTTGCTTTAAAGTCCTGTTTCTACAATTCGGCAATGCAGTAGGTTAAATTTATTTCAATTTATTACAATATCTCTTTGCCTTTCAACCCTGGGTGGGAACATGACGATCTAGCATGTCTTTTTATTAATTAACGTTTATCACAAATATCGGTTTTATATATTTTTTACTATTATATTACTTTGGTTATGTTGCTTTTATCAAGCATTTATATTGTTATATTTAATTTATCATAAATTTAAGCATTACTATTGTTATATATAATTTACCATTAATTTAATCTTGTTTTAGTATTTCGTTGTTCCATGTTTCCGAAACCTGTTAGGCCTTTTCAATTTACTTAATTGTCTGTTCTGCTACTCCCACTCACTGAAGAGGAAGCGGAAGGGTATTTTTTTCACATGCAATGTTATTTTTACAGATTTTTTGGTTACTTTAATTCGTTGTTTTAAGTTTATTAACGTTTTTTCTTCTTTTTGTCTACACCCACTTATCTTCAAGTCAACATATTTTCAAAATTATTATTGTAATTGGTGAAAGGTTTCTGATCACCATGCATTGCTGAATAATAGGTTTTTGTTCTTGTCTGGTATTTAATTTCTGATTATGTGTGTGTTAACAAATTAGGGAAGCCATCGACTTTGCTAAGAATCAAAGTTGTAAAGGATACAGGGTGATTCCGAGGTCATGGGGCGAACTTAGAAGGGAGGTAGAGAACACCACATAGGTTCAGAATTGTATAGGAACACATGACACCAAATCTCATTTTAACCCTTTACGATCCAGGTGCATCTTCATGGATATGGACGTAGCTCTCCAATGTTTCATTATATTAAAAAAAAAAAAAAACAGTTTTTACATGCTATTGTTTGCATAGATAAATAAATTCTGTTTTTATCGATGTATTTTATTTTAGTGATTTCAATAATACGATTATATTGTATGATTTTGCGAAATAATGAAGCATACAAGATTTAAAAATTTACACAGTACGCTGAGTTAGTAGAACACAGTAGGCCAAATTAGCCAATCTTTTAAGTGCTAAAAAAACGTTTGGGGTCATGGTTTCCTATACAATTCTGAATCCTTGTGATGCTCTCTACCTCGCCTCTAATTTTTTCCAGGACCTCGGAATCACCCTGTATATGGATGAATCCTACGTCATAGCTTATTACGCATAACATAGCTTGAGCAATACGCTAAACGCACTTAACCTCGGCCTCACCACCAATCATTTATTTTCTGGTGTTCGTGTTGGCCTAATTGGTGTTGCAAGGAGCTTATAATTGCAGTATCCCCGATTCGATACGTGAGTGGTGCGTACACTAAACGCGGATGGTGCACGTAAATATAGTCGTGTATTCAGTGTCCTTCATGTTCCAAAACCAACACTTCTATTATTTACCAAAGCGTAGAAGCCACCCCTACCGAAAAATAACAAAATTTGTGATGTCATATCTCCATATAACCCATAGGATTATATTCCAGAACGACAAGTTGCTCAATAGTTACACTGTAAAAAAAAAATGTAAAATCACGGTATTTGACTGTATAATTTTAGGGGAAATGACCGTTTTGCTACCTAAACGGTCATAATCCGTAAATTAATATTTTTGAAAGCATTTTAGGAAATAACTGTATAATTTTACGGGAAATGACCGTTTTGCTAGCTAAACGGTCGTACCCCGTAAATTGATGTTTTAAAAGTATAATTCTTTTGAATTTTTACGAGAAAAGCTAATCTAAGCAAATTGCTCTTATCTTCTATCAAACCATTTTTTTACGAGAAAATCTTTTATTTTGTTTTTGAAGAAGGGTGAGAAATTATCACCCATTATTTTCCTCTAATGAAAATCTTGAAATAAGTCTACCTCTTTAGTGCTAGTGTTTACGTAAAATATGATTTCGAAAACTATATTAGATTTTTTTTCTCAAAGATCAGCACAGTCAGTCTTTATAGAAGAAGAAGAGAAAAAAAAAAAAAAAAAAAAGAAAAAAGGCCACTAACCACAGAATTTCTAAAAAAAAAGCGTTTAAAGTTTCCGTAATCTTTAAATAGTAGGGATTTCGCAAACGGATCAGTGCTACTGTGGCGTGCTTAGTAGAGCACAAGGTTTTCACCCAGACGACCAGAGTTCGAGGCTAGCAGCGGACTTTTTTTTTTTCTTTTTATCTAATCTAAACTTTTATTTATTTTTACCTTAATTTATAATTCAATTCAAATTTGAAAATTTTAAGAAAAAATTAGTTAATTTTCTTGAATATAAAATAAATAAATTTTACTATTTGCAATATTTATAACTTAAAAATATAATAAATTTCTATAACTTAAAAAATAAATTTAATTTTTTTTTTACTAAAAGTAAAAGTTTTCCAACATGATAATTGACTGACTTCTTAATTTTGTCAAAAATAGCAAATTTAGATTTTAAAATAGTCTTAAAAGAAAATATATTTTATGCATAGTTTGAACGTTGACAATATTCAATCACTGTAAAAAATTTCTGTAAAATAAAGCACTTTTTTAACATAAATACAACATAGGTTGCTGTATATTTTTACAGCTAGTTCTGTAAAAATAATTGAAGATTTGTTACTTCACATTGTGCTGTAAATCAGTTTAAAAATTATTCCAGTCTTTTTGTGCGTATGACACGATTTATCATTCTATCAGTTCTGATGTTGACTTTATCGGTTTTTGTAAAGAAAAGTCACTGTGATCCCAACGGCGCGGTTAGTAAAGCGCTGGCATTTGAAACAGGAGATTGTGAGTTCGAATCCCGGGCTGCCGAAGACGGATTGCGTAGAATGAATATTAATAAATTAGTTTTTATGTGTAAAAAAAATAAATTAGTTGCTTAATGTTGTGGATTTCTCACTGCACGCATGTGTATTAATTGCAAGAAATGTTTTTAAAGCATCCGTGAAACTCAAACTTTCACTTTTAAATTTACGGTCAATGTAACTTTTTTTGCAGGTTAGTTGTATGTTTCATCACAACGTAAAATTACTGGCGATACATCATTCATCGTCTAAATGTTTTTTTTTACGGGCTTTGTCTGGAATCTCTGCTGCCGGGCTTTGCCCGTAATTTTACTGCAGCATTTTTTACAGTGTAGCTATATTGCGACGTTAATCACACGCCACTTCACTTCCTTATAGTCTTAGATTTTACAGGATACGTACTGTATTGACTCAATAAATATTTTAGCGAGATTTTAAGCTACACGAACAACAGTTGAACGCGCATAAACTTTACATATAAAGTTCAAAACTGTTCATTTGCGGTGATTATATATATAATGTGCACTGTGTTTCAAAAATGAGGGATAAACTTATAATAGAGCATTAACGTATTTTTATTATTTTAGTAAAAATACATGCGGATACTTTGCAATAACTTAAAAACATAAATATATAAGTTTAATTTGTTTTATTAAAGTCATTTCAAAGAGTTTTAAAAATAACAAAAATAACATTTTTTTAGAAATAAAATTGAGCGTAATATTTTATTCTTTGATTCGTTTTTTGGAAACATTATCAAAATTCGCACATATATATAAAAAAAAAAAAAAAAAAAACTTTAATATGACATTTTTCCCAAGCTACATTTCAAAGGATATAAAGAAATTTATGTGTTTCAAAATATATATGCCATCTTACTTAAATATTAAATTTTAATGTCTTGAAATATATTTTAAATGGTAGAAAATGATGTTTATATTTTATAAAATACATTTAACAATTTTAAGGGAATGGGACAACACTTTCGATTTTAATATAACTATTTCTTTCATATTTCCCTTCTCCTTGGATTTACGTGTATTTTAAAACATCTCCTATTCACAATTCATTTTGAACACATATTATATTTACATTCAAAAAGCAAATTACTCTCGAAAAATGTAGGTTATAAAGCACTTTTTTGAGAATTGCATTGTAATACGATATCCATATTCTGCAATTTCTGAAAATAATGATATCCATCCACTGTACGATGTCTGATATGCTCACTTATTCTACTACCCTTGCCTTTCCGTATGAGATAAATCTATGCAATCGGCTTCAAACTGCTAGTACCATCTTGCAATAGTTGGTTGAGAAACTGCATGTGCCAAGGGTTTGCCGATATTTCACGATGACTTGTTGTATTCGTGCAACATTTTGTCCACAATAAATTTATAGCTCCGTGTTCTTATAATGTTGTAGTAAGTTTATTTGTTGAAGAAAGTTTTTTTTTTTTTTTTTTTTTTTTTTTTTTTTTTTTTTAATTTATTTATAGTCTTGACTTTAAAATCAAGACTATAACTAAATTAATTTATAAAATTATGTCCCCTCCTCCCCCTTCTTCATCTTCTAATGATAATATCTCCTCTATTAATAAATTTAAGAAAATTCAATATTGGCTTGGTATTCATGAAGGAGTTTCTAAATTATTTAAACATAAAAAATCAAGACTATAAATAAATTAATTTATAAAATTATGTCCCCTCCTCCCCCTTCTTCATCTTCTAATGATAATATCTCCTCTATTAATAAATTTAAGAAAATTCAATATTGGCCTGGTATTCATGAAGGAGTTTCTGAATTATTTAAACATAAAAAAGTTCATTTGGTTGCTAAAGCTCCTCTAAAATTAAATTCATTAATTTCTAAAAAATTTGATCCTCCTCCCTCCAAATTAAAATCTGGTGTTTATGAAATCCCATATAAAGTGGATAATAAAACTAACTACTATATAGGAATGACTAATAGACCTTTTTGTGATAGAATGAAAGAACATATTGCAGATTTAAAATATAACAGACCCAACACAGCTTTTTCACGAAATTATAATACTAATCCCATTGACCCCGATTTTGAAAATGCCAGGATAATTTACAATACTGACAATAGAAACCAAGCTCTTCTTTATGAATCATTCGAAATTATTAAAAGAAAAACAGACATTTGTAACGATTCCTTATCCATAAACCCCCCACCAATTTGGCTTCATTTCTTGGGCTTAAATTAATTTGTGGTTACCCTGCTTTTAGCTTAATTCTGGCAACCCCGCAATATTGATACTTTTGATTCCATTTGCTTTAGTAGTTCCTTTTCTTGTAGTGTCATGTTTCAAGTTCATTTAAATGTTTTAGCATATTTTTAAAATGTATATAGTATATTTTTATAAGTTGTGTAATCATCTGTTAATTTTCCTAGAAGTTGTATTTGTGATATCAAGGAATAACCTAAATTATCTATGTTTAAGTTTTTTAAACATCGTTTCTTCCCTGAAGAAGGTTAATGAAGGAATTTAACCGAAACGTTGGAAATAAAATAAAATTTATTAAAGTTTTTAAGATTGATATGCTGAAAGTTATTTTGTATATTACTTTTTCATAATTATTTAAACAGCATATATAAAAAAGTGGAATAAATATTTCTGAAAAAGAATATAATCAAGAATATTTTTCACGACGAAACATTAATAAAATTAAACTATAAAAAGGATTGAACATTTTAGGAAAAGGAAAAAACTGCAGAAATATTTCATCAGGGTCCATCATCTCTGCATTGAACTGAAAAAAGCAAGATTTCAATCTATAACAATCTTATATAAGCTAGAACAAAAAAAAAAAAAAAAAGTTACTTTTCAATGGAAAAAAAAAAAAAAAAAAAAAAAAAAGATTTGCATTTAAAAATAAAGGAAATAGGAAATTAATAATAATAATAATAATAATAATAATAATAATAATAATAATAATAAAAGAAATATGAAAAACTGCTCAGGAATTGAAATTAATTCCTAATAGCCGTATGGTAAATAATGTATTTTTTAAAGCTAAATATTCATTGCTTGGAATTTTGTATATTTACACATTTTGAGGCTTCTTTAACACCGAGGTCAAGATGTTATCATTTGATCTTTGTCTGTAGCTCATAGAATTAATTAAAAGCAAATAATTTCGGGCGGTTCAAATGTTGTAATTTGAAGTTAATATGTCTGCTTCTTGAAAAAATTGATTAAGATTGTTCAATTTCAAGTAATGTTGGTATGAAATAATTTTAAATGAAATTTCAATTTAATAACAAATTTGAATTCTGTATAAATATAGGTATACTAAAGAAACGGGAGGCTGAAGGGGGTGATAGCCCCATCACATGGATTCATTTGTCAAGTAAAGCTGTTCCAAAGCCTAATTTGAATTGTTTTAAAATAGGTTTAAATAACACTACTCGTTATCTTACCTCTTAATCTCCAATCTACTTATAGTACTAAATTTCAGGGTAAGAGAAAGTCGTGTGAGTGACACACCATTATTATTATTATTATTATTATTATTATTTTTTTTTTTTTTTTTTTTTTGTGTAAATTCAGTAAACCTCCAAGCAAACTAATATAAAGCACCACCAAACTCTTCTTCCAATCTTCTACTATGTTTGAAAAAATACTAATTTATTAAATCATATCTATATATTATTATTTCTATTATTATTATTATTTTGTTTATTTATTTTTATTTATTTATTCATTTATTTTTAGGGGGGGTTTCCCCGCTCTAATATCTTGTAAAATTTCTGAATTTTGTCTTAAATCTTTCGCTTTCAAACAGTTTTCACAATAAATTTTGTATTTTACCAAACGTAGAGAAGGAAATGTTTCTTAAAATTATCTTTGTTCCACTTTAAGATTTGTCTATTTATAACTTATTATCAATATTTTAAATTGAAAATTTTCTTTCCTTTATACATAATTAGTTATCACAGAAAAAATACTCCCATTATTTAGTTATTTATTGATTTATTTTTAAATATTGTTTAATCTTTCATTGATTATTATGCCTTAGGAAGATGTTAAAATCTGTACTAGTATGCCTGTTTGTCTTCATTCAGATAATTATAAAACTGTCAACATCGTGTTTTAATCCAAAGATATTTCTTCTTTTTTTTTTTTTTTTTTTTTTTTTGAATAAAATTTGAGATATTTCTTTTAATCCAAATTACATTTTTTTAATTCGTCTTCAGCAAGATGAAATATTTTGAATATATTTTTTTCAATTGTATTTTATATTCTACAATTTTATTCTAAATTTTGTATTTAACTCTAGATATTGCCGTTACAAAACTTCTTTTGTCATAAAAATGACTCTTTAAATTTCTGTGGTTTATTTTTTAATTGTAACTGCTGCACAGAGAAGAGGTTTTAAAATCAGTTATATCTCCGTTAATGCAAGAATATTTCTGAATCATACAATGCGAATTATTATTATTTATTTTATTTCTTCTTTAACTGAAATAAATTTATTGTGTTATTTTACTCACATTTCTTAAATTAATAGAAAATAAAATGCACACCATACATAATAAATACATTGTGTTTAAATAAAAATTCTATTTACACACAAAGAAAAGTACGCAGACCATCGTAATTAAAAATAATTCAAATTTTAATTAAATAACACGGTTTTGAAAAAAAAAAAAATCTGGAGTGACTCCACTGGACATTCCGAACATTGAGTAATTAATGGTTCTGTAGATAAAGTAAAGTAAGAGGAGTCGTTAAATAAACAAAAGAGAGAAAATTGTAAAAGGGAGTTTCAGTATTTTTCTTTATATAGTACACTTAGCTCACCGAACACTTAGCTCATAATAATAAAGAATATCTTGTTGTGTTCCTGTAAAAACCTACAAATGCTAGATTCACCAAAATGTTTATAGTTAGTGCAACAGTGACGTATAATATTTATATAAATTTTCAGCTCCATCGGATAAGGCATTTAGACGCTATCATACTTTAAAGTTTGAGCCCATATGCCACAATGATAAAAAAATTTTAATTTGTCCCTAAAAAAGAACCATAAGTGCTAGATTCTCTAAAGTTCATAAAGTTCGTGAGACGGTGACGTATAACATGTATATAAATTTTCAGTTCATTTTAATAAGGCATTTAGTCGCTGTCGCACTTTAAATAATTTGAGCCTATTGGTCTTAATGATGAACAATTTTTATTTGTATCCCTGTAAAACTCATTAAGTGTCTCCAAAATCTATATAGTTTGTGTGATGGTGGCTTTTAACTCGTATACAAATTTCCCACTCAAACGGATAAGGCATTTAGATGCTTTAAATAATTTTACCCCATAGGCCATAGTGATACAGAATTATTTGTTGTGTCCCTGTAAAAACACTAGAAATGCTAGATTCACCAAAATCTATCAAGTTCATGTCACTATTACCTATAATATGTGTATAAATTGCTTGCTCAGTTTAATAAGGCGTTTGGACGCTATCGCACTTTTTAAAATTTAATCCCATAGGCAATAATGATAAAGAATTTTTCTTTGTGCCCCTGTAAAAAAACTATAAGTGCTAGATTCTCGAAAATCTATACGGATTAAGTATCTGTGACCTATAATATGTGTATAATTTCTTGCTCAATTTAATAAGGTGTTTAGATGCTATCGCACTTTTAAGATTTTGGTCCCGTAGGCTATAATGATAAAGAATTTTTCTTTGTGTCCTTGTAAAAAAAACTATAAGTGCTAGATTCATAAAAACCAATAGGGTTCGTACTACGGTGACTTGCAACATGCGTACCAACTTACAGCGCATTCGAGCAAAGCGTTTAGACGCTAGCGTGTGCACTCACAGACATACATACACACATACATACATACACACATACATCCATCATCGTAAAGATAATGAAAACGAACTTAGGGGACCTGAAAACATATAGAAACACCAAAATTTCGAATTCAGATTTTTTATATGATTACAATACTTTCCTTACATATGTATGTTCGGAAAGTAAAAATTAAATTATAGAATATTAAATATTCAAGTATGTAGGTACAGACACATAATTCGATAGTACCGTTAATACTATGCCGAGTGCTTAATGCTACTGAAACTTGTCAGCATTTTCTCTTTTAATTTTTTTGGCATTCTATACTTTGAAAACGTTTTGTTTTCATTTATTTAGGAAGCGTCATGTCCCCTGTTAATAGCACCGTTTATTATTCAAGAAAAAATATATATTTAAAATTATATGTATTTAATGTAAATTTTAATTTCCACTAAAAATATTTTAAACTATTAGAAACTTGGCTATGGCTGCTTTGATTGACACAGTATTTAAATGAATAATAATAATAATAATAATAATAATAACAACAGTAACGAAACTTTCTTTTTTTCTTTCTTTTTTCTTTTTGTATTTACTTTATAAATAAAGCTAAAAATATCCTTTCAGATTACTCTTAACAACGATTCGTTTCGGCGTTGTATTCGACAATGTAGTATAATTTATTTTCACTGCTTGCGTCAACACCCTAACAAAACACTTAACTTTTGGTATTTATCGGACGACAGTTTGGCTAGCTATAGTTCAAGAATTACAATTTTTCAGATGGCTATAATTCACCATCAGCTAAACATTAGTGATTTGACACCATGTGTTAACAGAGCTACCAACACTCAGGATTAATTTATACCGCTTTTCTTTTCAAAATTTCTACGGCTGATTTAATAACATAATTTTCCCTAAAATATAAAGTTGATACTTTATATAAAAATTTACTGCTATTCAAAAATCCGCTAAATTTTCAACTCTGTATCAGTGAGGACGAGTAGCGGGACCTAGATTTTTTTTTCTAGCTCTATCATAGTAAAATTACAAATATATATATGTTATTATTAATCGTGTTATAGAAAATATATAAACAAAATTCTTGCAAATTTTATTTAAATTAAATATTTAATATTTTAAATCTCTTCTAATCTATTACCGTTTGACTCCGATATAAAAAATAAATTAAAATTGATAAACATGTTATTTAAAAAGGACCTTTTATATCTCAACACAAACAATTCTTTTTAAAAAACAACGATTAAAAAGTATTATATTTAATTTTATGAAACAACAAATTAACAAATCTTTTGCTTAGGAAAGATATCATAAGTCTAAGAAAAATCTCCTCTTTGAAACGTATAGGTGTCGAACAAATTCGAAGCAGTACTTCCATATTAAAATCGTTATTATAAAAAACATTATAATAAATCACGGGACGTAAGAGGAAAGAATGAAACTCGAACAGTATAATGACGGAACGCAGACGATTTTTTGAGGAACACAGGCGACTGACATAGAAAACACGCAGTTTGAATAAAATTTAAGAAAATGAAACATGAAAATAAAACGAAAATATTGAAAAAAAAAAAAAAAAAAAAAAAAAAAAAAAAAAAAAAATCGAAACTCGAAAAAATCACCATGACGCGTTCCACTGCATGGTCCAAGCAACCACTTTGTCAAGTTTTGTATTTCTTTGACCAATGACTTGATCTACACAGCTCACACTGACAAACACATATACATACAAACATACACAGACACTTCTCTTTATTTATATAAATATTTAAAAATATTTAATAAATTGTTCCGTTTTATATTCAAATTGAATATTAGCATTTTTATATCATGATGAGCTTTTTTCTTTAAAGATGTATCTCCTTCATCGAAAGAATTAAAGCTGTTCGGTTTCTATGATGTTATCCCTGCTCAAAGAAATAATTGTTAATGAAATGAAAAGTATCTGCAGATTGCGACATGCCCAATCTGTTTCTATAAACTAAAAATTAGCATAGTTAATTCTCACTGAAATGAACAAAAACAATGAACCTCTATGCAGTTTGTTTTAATTTCGTTAAAACGCAGTTTGTTAATGAATCCCAATTTTGCTGGGAATCAAAATTGACCTTTTATTCTTTATTTTCATAAAAGCATTTATATCTGCTTATTTCCGGAATATTTCCTCTGGGAAGAGTGGATTATATAATTTTTTAACGATGACAAATTGTCGGATTGATTTCTGCGCTCAAAACTAATTTTTATAGCAATCGTCAAAGTTTCTTTTGTGTAATTAGTAGTCTACATTATTGTAGCAATTTTATTTCATCTAGTAGGACAATTGTAATACACTGGAGTTCAAAATTTAGGCAACTGCCTGCTTTTTCGTTTCCTTCTTTTGCGCATAATTTTTTAACAAATAAACACATGAACATAAAATTCAGATGTCATGTTCGTTATCATACCATTAATCGCATTTTACATAATTTTAGCATGGGTAATATTAAAAAAAATTTTTTTTCTAAAGAACGCTTTGAAAAAGGAAAAAATTCAACAATTTTAGAGAAGAAAAACTTAATAAAGTCGTGTTAAGGATGCATTACAGATAGATAAAAAAGCAGATGCCTTGAAATGTTACTCTAAATCTCAATTTTTCTTTCTTTATTAACTTTTCTTTTACTTTCACAACAGACTTATTTTTTCAAATATATAATTTGTAAACTATGAGCATCACCAGAATATTAAATATGTCGATAAATAGTTTTATAATGAACACCTTATCCAATTTTCATATTTATATGTACTGTCGGTAACAAAAGTGTCCGAACACTAGCAAAAAGTCCTATGTAAAAAAAGTACACTTCACACGGTTTTGCTAAATAAATCCTTATAGAATCATGTTCTTACACTGACTAAGAACAGGATTCGACTAGAATTTATTTAACAAAACTGCATGAAATGTAATTTTTTTAGATAGGAATTTTTGCTAGTGATCGGACACTTTTGTTGCCGACTGTATATGTTTTAAAAGTTATTCGCATGCGAGAAAAAAAAAAAAAAAAAAGAAGAAGAAGAAGAAGAAGAAGAAACATAAAAATGAATTCAGGTAAAAAGGTCTGGTTTTAATCAAACACATGGACGTTTGTGCACCTTTACCTGTAATGCATCCTTATGACCATTTTTCATTAAGTTTTCTTTTCTAAAATTGTTGAAATTTATCATTTTTTCCCAAAGCTTATTTTTGAGAAAAAATGAATATTTATTAGCTTAAAATTTATTGTTTATGTTAAAGTTATATAAAATTCGGTTAATGATATGATAACGAATATGCCATCCAAATAATAATAATAATAATAATAATAATAATTGCGCAAAAGACAGAAACGAGAAAACAAATTTTTAACACCAGTGTAATAGTAATATTAATAATAATTGATATATTTACATTCTTTAAATTAATTTAAACTCATTTATAAAACAGAGTTTTTGTTTTTATGTATATTTTTTCTGCTATTAAACGCTAAAAGAAAAACACATCGAGAATGAGTTACATTTTCAATAACATTTTATGAAACGAAATAATTTTTTATCATTTAAAATTAATTTTTCGAATTAAATTCTTACCCATAATTAAATTGTACAACAGAATAATATATTTAGAGCTCATATAAAATAATATTTTAGCCTCGTTCATATAAATGAAAAATAATATATATATATATTAGAAATTCTTCTAACAGTAACTAAATAGAAGAACAAAAATAAAATATTTAAAGACATTCGAAAAAGAAGCAAAATTAAATGCAAACATTAAAGAGCTAAAGTGTCAATACTTGTTTAAATATGAGCAATAATGTCAGACAAAAGGCATAAAATTTCAGAATTATAGCCACTTAATATGTAAAATGGAATATCCTAGTGTCAGAAAGCCATATTTTCTAAAGACAGTGTCAGAAATAAATGCGGTTAAAGCTAGTTTTATAGTTTACTTCATGCAGTTTTTTTACTATAACCGATTTAAAAATTATGAATAAGAATTAAATTAAAAAACAGAAGATTTTTAACTTATCTGACGCATATTAGTTAATTGTGGTAAATTAGAAGTAGTTCAATAATGCAATAAAATGTAGAGTGTTATTTAATGGTGAATTTAGCGGTCAAATATATTTTATGATAATAAAATTACATAAAACTAAATATATTGTCAGTGTAATAAGATTATATTCATTACAGCTACAAATTAAAAATTTAATTTTTAAAAATTAAATGCATTGAAAAGATATATTTATTTAATTTTAAATGCATTAATAACTATATATTTTATTTTAATATATTTAGATAAACAAAAACAAGAATATATAAAAAAAACATTATCATTCTATTTTCAAATATTTTATATTATTTATTAAAAAGGTTATATTTTTTATAAAATGTCACAGCTTACACTTTAAAAATTTCAAAGGAAAAAAAAAAAAAAATGTTTATCCAGAATCTCTGTCAATTTACAGTAATTATCTGTTAAGCATAAATGATTTTTAATCCTTATTCTGTATTTCTACTAATTTTCTTATTTAATTTCTCAATAAAAAAAAAATTTGGTGTTAAACAACCACACGACTTCCATTACCCACTATAACACGTATTATATGCATTTTTTTTTTTTTTTTTTTTTTTAGAAATAATGCGATCAGAAGGCATAAAATTGTCCTAACGAAGTAGATACCTAACAAACTTCCTGTAACAGAAAGCTGATATATATATATATATATATATATATATGTATGTATACATGTACAACAGAGTTTACGTAGCAAATTAAAAAATAAGAAAAAAAAAATTGTAGAGTTATTTTTTGAAACACCAATTTCCGAGAACTAAAACTGACCTACTGAATCAGATTGACTGTTAATTTTCCTGTAGTAGCCACTTAATACATGAGAAAGGATATCTAAAATGGATTTATAAAACATTTTTTAAGAAAAACGTTAGAGCCATTTTTGGGATTCCAATTTTTATCAAAATTTGGCATACTCAACCATTAACTGGAAAATAATAATTACTTACAAAAGTATATATAAAAGGGAGTTGTTATGGTGAGTTTGAAAAAAATCCGTAAAGCCGTTTTTAAAGTAACGCACTTGCGAGACCTGAAATTGAGCAATTTATAAAGGGTGCATATCAATTTTCCTGAAGTAACCAATTATATAGTTAGAAAGGACATCTAATAGAGTGTTTACGTAGAAAATTTGAAGGAAATCGTTGGAGCCGTTTTTCAGATACGGACTTGTAGTCCAACTTCCCGTTTTTCAATTTTCACAAAAACTTGGAAAATGCATCTGTACACCAGACCTGTCTCAATTCTGAAGTTTCGTAGTTCAGCCTTTATTAGTTTCGGAGATATGATAGCCAGAAGATTCCGCACATGCATACACACATACATACGTACATGCACACACACTGACCAATTGCCAAAAACTACATTTTTTGGACTCAGGAGACCTTAAAACATGTAAATCAAGTGAAAACTCGACATCGAATTTTTGAACCGAATACAATACTTCCATTACGTACGGTAGTCGGGTAATGGAAGTAAAATTAAAAATGAATGTTCTTATTTTAGAAAAAGCATTCTATGTCACAAATATGGTCTCGTCAATAAATAATTAAATTAATATTAACCATTAAAATGCATTTATAAAATAAATTTTTATTATTTTTGTTTACTTTTTTCTGTAATTTTATATAAAACATAAGTTAAATGATTACTAACCGCTTTCTGTGGAAAAGTTTAGCAGTATATGCTTGGTTATTGTGAAACAACGGGAGTAGGGACCCGACATAGTGGGAAATACGTTGATAAATGTGACAAAGACACCTGACGGTTCTTGTATATGTACGATTGTCTTTGTGAGCGTATTTGGTTAATATGCTGCTGCAGGCAGTGCCGAACCTGAATCAGAATGATTAGGAAAAATTAGTCGATGCCAAAAGGAACGAGAATCCAAAACAAGGTTTCCGATATATATATATATATAAAGATTATTGTAAGGGATTTTATGTGGTTATACGAAAATAAAGTAGTATCATTTAAAATTGTAATGTTAATTTGATAACATTTGATACATGTTTCTTTCAGAATCTGATTTCCTTTAGAAATTGGCCTACTTCAGTCTGTATATCTCTATTAAAAAAGTAATGTAAAATTTATTATTACCATACTTCACAAATACTGAAATGAATCAATCCAAAATTGTACAGATATTATATTTAAAATGCCTTGGATAAGTTCACTGACCAACTACACCGTCGTAGTATTTTAAAATGGCGGTCATTTGAAGATTTAAAAATCGTATAAAAACGATTTTACGAATCGATTTGCTGGAAACTCGATATATACCGAAATTATAATGATTCTTAAGTAAGTATATTCATCATCCTGATCATCCCTCTTATTTCAAAATTCACTTTAAAACAACAAAGAAACATCAACATACTCTACCAACTTAGCCATAACCACGTATCTTATATGAAATAGATTGTATACTTACAAACATAATCTTTCTTTTTAAAATGACTAATTGTCCTTTTTAAAACAATATCCTACAGGAATTTTTAGAAAAAAAATATTACTACACAAAATTAGTAGCGATAAATCTTTCTATAAAAGTGGGAATTATTTAGTCAAATATTCATGTTAGAGTTTCCTGAAAGTAAACTAATAACATATTATCTATCAAACGAAAGTCACCTTCGTACTAATACTTGTTTAATTTATTCTCATTTCCAGCAACTCAAAACATGTATTGGAATTATTTGGGAAAAAAAAATAATCTGGTGTGTCACTCACACGACTTTCTCTTCCCATGAAATTTAATACTATATATATAGGTTGGAGATTAAGAGGTAAGATAACGAGTACTGTTATGTAAACCTATGTTAAACAATTCAAATTAGGCTTCGGAAGAGTTTTATATGATAATTAGTTCTGTGAGAGGGGACTCACTTAAAATTATACGGACAATTTTCACACGGAACATCCCTTGGAACTTATCAATCTTGATCGAACTTTTCCAGCAACAAACTTATATTAACTTCAAAATACAACATTTGGATCTCCTAAAATTATTCCTTTTTAAGTCACTCTAAGAGATATAGACAAAGACCAAACGCTAAAAAGCTTGACTAAGGTAATCAGGAAGCCTCAAAACGTGTAAAAACACAAAAAACAAGCGGTGAATATTTAGCTTAAAAACATACATTATTTACCATATTTCTCTGAGGATTTTATTTCAATTCCCGAACAGCTTTCCTGGAAATGGTAAAATATTATTAGTAAAGCACATCCACTAACAACAAAAAAGAATGTTATCGCTTAAATATTTGCAGCCCTGTATACCTTTCGAAGATTATATACAGACCACATGGTGCATCTAAATATAATCCTATAGTAATTTGCAACGATTGTCGCACTTGCATATAAACACATTAAAAAAGTCTATTACTTACACATTACCTTTTGAATGCAGAGCTCCATTTAAATCTTTTTCGTTCTTGTCAACGATTTGGGAGTATGCAAGTGGGGGAATTCTCTGTGCAGCTTCCAATAATAATCTACTAATATGTTTACACTCCATCGTCTTTGATATCGCCACTCCATTTCTTTGATGTCTTCATTAAATATTTCTGTTTTTTTTCAGTCACATCGCATAGATTTTTCGGGAAATAACTTTGATGGGAGTTGAAAAAAGTTGAGCTTTGAGCTCAAACAATATCATTTTTTATTAAAACTGTACCTAATGGAAATTTTTGAATACCATTTTCTTAATCGGCATACAAAAATACACTAGAAAAACACATCAATTTAAAAAAAAAAAAAAAAAAAAAAAAAAAAAAAAAAACAGGTCTGTGTGATTAAGGAACTGCCTCTAATGAAATATCTACAACCAAAAATTTATAAGCAGTGGCTATGTAAAATGGTGAAAGAAATGGTGAAATAAAATGTTGTAACAATGATTATATTCTTCAAACGAAACATTTTCCTTTAATTCGTATATATTTCGCACCATAATCTAATGGTAAACTCTGAAATATATGCTGTAAATAAGAGGTTTAAGAATTAAAAAAAAAAAAAAAAAAAAAAAAAGAATGCGCAATTCATCATGTTTTTTGTAAGTCCCTCTGATTTGGTAGCTAAATACGTGACGAAAATTGAAATTCTGGGAAAGTGTCAACGAGTCGATTTTAGTATTCGGTACAACATATCTTTTTCTCGTTACGTTTCAAATCATATACAAGAATTTATACTTTTTCAAAAACTCTTGACTTCCTGGTTAAGGAGGAATATTTTATCTCATGAAATATATTTTGAGTGCTATAAAAACTGCTTTTAGTTAGTAAAATGATATTTCAATTCTAGAAAAAACGTGTACGCTTAAAAAAAAAAAAAAAAAAAAAAAAAAAAAAAAGACATTTCTTAGAAATTTTTGTTATTATGTTTGAGATGAAAACTTTGTACTATAACATTTTTCCTTTTTTACAGAAATGTTTATAAAAAAAATCTTGTTTTTTCTATAGTTAGTTAAATAAAGAAAACTTTTATTTTGTAAAGGGATATACTTATTACTGTAATACATTCATCCTGGAGTAGCCACCTTACATAATTTTTATTATATTGTTGAAACTATATAAGAAAAGTATTTTTTATATAACATTACAAAATTAAAACACTCAAGGAAAACTTATTTTTAAATATATTGGTGCAGTGTAATAAAACGCAGGTAAAAGTATAATAATGTTGCGAGCGCTGTTCTTCTATAAAATAGGATTGCATGCAATAGTATGAATTTAAACTGTAGAAACAAATTCGTATTTAGAAAGTCTTGATTTCTTGGTTAAGTAGGAAAATTGTCATGAAATAAATTATACTTTAATTTATAAAATAATATTTCAATTTTAAAGTAATGCGTACGATTATAAAAACATCTATTATAAATTAATTTTTTATTACAATTTCACGTTTTATGGCGTTTTTCACCATTAACTTGAACTCCCGGTTCAACGTAAAAACTTGAAAAGCATTAAAAGGCAGAGTGAAGATTTCCAAGAAAATTTTGCACGTTGCTTCTGCCATCTAGCGTCAAAGTTTTCAGGTAATTTTTTATAGGTTATTTTGGGCTAAAAAATCTGAAAATAACAATGCCGCTAAATGGAAGATGCAACATGTCAAATTTTGCTAAGAAGTTATTGGTGAATAATACAACCGTTAGTAGAAAAAGTGAAAATATGCTCGAACCAGTTTTACATTTTAGTTTTTTTTTTTTTTTTTTTTTCTTTTTTTTTTTTTTTTTTTAATCATTTTTCCTATATTTAATTATAAAAGCGAAAATACTGTTTCTAAATTGGTATATAATTTATTTTTATACATTCATATAAAGAATTGTATTCTCTGCTATGATAGAAAGTTCAGTTGTAGTAACGGTTTGTAAATCCAATTTTTTTAACAATATTTATTGTTTAAATCAGTTACATACAGATATTTCTAGTGTTTAAATTCAAATAAATATGTTTTATTTATTGTTTTCGTAACTGAAATTGGAGAAAGAATATATTTCAATATTATGTATATCAAAAACTAAAAAAAAGTCTGAAATCGGTATGGAAAATATTCATTATCCTTTTGTTAATTAAATTAATGGAAAATCCTATAGGTAAAATCAGTCCATAACCTATTGGTAATTAAATCAATTTATATTTTCCACATTTAAAGCTTCCTATACAAAACGGAAACAGTAAATTATATTCAGTACACTGAATTGATTGATACTAATTATTAAAACAATTTTTTATAAAAACAAAAAATGAGCAGTGAGATAAAGTTTTATAATTAATAAAGATAGAATCCGTTTTTAAATATTTTCACTATAGTTTCGATTTTATTTGCAAAAGTAATTAAAATTGAATTATAAATATCAGATTAATCATATAATTTAAAACGCTAAGTTGGTGGTTACCAATGCTGGGGAGCCATTTTAATAGATAAGGATCAAAATTATTGTTTTATTTATCTGGATCCTCTCAGGCTTTCACCAGTTGGCTATTGCGTAAACCTGGTGCAACGTAAAACCCACTAAACCTCAGCCTTTACCTTTAAAAAACACTGTATAGTAAACTACATCAAAATAAGTCATTCTAAATTATTTTACACGACTATTTTACATTGTGTCCCAGAATCAGGTTTCTAAAATATGAAAAGGTGTAAGGCACCTTCTGGCATATGTGATTTCGACTTAGTTAGAAGTCAGTATTGTATGGGCCCAGGCATTCAGAAATGATATAATAGTGCCTTAGATGACCTTTTGAGTGTAGAAATTTTCGTGTCTCATTTGAGAGTATGTTCAATGGTTTCTACATTGACTACTTCTTTTTTATGGCAATATAAAGTTTCTGATGTATGGTATACAACAGTATGGTATTCTACGACATGATTGTTTTTCCTTTTTTTTTTTTTTTTTCACCCTTAAGCTTTTTATGTACTTTACTGAATACGCGTATCATATGCGGTCAAGCTTGCCAGTATGGTTTTTGTTTATATGGGTAAAAACTACGCCTTCTAAAAGTTTTAAAATCTTAATCTGGAAGGCGCTGTATTAAAAAGAAAAAAAAAAAAAAAAAAAAAAAATCCTAATCATTATTATTATTATTATTATTAACTTTATATATATGTATATATATATATATATATATATATATATATGCTGTCCGAAAATCTTTCGAAAAAAAAAATCATATAACCGTTATAAACATGATGCATTAAGTACTTAAATTTCGTACATAAATTTTTACCAATATTCCGCTACAATGAATGTCATCCTTGACATGGAAGCATGAGTCTGTTTTACAATATATTTTATAAGAGTTTGTGTACAAAGCGCTAAAGAGAAATTCGTTATTGCAATTTTCAAGGTTTACTATTTTTTATTTAAATAATATTTTTTCCGATAAAAATTTGAAATTAAGATTATGCTCTTAAATTATGAGCTGGTAAAGATTAATAAAGTGAAAAGAAAATAATAATAATCCAATAAAAATAAAACTACGCAGTGAACAAATATACAGTATTTCAAGCGTGATTTTTGGTATTATAATTAAAAATTTGGACAACTTTTTACGACGGAAAAAAAAAATAATAATTAAACAGGAACCAAACACTTAAAAAAAAGACCCACTACTTTAATGACTGTCAAATCTATTTATTTAAACATCATAAACTATTTATGGAAGTCAGTTTCACATGAACTGAAAAATAATATTATCTTTATTTTTACATTAAAAAAAAGTACATTAAAAATGTTAAAATTAACATTATAGCATTCATGATGTTCTTGAATTACGTTCCTTGAAACCACAGAAGGCTCTGTGCTATTGCTGACCCAACGAGTCCAGTGTTAAAATGGGGGTGATAGTCATCTGATTGAGAGGAAATGAACAATCAGAGAGAGCCGAACGTGTACATGTTTTCCAAATCCCAATCTATCGGTCGATTTCGCACCCCTCCAATCACTGCAATCACCTTCGTCATCACTGCTAGTTTTAGGAAACGTGGTTAAATCAATTACGGTTTGAATGAAAGAACAAGTTGACTCGCAAACAATTGTTATAAATATTTCATTTTGTGATAGAGTGCATAATATTACAAGAAAATAAGTTAAAGAAATAATATTTCAATCAAAAAGCGGCGAATCATATATAAAACGTAATCATGTAAAATATATTGTCGCTTAATTTCAACAAGCATAAAAAAGAAATTTACATTCCGCATCACTAAAGTGCATTTTGTCAAACTTAAAAAAAAATAAAAGAAATTATTTCTAAATGTATTGTTAGATTATATTATAAATTCTACTAAAATTAAAACAAATTTTTTCCTTTCTTCCCAAAAAATCATTTTAAGAAAGAAATAAAACATTTGAGAATATATATATATATATATATATATTAAACTTATGCGTTTTGACGTTTTTAACTGAATAAATACTTTTATATTCTTTGCATGTAAATTCTATGAAAAAGATATGAACATTATTGAATAAAAGAATCGTCAAAATAATTACTGAACCATGCTCTTCATATATGCATAAAAGAGAAACACTGGAAATTCAATAACATATCGCTTTTAATGTACAGATAATTTTATATTCGCTTTGATAACTCCATACCAAATTCTTTTTGTACCTCAATAATTTTATTTTATGAATAAATGATAAATGTTTCTTCTATTCCTAGTCTTTTCTCATTTTACGTTGATAAACCAATATTTTTCTAGTTAAAAAATGTGTAGCGTTTGTTTTAAGTAAAATTTTTATTCTTTAAATTTTTTGAAATATCTTTATTGGGAATTGAAAGTAAATACATATGAGTTAAACTTTTAATATTTTAATTAAGGGACCTTGCTACTTATCGTCTCCGAAAGCCAAAGCCAATGTTATTCTATAAAGAATTTTGCACCGTTATATCTCATTAACTAATACTTATTTTAAATTCCATTTTAACATTAAGAATATAACTATTAATCTTGTAGTCGATTTCTGATAATTCCTTTTTTTTTTTTTTTTTTTTTTTTTTTAATTTTAAGATTTTATTTTTAGCTGAAAAATGCAAAATTTTAAATATTGAAATTTCATTCTTTTAAACTTTAAAGCATTATAAACTAAAAAATCAATTTTTAGAAAGCGATGACCTTTTCAACAGATGTAAATTTACTGAATGTAAGAACGGAATTTAAAAATATGTATTTAAGTATATACATAAATATGTACATTTTTGGATCATATTTAAAAAAAAAAATTAAATGAATAAATAAATAAAATAAAATGCTCTAAAAATGTACCAAAACGTATGTTTACATACCATTATTATCAAAACATCTTAAATTGTAAAACACATAAGAATAAACGCTCTATAGTGATGTCAACGATAAGAATAAACTCTATACAATTGACGAGTTTACAGTACCAAAGAAATAATCTCATAATTTATATTGTAAAAGTTAGTAAAATAATTTGTTTGAAATAGTGATAATGTATAACTATCACAGTGAAAAATTATTTCGGATTACGCAATTCACCAGATGTTATCGCCATTGACCATTACATCCAAGTATCGCGTTTACAACAACACAAAAATATTCTTACAATTACATTGGAATAGTTACGATCATCACTTATTTTTCAAATCCTGGAAACTCTTAATAATCATCATTATAAGATCTAAGAATATGTAATACATAGAGTTATTGTGACATTAAGTTCATGTATCGCATTTTAAAAACGACAAAAATGCATTTAAAAAGCCACTTTCACTGAAACAGTTGCGATCAATATATATATATATATATATTTAAACAAATGCTGAGTACTCCTAATAATCGCGATTAAAAGGTCTATGAATGTGCAATTTATAAATACATTGTGCCAGGAAATTCAAGTATTGCTTTTACAACAACACAAAAATGTACTTATAATTTATATTGAAACAGTCACGATTATCACTTTTTTTCCAATACTGAAAAAACCTAATGATCAAAATTAGAATATCTATGATTGAACAATTCCTAAATATATTGTGACAGGAAAATCAAGTATTGTATAAAACATCTTAAAATTACTCTACTTCTCATACTGCCACAGCTATGGTCCTCACCTTCTGACAGCTGAACATTCCACATGGTTATTTGCCCTTTATGATCAGTATAAGCCGCATGTATAAAGGAATAAAATACATAAAAAACTGTGGTTGAAAAGTGATAATTTATATATATATATATATATATAAGTAAACGCCATAAAATTCAATAACTTGAAACAAATGCCTCAGATTATAAAAACAGAACGAATTTCGTCTCACGAAAATTTAGGCTAGAGTGCAACATTGACGCGGTAAAGCATTTTAAACATTAATTCATGCATAAGAGCAATTTCTGAATGTATACGTAAATTTGGTATGTTTCTGTGTAACCTAGGCATTAGCATACAAATAATATATTAATCTATCGTGTCGGAATAATAGAACCGATTTTTTGCAATCTATGTCCTATATTTCTCATTAGGTCACGCGTGCAAAAAATTTTCCTTAATTCACAGACGAAGAAAATTCCAATTGTCACTAACATTTTTATACAGTTTCAAAGATTTTCATGCAAAATAAAATTTTTAATCCAGAACCATATTGTTCTTACAGAAATATTAGATAAATAAAAATATAAAATTAAAATTACTCCAAATTTATGCTACAATCCGCGCATTATACGTTTATAAAACTTCATTTTTCTTGTAATGTGAAATATATACTGCCATGTATAATCTACATTTTCTTTTCCTATACCATTTTTAAAATGCAAATAACAAGTCATTTTAATGCCAATATTTTTCGCATAGAACAGCAGATCGCTTTTAAGCACTGGTGTGAAAAAAAGAAAAAAAAAAGGCCACTTTAGTCCAAACTCTCAACACTTTATATACTTTTTTTTTTTTTTTTTTTTTAAAAAACTTGCATTACATAGGTAATGGGAGTATTGTATTCGATCCAAAATTCTATATCGAGTTTTCAACTAGTTTACGTGTTTTAAGGTCTCATGAGTCAAAAAACTGGTTTTTGGCCATTATTCAGTGTGTGTGTATGTGTGTGTGTGGTGGGGTTTTCTGGCTATCATACATCCGAAATTAATAAAGGTAGAACGAAAGGTAAAATCTTTAATTGCCTTATCTTTACCATTTTAAAAATTCTTTCTAAAATTACAATTTTCTAGACAATTGCATTTTGTTTTTAACACTTAATCCTATAGTATACGTGGAGGAAGACGCAATAAAATCTGTTCGAAAATTTGATTGTCAAACGATAAAAATGTAGGATGCAAAAAGAGAAAAGGAAAATGTCCAAGTGCGGCTTCCTTCTTTTTGGCCTTAATTGTATGTATATGTTTATGTATGTATGTGTAAATTTTTTTGCTATCGTATCTCCGAAACTAATAAAGACAGAACTACGAAACTTCAGAATTGAGATGGATCTGGCGTACAGATGATTTTTTAAACTTTTGGTGAAAATTGAAAAACCGGAATTGGGACATCTGAAACCGGTAGTAGGGCCGGTGCGTATCTCCAAACCGGTTCTAACAATTTTCTTAAAAGTTGCTTCATAAATGCGTCCTTTAATGTGAGGTCTCTCAAGTGCGTTCCTTTAAAAACGGCTTTACTTCCCCCCCCCCCTCCAACTCGGCCTATTAACTCTCTTTCAGATATCCATTCATATGTAATTGTTATTTTCCGGCCGATAATTGAGTTTGAGAAGATTTGGTGAAGGATGGTATCTCAAAATTGACTCTAACGATTTTCTTGAAAATTCACAAACCTCTTGTTTCTTCCAACACCTTATTACCGTAGGTAATGGAAGCATTCTATTTCGTCCGAAAATTTAATATTGAGTTTTCACCGGATTTACACGTTTAAAGGCCTCCTAAGTCAAAAAAAGTGCTTTTAGCTATTGGTCAGTATGTGTGTGTGTGTGTATGTGTGTTTGTATGTATATGTGTGTGTATGTGGGAAATCTTCTGGCTATCATATCTCCGAAATGAATAAATATACGAAAAATAAAACTACGATATTTCAGAATTGATACAGCTCTGGTGTATAGATGAATTTTCTAAATTTTGGTGAAATTTGGAAAAACCGAAAAATGTTCATCGGAAACCGGAAGATCGTATCTCAAAAACGGCTCAAATGATTTTATTCAAATTTACTATATACATATTTCATTAGATGTCGTTTCGAATGTTACTGTTGGTTAGTTCAGAAAAATGATAGACGTCCTGTATAAATAGTTCATTTTCAAGTCTAACAAGTACGTTCCTTTAAAATAATAATTCTGTATGCCAAGTTTTGGTAAAAGTTGGTACCTCAAAAACATCTCTAACGATTTTCTTAAAAATTGTTACATAAATCTATTTTAGGTACCCTTTTTCATGCGTTATGGGGTTATTACAGAAAAATTAACAGTCCTCCTGATAAGGTAGCTCAGATTTAGATCTCGGAAACTTTTGGTTAATAAAAATAGCTCTATCTTTTTTTTTTTTTATTCTTATTTTTAAACTTGCTATGTAAATTCTCTTTTATGTGTCTTTACATGTGTATAAAGTTTCTCTTACTGGAAAATTGTAAAGGTCTATACAATATCTTTAAAAATGCACACAATATGTCCAAAAAATGCACATAATACGCGTAATAGTGGGTAATGGAGGTAGTGTGCTTGTTTCACACCAGATTTTAAAATATCCTTTCACTTGTATTACGTTATTACAACTGTAAATCTGACAATCAACCTGATCATCCATTTCAAAAAAGGTTCTGCCGTATTTTTTTTTTTTTTTCTTTTTATCTCGTCATTTTACACATGCAAAAGTTTTCTCTCACGGAAAAGTTGTTAGGTGTCTGACTTACATATATAGTATAACTATATAGGAATTAGCATTTATATAGGAACTAAGAATAAATAGTTTTTTCAGGGCCACAAGAAAAAAAAAAAAAAAAAAAAAAAAAAAAGAAAAAAGAAAAAAGAAAGACTGTGCTTACAAATTCCTGCGGATCATATGAGTTTCTTTTTAAAGTGAATTTTCCTTTGCGAATTTTACGATATTTTTCATTAAAATACTATTTATGCACTTCCACAGATATTATTAAGTATATTATACATTTCCACAGCTATTGACAGATAGTAACGTTATATAAAATGTATTTTTTCTTTTACGTACGAAAATACGTATTTTTTTACCCTACGAGAGCTTGTTTTGAGCCATTACAGTTTCTTACATAAGCAAAACATTCTGTTTCTCTAAAAAAGTAGGAATTTCTAGGTCACTTTCAAAAAGTAATAAGCAAAAAACTTGTCATGCTGAATGCTAGAAATATTTCATAGTTTTCTTTTACGAGGTTAAAATTCCCGTCACGTTTTATACCACTAAACCACAGTGTATAGCAAAAACATGGTAAAAAATGCCTTGTTCATCGAAACACTTTAGTTATTATTTTGTTTTTATAATTATTTATTATGAAATGCAATTTAAATCGTTGTTTTAAACTTTCTTTTCCAATTATGATTGTTCACATAAAAACACACATTTACACTTACACGCGTACACAGATATATGTATATATATATACATGCACAAATAAAGTTATTATATAAAATAATTGACATAAATGGACTCTGCTTAGTTCCCCATTATATATGTGTTCTCAGAAATTTGTAGTACAGGACATACTATATTCATCTTTGTTAAGAGAAATGAAATTTGACCGACAGCTCGACACGAGGGCAGGCTGAAATGTCCCACATTTAACCATCTTTTAGTTCGATACATTTACCATACGCTAAATTGGCAATTTATTTAATTAGGGTCAATTTCATAGTTTAGTTTTCCTGCAATTTCATACTATTTCCAAAGCAATGAATTTCATAATGGAAATTTATACGAAATATTACTCTATTCAGGTATCTTGGGATAATCTTAAATTTGGAATAAAGTTACAGATTTGAAATTTACAGATTAGAATATTTGTAGATTAGAATATTCGATATTTTAAAAGTTGTCTTTGCGATGGAAATATCCCTCAAAATGGATGTGTACATAAAATTATGTCTTATTCTCCCACGTTAAGTAGTTTGTATATTTAAAATAACATACGAATTTTTTTAAGATGAAATATTATAGATAATCATGTTCATGCCAACATTACAACTGGTATTTTAAAGCTGGTCTGACATCTTTACAGAAAAAAATATTTCTTTTAATGTACGTTTAAGTGAATATTTGCTCTATTCTCCCATATTTAAACAAACAAACAAACAAACAAAATTTATGAATGTTTTAAAATATAATGTTGAAAATCAACAGAGCTCTTGCCCGTGTCATAAGTAATATTTTAAAACTTGCCCGATCTCTCTGCGTGTATTTGTTCCTGAGATATTGTGCACACAGGACCACAAACTAACGCACCAACAGAATAACCCATTAACCCCCCTCGTAGACGGAAACCATAAGAATTTTGTTATTTTTGCATTTCTCGCACGGGATACCGCATAAAGCAGTAAATAAAAAACAATGATGAAAAATTTTCACGATTACATAGGTTCATCAAATATGTAGTATGATGGGGATCTAAAAATATTAACTTTTATTAAATATATGAAATAGGGGAAACATTTAAGTGAATATTTGCTCTATTCTCCCATATTTAAACAAACAAACAAACACACAAACAAAATTTATGCATTTTTTAAAATATAATGTTGAAAATCAACAGAGCTCTTGCCAGTGTCATAAGTATTATTTTAAAACTTGCCCGATCTCTCTGCGTTTATTTGTTCCTGAGATATTGTGCACACAAGAACACAAACTAACGCACTAACAGAATAACTCATTAACCCCCCTCGTAGACGGAAACCATAAGAATTTTGTTATTTTTGCATTTCTCACACGGGATATCGTATAAAGCAGTAAATAAAAAACAAGGATGAAAAATTTTCACGATTACATAGGTTCCTCAAATATGTAGTGTGATGGGGATCTAAAAATATTAACTTTTATTAAATATATGAAATAGGGGAAACATTTAAAAGAAATATTATATACATCTAAAAGTTATTCCTAAGTAACATAACTTAGAAATTTCCACCGAATTTCTAGATCATAGTTATATAACAAGAATTTTATGAATGACTTCTAAGTGAATGAAAAAATTTTGCTTATTTCTGGATTATTCATTCATACGTATTCAAATATGAAGAAAATTCCTCAACAGAATTTGTTTCAATTAGCGCACTAATTAATAATTTTTATTTTTTAATGAATCATTTGGAATTATGATTATTATTATTCAAGTATTAACTGGGATATCTCTTAATTATTAATATTTAACAATAATTAAATTGCCACATTTTTACTAAAATAGAGTGGAATAATTTTTTTGATTTTCATTAAAGATCTTTATGTGCATTATGAATATTCATCATATTTACCACATAACCTTTAATTAAAACATTTCTATTTAGTTGAAATTATATCCTACTTTATTAAATAGAAAAAAGAATAATTAAAGTCCGCGTAACATGTATACTTAAAAAGCCACAAAAGATTTAACTTAATTAAAATAATTAATTGCATCAATGTACCGAATGTCCCATCTTATTAAAAGAATTTAAAATTTATTAATTTGAATATGGTAAGCCATTAATGAATCACAGGGTCTTTAATTAAAAATAATTTAATATAAACCTGTAAGTTGTATGTTTGTGTGCAAAATTACTAAATAGAGAACCATCATAGAAAATTTATTTTTGCTCATTACAGTCCGAAACTCTTATATATATATATATATATATATATATATGGGTATATCAAAAATATTAAAACTTTGCTTATTTCTTTATTTATTAAAGATTACTAATAATGAGAAATGAAAATAGATAAATAAATAAATAAATGAGGTAGGGAAAAGTACTTCTTGAAGAGAAAATAGGCCTAATCATTAACTTTCAAAAATTTATAAATTTAAAATTTTTATACTACTTCCAAGGGCAAAATTATTCAAGCAGAGTGTTTTTATTTTCCGTCTAAAAAGGTCTTTAGGAAAAATTGCTTAACCATGTCTTCACAAAACAAATGGATTTTAATACAGAAAAAAAAAAATATATATATATATATATATATTTATGTCATTTATACGTATCTCTTAAAAGGCTTTTCTATGATGAAAAGAAGGACAATGCGAATTTGGCAATTAAAATATTTATGTTATACGTACAATTACTCGTAAAAAAAAAAAAAAAAAAAAAAAAAAAAAAAAAAATATATCTATGTACATTCATATAAAGTCTTAAAGGACAATTAAACTGATGCAGACGCAGAACATACAATTCGAATCTATAATATGTTCCAAAATTAGCCCTTTTTGTAAAAAAAAAAGAAAAAAAAAAAAGCTTTCGTAGCACGATCTTACATGGAAATGAAATTTAAATTTAGATACTTATATGAATGTATATATCTGTATATATATATATAAATTTCGTGTCA